>OW285241.1:78108600-78483600 GCA_935421215.2 Melolontha melolontha | reverse complement strand
AGCATGAAAATCACTAATTATTTGCTTGTTTTCAGTCTAATGTTTGTTGTGTATTTAGGTTTCTTCAATTCCGGGTTAAAGTCTCATTCTGTTTAAGTATTTGTCTATATTGTTTGAGGTCTTATGTGAGCCCCTCGGGTATATTGATCGTGGATGACCTTGGTAAATTTTCCAGCGAGGAGGTCGAGCTCTTTGAAACCCTCCTCACTTCGCAGGAGCTGGTATATGGGTTGTCCCCCTAGTCGGGCCCTGGCTTCGGGAGCGACATCCCCCAGTGCAAGGCAATTAAAAAGGACGTGCTCTAGTGTGCCCGGATCTCCACATGCGCACTCATCGCTCAGGGCCAACCCCCTGTCGTGAAGGTAGCTGGCGTACGGGCCGTGTCCGGTAATGAAATGAACCAGTCCCGGGGACGGAGAGAAGTATCCCATCTGCAGTCGCTCTGCTATGTTAGGTAGTAGTTCGTGAACCCTTCGGTCTTTCGTGGAGGCATCCCAACGCCTCTGCCACAAGGATGTGATATGGCTTCGTATCTAGTAGACGCTCGCGGGTCTGATCCCAAGGAGAGCATATATCTCTTGTAGCTCCCCTCTACGGAACCAGTACTCCGCCGCCTCCCTCAGCACTTCCAGGTCCATCGGCAGCACCCCTGCCACGACCTGCAAGGCGTCCGCCGAAGTCGTACTGTAGGCCCCCATTAGCCTTATCAGCACTCCCCTCTGAGCAGCACCCAGTTTCTGCATAGGCTTGACCTGTTTGGCTTTTGCAGCCCACACACTCGCCCCGTGCGTAATGATCGAGGCCATTACGCTGGTCATGTATGTTCTGACAGAAGGAAGAGGTATTCGGTACTGTGCAGAGGCAATGCGGGCAATCTTTTGCATGATCGCCGTTGCCTTTCTGCAGACTGTGTCGATATGATCTGCAAACTGCAGTCTGTCTCCCACCGTAATTCCCAGATATTTAATGGTGGTAGCTGTCTTCACGGGCACTCCCCGTATCTTGACTGTGGGATCTCTTTTTAAGGCTCCCTTCAGCATAAGATATGTGGTCTTATTTGTGGAAAGCCGAAGCTTTTCTTTATCACACCACTCCGCCAGGCATCCCGTGACTGCGCCGGCTTGTGTTTCAAGGCTTGCTCTGCTGTTAGCAGTGATTACCACTAACACATCATCCGCATAGGCGACGCTGCGCACCGCCGCATACAGGCCGTCCAGCTCCCTCAGGAGTCCACATATCGTAATGTCCCAGAAAACTGGGCCACAAACGGAACCCTGAGGGCAGCCCTTACTAAGCCTCTTCGTGACATTCTGCCCAGGGCATCGCAAGCTAGCATATCTGTCTTGACAGTAGCTGCGAATACACCTGTATAGTTGTTGGGGGCAGTTTAGTTGGCGCAGTCTCTCAAAAAGAGATGGCCACCAGAGGCTATCAAAAGCCCCGGATATATCCACGAATAGTCCTAAAACGTATTTGTCCTCAGTGGTTCTCACTATTTGGAATGATGTGTTAATGGCATCTTCAACTGTTTTTCCTTTGCGGTAAGCGTACTGGTGAGGATGCAAATCCCCAGCCAGACGCCGACACTCCTGCAGCCTGTCACACAGTATCGCCTCTAAGGTCTTTCCTATGCAATCGAGAAGGCAGATGGGTCTGTAGCACTTTGAAAGTCCCCCGTCCCAATCCGCACATTTCTTGATGATCACAATATCCGCACGTTTCCATATAGTCGGCACCCGCCCCTGCGAGATACACTCGCCGAATAGGGCCGCCATAGGCGCGGCAAGTTGCGGCACAGCCCGCTTCAGAACCTCAGCGGGAATGTTGTCAGGTCCCGGAGCCTTGTGGGTCTTTAGTCTCTTTACTGCCATACACACCTCGTCAGCTTGTACTTCCCTGACGGGTCTATCGTTTTCGTGGAGTTGGGATACCCTGTCCCTCAGGATTAACTGAGGTGGCTGTTCCCCCTCCCTTTCATCATCCGGTAGGAGGAAAAAATCGATCGTCGCTATCTACATTAAGAACAAAAATGTGGGAATCATCAGCCACACGCTCGGAGAAGGTTTCGTCTCACTAAGATGGAAGCAATGGCGCCTGTTTGGATGTTACATATCACCAAATATCCCCCTGGAGGGCTTCCAGCGATGTATCGGCGACCTGACCGACGAGATCAAATCAGATAACACGGAGGTGGTACTAGCTGGGGACTTTAACTCTAAGTCATCAATGTGGGGCTCCCCTGTCACTGACATTAGAGGAGAATACCTCACGGAGTGGGCCGCGGAAATAGGGCTTAATGTTATAAATACAGGAAACACACCTACTTTTGAACGAGGATACACCAAATCATACATCGATATAACATGGGCAACGGATAAAATGACCACGCGAATCAAGGAGTGGCAAGTACTGACCGGAGAGTCTCACACTGAACACAACCATATATACTTCGAAATTGCACAAAAGACCCAGCAGGAAACACAAAAGGCCATAGCCCACATGATGGATACAAGCAGCTTTAAGGCAGCCCTACAAGACCTTACTCAGAGGCACAGCAAAATGACACCAGATGATTTCCTGGACAGGATAGACAACATAAACAAAGAATGCACTACATCTACCAGCACGAGTGGACGCAGTATGCCATATTGGTGGAATCTTGAAATCGAAGCCAAAAGAAAGGAGTGAGTCAAAACACGGCACCGCGCAATGCACACACCACTAGGGTCGGTCCTGGGCGGCAACCTTGTCAGGCTGGCGTGAACAGCACACACACGCTCGACGTGTGTGCAGTGCCCCCGCAATGGCGGAAAACGTTAAGATGGCACAAAGTGTGACCGTCGTCGACCAAAGTAGCCGCTAAGAGTGTTCCATTGGTTGGCGATGAGCAACCCCGTGCAGGCTGCGCTTCGCGGGTCTGGGCCTTGCCTCGATGGGGCGGGGGTCGGGCCGTCGAAGTACTGCATGGAAAAGTAAAGAAGTTGCCGGGAAAGGGTTGGCGGCCCTGCGCAACGGCTGGTTCTCCGATCTCTCAAAATTAGCGCGACCGGACACTAAACACATGCACGAGTGCGCTAAAATACAACACCCCTACACTTGCGCGCTCGCACAAACACAAAACCACACACCCAGAGAGAGAAGCAAGCTGCCAGCAGCGGACAACACGTAAGCTGACACCCTGAAAGTACTGGTAAGTATCTACTATAATCAATATTCATATAAAAATAATGAATGCTAGATAACTATGCCACCCATCTTGTTCGAATGAACCGATGGGGTAAGATAATGGCAACCAAGAGCGAATAGTTCTTGTGAGTGGAAGAGATAATAATAATAATAATAATAATAATAATAATAATAATAATAATAATAATAAACCCGCACAGGGTAGCCTAGAGCTAGGTTACTGGGGACTAGCGACCCCACGGTTTCCTGAGCTAACCGTTGGGTTGGGATAGCAGCCCAAATCAGGTACACTTGCTCCAAACACTGATTAACAAGAAAGGACTGAAACAGCGAATTGGGCATGAAACACAAACATGGCATGCTTCAGTAGAAACAAAGACTCAGGCGAGGATGTTGTTGAGATACATTCATTTCAACCCACTTCGTCAACATAACAACTATAGCGCCGGACCCTCTGGGCCGAGTAAATGTAACCCCCCCTACATGGGAGTGGTATTATTATCTGCTTACTATGAATGAAGCATGCCATATGTGGTAGCGCCGCATAGATAGATTACGGAGAAATACCTGGAAGTAAGAACTAAACAATAATAATATTATGACAGTTATGCCAGCCATCTTGTTCTCACGAACCGATGGATTAACACCCTGGCAACCAAGGACAAATTGAATGTTCTTGTGAATGAAGGAAATAATAATAATAATAATAATAATAATAATAATAATAATGCCATATGTAGTAGAGCCGCATAGATAGATTACGGAAAAATACCTGGAAATAAGAAATAATAAACAATAATAATGATATTATGAAAGTTATGCCAGCCATCTTGTTCTCACGAACCGATGGGTTAACACCCTGGCAACCAAGGACAAATTGAATGTTCTTGTGAATGGAGGAAATAATAATAATAATAATAATAATAATAATAATAATAATAATAATAATAATAATAATAATAATAATAATAATAATAATAATAATAATAATAATAATAATAATAATAATAATAATAAACCCGCACAGGGTAGCCTAGAGCTAGGTTACTGGGGACTAGCGACCCCACGGTTTCCTGAGCTAATCGTTGGGTTGGGATAGAAGCCCCAATCAGGTACACTTGCTTCAAACACTGATTAACAAGCAAGGACTGAAACAGCGAATTGTTCATGAAACACAAATATGGCATGCTTCAGTAGAAACAATAGACTCAGGCGAGGATGTTGTTGAGATACATTCATTTCAACCCACTTCGTCAACATAACAACTAAAGCGCCGGACCCTCTGGGCCGTGAAAATGAACCCCCCATACATGGTGGGAGGTGTTATTATCTGCTTACTAAGAATGAAGCATGCCATATGGAAGAGAGCTGCATAGTTATGTTACGGAAAAATACTTGGAAATAAGAAACAATAAACAACAATAATAATATTATGATACTTATGCCAGCCATCTTGTTCTCACGAACCGATGGGTTAACACACTGGCAACCAAGGACAAATTGAATGTTCTTGTGAGTGGAGGAAATAATAATAATAATAGTAATAATAATAATAATAATAATAATAATAATAATAATAATAATAATAATAATAAACCCGCACAGGGTAGCCTAGAGCTAGGTTACTGGGGACTAGCGACCCCACGGTTTCCTGAGCTAACCGTTGGGTTAGGATAGCAGCCCCAATCAGGTACACTTGCTCCAAACACTGATTAACAAGCAAGGACTAAAACAGCGAATCGGGCATGAAACACAAAAATGGCATGCTTCAGTAGAAACAAAAGACTCAGGCGAGGATGTTGTTGAGATACATTCATTTCAACCCACTTCGTCAACATAACAACTAAAGCGCCGGACCCTCTGGGCCGAGTAAATGTAACCCCCCCTACAGGGGAGAAGTGTTATTATCTGCTTACTATGAATGAAGCATGCCATATGTAGTAGAGCCGCATAGATAGATTACGGAAAAATACCTGGAAATAAGAAATAATAAACAATAATAATGATATTATGAAAGTTATGCCAGCCATCTTGTTCTCACGAACCGATGGGTTAACACCCTGGCAACCAAGGACAAATTGAATGTTCTTGTGAATGGAGGAAATAATAATAATAATAATAATAATAATTAGAGCTGAGGATGTTTGCGGTATAACCATGGTTATATTATGTAACCATAGTAAATTACTATGGTTACATGATATAACCATGGTTATACCGCAAACATCCTCAGCTCTAATAATAATAATAATAATAATAATAATAATAATAATAAAGGATGTTGTTGAGATACATTCATTTCAACCCACTTCGTCAACATAACAACTAAAGCGCCGGACCCTCTGGGCCGAGTAAATTAACCCCCCCTACATGGGAGAAGTGTTATTATCTGCTTACTATGAATGAAGCATGCCATATGTAGTAGAGCCGCATAGATAGATTACGGAAAAATACCTGGAAATAAGAAATAATAAACAATAATAATGATATTATGAAAGTTATGCCAGCCATCTTGTTCTAACGAACCGATGGGTTAACAACCTGGCAACCAAGGACAAATTGAATGTTCTTGTGAATGGAGGAAATAATAATAATAATAATAATAATAATAATAATAATAATAATAATAATAACGCGAGGGTTAAGAGAGATGCAGAGGTTATATTGAGCTGTTATGTTTCACCTGAAAACTCCAATGTTGTAGAAATTTTAGATTTATTAAAGCAGAAATTAGCGGCATATGCAAAGAGGTTGAAACGATATAAAATCAGTAATACTCGAAGACAGCAAAATAAACAGTTCGCTAGAAATCAAAAATTATTCTATCGTGGCTTGAGTGATACAAATCCTGGACAACAGGTTCAGTTACCAACGAAAGACAAAATATCAGATTATTGGTCTGGAATATGGAGTACGCCGGTGCAACATAGAAATGCAAAATGGCTGACGGATGAAAGAAGGAAGGTAAGTAACGTTAGGACAATGATAAATTGGCGGATTGATTCAAAAGATTTGAAAAGAGCAATCCAAAAAGCAATGAATTGGAAATCACCTGGACCAGATAAAATACAAAATTTCTGGTTAAAAAAATTTACATCGACGCACCTGCAACTTGCTAAGTGCTTCCAATTATTGCTAGAACAACCATCCGAACTGCCAGAATTCATGACCGAGGGAAACACTTTCTTAATTCCGAAATCTAATGTATCTGCGGAAGATCCCTCTAAATATAGACCAATTACATGTCTTCCTACGTTATACAAGATGTTCACCTCGATTATATCTGAAAAGATATATGCCCACTTGGAGAATAACAACCTTTTAGAAGAGGAACAGAAAGGATGTAGAAAAGGATCAAGAGGCTGCAAAGAACAGCTCCTGATTGATTCAGTTGTGATGAAGAATGTGGTGAAAGCAAAAGAAAATCTCTACATGGCATATATAGACTATCAGAAAGCGTTTGATAGTGTACCTCACTCGTGGCTGGTAGAGATTCTTAGGTTATATAGGATTGAGGAGCATCATATTAACTTTCTTAGTTACGCCATGACTAAATGGAAGACAAGTTTGTTAATGAAAACCCCTACAGAAAGTATTGATGCAGGTAAGATCAGTATTAAAAGAGGCATATTTCAGGGAGACGCTTTGAGTCCACTGTGGTTTTGTTTAGCCTTGAAACCGTTAACAACTTTGTTAAATTCCCTAAATAAGGGATGTAATTTACAACAACCTGTCGTACAAATTAGTCACCTTTGGTACATGGATGATCTCAAATTGTATGCTAGGAAAAATAATCATCTTCGCGATCTCCTAAACTGTGTTGGCCGTTATAGTAGAGATATCCAAATGAAATTTGGATTGGAAAAATGCAAAATAAGTTGCATAGAAAAGAGACAATGGGTTGAACATCGTGGGTTCGAAGTGGAAGGCGGACAAGGACTAGTTATTGGAATGGAGAGCAACGACTATTATAAGTATCTTGGTTATTTACAGGCTAGAGGAATAGAACACAATATTGCAAAAGAATCAGCGAAAGATCAGTATTTCTCTAGGCTGCGATCGTTGTTGAAAACCAGATTGTCGGCAAGAAATATGTCCAAGGCAATAAACAGCTTTGCAACTTCCGTACTTACTTATGGATTTGGAATAATTAACTGGACTGATACTGAACTTGAAGCAATAGACATCAAGACAAGAGTAGAAGCCAGAAAATTTAGAATTCATCACCCACGTAGTGCGATCGAAAGGTTCCACCTACCAAGAAGAGAAGGGGGTAGAGGAATACCGAGTGCTTATTGCAGGCATTATACACAGGTAAATAATTTACGAGAGTACTTTCTGCAAAAGTCGAAAGAAAGTAGATTGCATAATGCGATTGCTCAAATGGACAATTTTACGCCACTCAAACTGGCTAATGATGAATTCAATCCATCCACGAGAATCTTAAGTATACCCCAACAGAAAGAGAGATGGAAAAATAAATCTTTGCATGGCAAGTATCCGTTAACAATTGGATCTGAAAATTTTGACACCTCAGCGTCGCAGGCATGGCTGTATACAGGTAACCTGTTTGCAGAAACAGAGGGATTCATAGCCGCCATCCAAGATCAAGTAATTCCAACACGTTCCTATAGGAAAAAAATTCTTAAGGAGAATTTATCTGACATTTAGTGTCGTGTATGCGCAGATAAGGAAGAAACAATTGATCATTTGATGGCAGGATGCTCTGTACTTGCCCCCAAACAATATCTCGAGAGGCACAACAGGGTTGCAAAAATATTACACCAA
The DNA here is from genome assembly GCA_935421215.2 of Melolontha melolontha. NCBI lineage: Eukaryota > Metazoa > Arthropoda > Insecta > Coleoptera > Scarabaeidae > Melolontha > Melolontha melolontha. The sequence continues at coordinate 78,475,626 of OW285241.1, read as the reverse complement.
CTGCTCAGACAGAAGCACTTGTCGTATTCTGAAAATGTCCCGTATTATGAATATGAAGCACCTTCAGTTTGCGAGGACGAAAATTGTCGATTATATTGGAATCGCCAAATAATCACAGATAAAACAATTCCCAACAATATTCCAGATATAATACTGACACTGAAGAAGGACAAGGTAACGTACATCATTGACATTGCTGTTCCGTTGGCAAAAAACACTGCAAGGAACTATAGTGAGAAGGTAAATAAATATTTACCTCTCAGCGACGAAATCAAGAGTATGTGGAAGATGGACAAGGTCCTAATAGTCCCAATTGTGATTGGCGCAACTGGAGAAATTCCACAGAAATTACACAAGTCCATAAATACTTTGGATCTCTACCAAAAACTTTATTTAAAAATGCAAAAAAGTGTCTTGTTAGACACGGCTGCAATAATACGTCGCGTGCTGAACTGAAATTGAAGCGCGCGAACGCGGCCAACGTGGCCGGGAGGCGAAATGACGGAACGGGTGGGGTGCTGATGTGGTCCTCTACTGGGTGGTAGCCTAGCATATGCGCTACCAAACTCTAGGGGGGTCTGCCCGATGGGCGGGCAGGTGCCATTCCGCCTTTCCAGCAGGGGAGAGAGGAACCAAGCTACGCGGCGCAAAACACGGCGCCGCGCAATGCACACACCACTAGGGTCGGTCCTGGGCGGCAACCTTGCCAGGCTGGCGTTAACAGCACACACACGCTCGACGTGTGTGCAGTGCCCCCGCAAAGGCGGAAAAAGTTAAGATGGCACAAAGTGTGACCGTCGTCGACCAAAGTAGCCGCTAAGAGTGTTCCATTGGTTGGCGATGAGCAACCCCGTGCAGGCTGCGCTTCGCGTGTCTGGGCCTTGCCTCGATGGGGCGGGGGTCGGGCCGTCGAAGTACTGCATGGAAAAGTAAAGAAGTTGCCGGGAAAGGGTTGGCGGCCCTGCGCAACGGCTGGTTCTCCGTTCTCTCAAAATTAGCGCGACGGGACACTAAACACATGCACGAGTGCGCTAAAATACAACACCCCTACACTTGCGCGCTCGCACAAACACAAAACCACACACCCAGAGAGAGAAGCAAGCTGCCAGCAGCGGACAACACGTAAGTTGACACCCTGAAAGTACTGGTAAGTATCTACTATAATCAATATTCATATAAAAATAATGAATGCTAGATAACTATGCCACCCATCTTGTTCGAATGAACCGATGGGGTAAGATAATGGCAACCAAGAGCGAATAGTTCTTGTGAGTGAAAGAGATAATAATAATAATAATAATAATGTTGTGTTGGGTTAGCAGCCCCAATGAGGTACACTTGCTCCAAACACTGAATGAAAAGGAGACTGTGGTGGGTCGGAGGAGCAGGATCCAGGTAGGATTAACCAGCAAAGACCGAAACAGCAAATTGGTAATGAAACACAAACATGGCATGCTTCAGTAGAAACAAAGAATGCAGACGAGGATGTTGTTGAGATACCTTCATCTCAACCCACTTCGTCAACATAACAACTAAAGCGCCGGACCCTATGGGCCGTGATAATGAACCCAACCTACATGATGGGAGGTGTTATTATCTACTTACTAAGAATGTAGCATGCCATATCGAGGAGAGCTGCATAGTTAGGTTACGGAAAAATACCTGGAAATAAGAACTAATAAACAACAATAATAATAATATTATGATAGTTATGCCAGCCGTCTTGTTCTCACGAACCGATGGGTAACACACTGGCAACCAAGGACAAATTGAATGTTCTTGTGAATGGAGGAAATAATAATAATAAAGCGCCGGACCGTATAGGCCGTGAAAATGACCCCCCCCCCTATATGGTGGGAGGTATTATCTGCTTACTAAGAATGAAGCATGCCATATGGAGGAGAGCTGCATAGTTAGATTACGGAGAAATACCTGGAAATTAGAAATAATAAACAACAATAATAATAATATTATGATAGTTACGCCAGCCATCTTGTTCTCACGAACCGATGGGTAAACACACTGGCAACCAAGGACAAATTGAATGTTCTTGTGAGTGGAGGAAATAATAATAATAATAATAATGTGACCGTCGTCGACCAAAGTAGCCGCTAAGAGTGTTCCATTGGTTGACGATGAGCAACCCCGTGCAGGGTCCCGGGCGGCAACCTTGCCAGGCTGGCGTGAACAGCACACACACGCTCGACGTGTGTGCAGTGCCCCCGCAATGGCGGAAAACGTTAAGATGGCACAAAGTGTGACCGTCGTCGACCAAAGTAGCCGCTAAGAGTGTTCCATTGGTTGGCGATGAGCAACCCCGTGCAGGCTGCGCTTCGCGTGTCTGGGCCTTGCCTCGATGGGGCGGGGGTCGGGCCGTCGAAGTACTGCATGGAAAAGTAAAGAAGTTGCCGGGAAAGGGTTGGCGGCCCTGCGCAACGGCTGGTTCTCCGATCTCTCAAAATTAGCGCGACGGGACACTAAACACATGCACGAGTGCGCTAAAATACAACACCCCTACACTAGCGCGCTCGCACAAACACAAAACCACACACCCAGAGAGAGAAGCAAGCTGCCAGCAGCGGACAACACGTAAGTTGACACCCTGAAAGTACTGGTAAGTATCTACTATAATCAATATTCATATAAAAATAATGAATGCTAGATAACTATGCCACCCATCTTGTTCGAATGAACCGATGGGGTAAGATAATGGCAACCAAGAGCGAATAGTTCTTGTGAGTGAAAGAGATAATAATAATAATAATAATAATAATAATAATAATAATAATAATAATAATAATAATAATAATAAACCCGCACAGGGTAGCCTAGAGATAGGTTACTGGGGACTAGCGACCCCACGGGTTCCTGAGCGTTGGGTTGGGTTAGCAGCCCCAATGAGGTACACTTGCTCCAAACACTGGATGAAAAGGATACTGTGGTGGGTCGGAGGAGCAGGATCCAGGTAGGATTAACCAGCAAAGACCGAAACAGCAAATTGGAAATGAAACACAAACATGGCATGCTTCAGTAGAAATAAAGAACGCAGACGAGGATGTTGTTGAGATACCTTCATCTCAACCCACTTCGTCAACATAACAACTAAAGCTCCGGACCCTTAGGGACGTGAAAATGAACCCCCCCTACATGGTGGGAGGTGTTATTATCTGCTTACTAAGAATGAAGCATGCCATATGAAGGAGAGCTGCATAGTTAGGTTACGGAAAAATACTTGGAAATAAGAAACAATAAACAACAATAATAATAATATTATGATAGTTATGCCAGCCATCTTGTTCTCACGAACCGATGGGTTAACACACTGGCAACCAAGAACAAATTGAATGTTCTTGTGTGTGGAGGAAATAATAATAATAATAACAATAATAATAATAATAATAATAATAATAATAATAATAATAATAATAATAATAATAATAATAATAATAATAATAATAATAATAATAATAATAATAATAATAATAATAATAATAATAATAATAATAATAATAATAATAATAATAATAATAATAATAATAATAATAATAATAATAATAATAATAATAATAATAATAATAATAATAATAATAATAATAATAATATTAAGCTCCGGACCCTTAGGGACGTGAAAATGAACCCCCCCTACATGGTGGGAGGTGTTATTATCTGCTTACTAAGAATGAAGCATGCCATATGAAGGAGAGCTGCATAGTTAGGTTACGGAAAAATACTTGGAAATAAGAAACAATAAACAACAATAATAATAATATTATGATAGTTATGCCAGCCATCTTGTTCTCACGAACCGATGGGTTAACACACTGGCAACCAAGAACAAATTGAATGTTCTTGTGTGTGGAGGAAATAATAATAATAATAATAATAATAATAATAATAATAATAATAATAATAATAATAATAATAATAATAATAATAATAATAATAATAATAATAATAATAATAATACTAGCGACCCCACGGTTTCCTGAGCTAACCGTTGGGTTGGGTTAGCAGCTCCAATAATAATAAACCCGCACAGGGTAGCCTAGAGATAGGTTACTGGGGACTAGCGACCCCACGGGTTCCTGAGCTAACCGTTGGGTTGGGTTAGCAGCTCCAATAATAATAAACCTGCACAGGGTAGCCTAGAGATAGGTTACTGGGGACTAGCGACCCCACGGGTTCCTGAGCTAACCGTTGGGTTGGGTTAGCAGCTCCAATAATAATAAATCCGCACAGGGTAGCCTAGAGCTAGGTTACTGGGGACTAGCGACCCCACGGTTTCCTGAGCTAATCTTTGGGTTGGGAAAGCAGCCCAAATCAGGTACACTTGCTCCAAACACTGATTAACAAGAAAGGACTGAAACAGCGAATTGGGCATGAAACACAAACATGGCATGCTTCAGTAGAAACAAAAGACTCAGGCGAGGATGTTGTTGAGATACATTCATTTCAACCCACTTCGTCAACATAACAACTATAGCGCCGGACCCTCTGGGCCGAGTAAATGTAACCCCCCCTACATGGGAGTGGTATTATTATCTGCTTACTATGAATGAAGCATGCCATATGTGGTAGCGCCTCATAGATAGATTACGGAGAAATACCTGGAAATAAGAACTAAACAATAATAATATTATGACAGTTATGCCAGCCATCTTGTTCTCACGAACCGATGGATTAACACCCTGGCAACCAAGGACAAATTGAATGTTCTTGTGAATGGAGGAAATAATAATAATAATAATAATATATGATATTATGCCATATGTAGTAGAGCCGCATAAATAGATTACGGGGAAATACCTGGAAATAAGAAATAAACAATAATAATAATATTATGACAGTTATGCCAGCCATCTTGTTCTCACGAACCGATGGGTTAACACCCTGGCAACCAAGGACAAATTGAATGTTCTTGTGACTGAAGGAAATAATAATAATAATAATAATAATAATAAACCCGCACAGGGTAGCCTAGAGCTAGGTTACTGGGGACTAGCGACCCCACGGTTTCCTGAGCTAATCGTTGGGTTGGGATAGAAGCCCCAATCAGGTACACTTGCTTCAAACACTGATTAACAAGCAAGGACTGAAACAGCGAATTGTTCATGAAACACAAATATGGCATGCTTCAGTAGAAACAATAGACTCAGGCGAGGATGTTGTTGAGATACATTCATTTCAACCCACTTCGTCAACATAACAACTAAAGCGCCGGACCCTCTGGGCCGTGAAAATGAACCCCCCCATACATGGTGGGAGGTGTTATTATCTGCTTACTAAGAATGAAGCATGCCATATGGAAGAGAGCTGCATAGTTATGTTACGGAAAAATACTTGGAAATAAGAAACAATAAACAACAATAATAATATTATGATACTTATGCCAGCCATCTTGTTCTCACGAACCGATGGGTTAACACACTGGCAACCAAGGACAAATTGAATGTTCTTGTGAGTGGAGGAAATAATAATAATAATAATATAACGAGAGACGTTACCAAGGAAGATGGGATGTCAGTATGTTAGCGGACTACTGTTGGATGCTTAAGCGAGAAACCAAAGAAAGAAACCAAAAACGAGTTCGGAGAAGCATCAAAGAAAAGAAGAAAAGGTTTCACAAGGAAAAAGAGTAAACATAAAGTTGTGTATAAATTTAAATAAGAAAAATAATGGTTGATAGGTTTTGATAAATATTATGCAGGTACACTTGTTCCAAACACTGATTAACAAGCAAGGACTAAAACAGAGAATTGGGCATGAAACACAAAAATAGCATGCTTCAGTAGAAACAAAAGACTCAGGCGAGGATGTTGTTGAGATACATTCATTTCAACGCACTTCGTCAACATAACAACTAAAGCGCCGGACCCTCTGGGCCGAGTAAATGTACCCCCCCCTACAGGGGAGAAGTGTTATTATCTGCTTACTATGAATTAAGCATGCCATATGTAGTAGAGCCGCATAGATAGATTACGGAAAATACCTGGAAATAAGAAATAATAAACAATAATAATGATGTTATGAAAGTTATGCCAGCCATCTTGTTCTCACGAACCGATGGGTTAACACCCTGGCAACCAAGGACAAATTGAATGTTGTTGTGAATGGAGGAAATAATAATAATAATAATAATAATAATAATAATAATAATAATAATAATAATAATAATAATAATAATAAACCCGCACAGGGTAGCCTAGAGCTAGGTTACTGGGGACTAGCGACCCCACGGTTTCCTGAGCTAATCGTTGGGTTGGGATAGAAGCCCCAATCAGGTACACTTGCTTCAAACACTGATTAACAAGCAAGGACTGAAACAGCGAATTGTTCATGAAACACAAATATGGCATGCTTCAGTAGAAACAATAGACTCAGGCGAGGATGTTGTTGAGATACATTCATTTCAACCCACTTCGTCAACATAACAACTAAAGCACCGGACCCTCTGGGCCGTGAAAATGAAGCCCCCATACATGGTGGGAGGTGTTATTATTTGCTTACTAAGAATGAAGCATGCCATATGGAAGAGAGCTGCATAGTTATGTTACGGGAAAATACTTGGAAATAAGAAACAATAAACAACAATAATAATATTATGATACTTATGCCAGCCATCTTATTCTCACGAACCGATGGGTTAACACACAGGCAACCAAGGACAAATTGAATGTTCTTGTGAGTGGAGGAAATAATAATAATAATAATAATAATAATAATAATAATAATAATAATAAACCCGCACAGGGTAGCCTAGAGCTAGGTTACTGGGGACTAGCGACCCCACGGTTTCCTGAGCTAACCGTTGGGTTAGGATAGCAGCCCCAATCAGGTACACTTGCTCCAAACACTGATTAACAAGCAAGGACTAAAACAGCGAATCGGGCATGAAACACAAAAATGGCATGCTTCAGTAGAAACAAAAGACTCAGGCGAGGATGTTGTTGAGATACATTCATTTCAACCCACTTCGTCAACATAACAACTAAAGCGCCAGACCCTCTGGGCCGAGTAAATGTAACCCCCCCTACAGGGGAGAAGTGTTATTATCTGCTTACTATGAATGAAGCATGCCATATGTAGTAGAGCCGCATAGATAGATTACGGAAAAATACCTGGAAATAAGAAATAATAAACAATAATAATGATATTATGAAAGTTATGCCAGCCATCTTGTTCTCACGAACCAATGGGTTAACACCCTGGCAACCAAGGACAAATTGAATGTTCTTGTGAATGGAGGAAATAATAATAATAATAATAATAATAATAATAATAATAATAATAATAATAATAATAATAATAATAATAATAATAAACCCGCACAGGGTAGCCTAGAGCTAGGTTACTGGGGACTAGCGACCCCACGGTTTCCTGAGCTAATCGTTGGGTTGGGATAGAAGCCCCAATCAGGTACACTTGCTTCAAACACTGATTAACAAGCAAGGACTGAAACAGCGAATTGTTCATGAAACACAAATATGGCATGCTTCAGTAGAAACAATAGACTCAGGCGAGGATGTTGTTGAGATACATTCATTTCAACCCACTTCGTCAACATAACAACTAAAGCGCCGGACCCTCTGGGCCGTGAAAATGAACCCCCCATACATGGTGGGAGGTGTTATTATCTGCTTACTAAGAATGAAGCATGCCATATGGAAGAGAGCTGCATAGTTATGTTACGGAAAAATACTTGGAAATAAGAAACAATAAACAACAATAATAATATTATGATACTTATGCCAGCCATCTTGTTCTCACGAGCCGATGGGTTAACACACTGGCAACCAAGGACAAATTGAATGTTCTTGTGAGTGGAGGAAATAATAATAATAATAATAATAATAATAATAATAATAATAATAATAATAATAATAATAATAATAATAATAATAATAATAATAATAATAAACTAAAGCGCCGGACCCTCTGGGCCGAGTAAATGTAACCCCCCCTACAGGGGAGAAGTGTTATTATCTGCTTACTATGAATGAAGCATGCCATATGTAGTAGAGCCGCATAGATAGATTACGGAAAAATACCTGGAAATAAGAAATAATAAACAATAATAATGATATTATGAAAGTTATGCCAGCCATCTTGTTCTCGCGAACCGATGGGTTAACACCCTGGCAACCAAGGACAAATTGAATGTTCTTGTGAATGGAGGAAATAATAATAATAATAATAATAATAATAATAATAATAATAATAATAATAATAATAATAATAATAATAATAATAATAATAATAATAATAATAATAATAATAATAATAATAATAATAATAATAATAATAATAATAATAATAATAATAATAATAATAATAATAATAATAATAATAATAAACCCGCACAGGGTAGCCAAGAGCTAGGTTACTGGGGACTAGCGACCTCACGGTTTCCTGAGCTAACCGTTGGGTTGGGATAGCAGTCCAAATCAGGTACACTTGCTCCAAACACTGATTAACAAGAAAGGACTGAAACAGCGAATTGGGCATGAAACACAAACATGGCATGCTTCAGTAGAAACAAGAGACTCAGGCGAGGATGTTGTTGAGATACATTCATTTCAACCCACTTCGTCAACATAACAACTATAGCGCCGGACCCTCTGGGCCGAGTAAATGTAACCCCCCCTACATGGGAGTGGTATTATTATCTGCTTACTATGAATGAAGCATGCCATATGTGGCAGCGCCGCATAGATAGATTACGGAGAAATACCTGGAAATAAGAACTAAACAATAATAATATTATGACAGTTATGCCAGCCATCTTGTTCTCACGAACCGATGGATTAACACCCTGGCAACCAAGGACAAATTGAATGTTCTTGTGAATGGAGGAAATAATAATAATAATAATAATAATAATAATAATAATAATAATAATAAGCCCGCACAGGGTAGCCTAGAGCTAGGTTACTGGGGACTAGCGACCCCACGGTTTCCTGAGCTAACCGTTGGTTTGGGATAGCAGCCCCAATCAGGTACAGTTGCTCCAAACACTGATTAACAAGCAAGGACTGAAACAGCGAATTAGGCATGAAACACAAATATGGCATGCTTCAGTAGAAACAAAAGACTCAAGCGAGGATGTTGTTGAGATACATTCATTTCAACCCACTTCGTCAACATAACAACTAAAGCGCCGGACCCTCTGGGCCGAGTAAATGTAACCCCCCCTACATGGGAGAGGTATTATTATCTGCTTACTATGAATGAAGCATGCCATATGTAGTAGAGTCGCATAGATAGATTACGGAGAAATACCTGGAAATAAGAAATAATAAACAATAATAATAATATTATGACAGTTATGCCAGCCATCTTGTTCTCACGAACCGATGGGTTAACACCCTGGCAACCAAGAACAAATTGAGTGTTCTTGTGAATGGAGGAAATAATAATAATAATAATAATAATAATAATAATAATGGCAACCAAGAGCGAATAGTTCTTGTGAGTGAAAGAGATAATAATAATAATAATAATAATAAACCCGCACAGGGTAGCCTAGAGCTAGGTTACTGGGGACTAGCGACCCCACGGTTTCCTGAGCTAATCGTTGGGTTGGGATAGAAGCCCCAATCAGGTACACTTGCTTCAAACACTGATTAACAAGCAAGGACTGAAACAGCGAATTGTTCATGAAACACAAATATGGCATGCTTCAGTAGAAACAATAGACTCAGGCGAGGATGTTGTTGAGATACATTCATTTCAACCCACTTCGTCAACATAACAACTAAAGCGCCGGCCCTCTGGGCCGTGAAAATGAACCCCCCCATACATGGTGGGAGGTGTTATTATCTGCTTACTAAGAATGAAGCATGCCATATGGAAGAGAGCTGCATAGTTATGTTACGGAAAAATACTTGGAAATAAGAAACAATAAACAACAATAATAATATTATGATACTTATGCCAGCCATCTTGTTCTCACGAACCGATGGGTTAACACACTGGCAACCAAGGACAAATTGAATGTTCTTGTGAGTGGAGGATAATAATAATAATAATAATAATAATAATAATAATAATAATAATAATAATAATAATAATAATAATAATAATAATAATAATAATAATAATAATAATAATAATGCCATATGTAGTAGAGCCGCATAGATAGATTACGGAGAAATACCTGGAAATAAGAAATAAATAATAATAATAATATTATGACAGTTATGCCAGCCATCTTGTTCTCACGAACCGATGGGTTAACACCCTGGCAACCAAGGACAAATTGAATGTTCTTGTGAATGGAGGAAATAATAATAATAATAATAATAATAATAATAATAATAATAATAATAATAATAGTAATAATAATAATAATAATAATAATAATAATAATAATAATAATAATAATAATAATAATAATAATAATAATAATAATAATAATAATAATAATAATAATAATAATAATAATAATAATAATAATAATAATAATAATAATAATAATAATAATAATAATAATAATCACCTGGACCAGATAAAATACAAAATTTCTGGTTAAAAAAATTTACATCGACGCACCTGCAACTTGCTAAGTGCTTCCAATTATTGCTAGAACAACCATCCGAACTGCCAGAATTCATGACCGAGGGAAACACCTTCTTAATTCCGAAATCTAATGTATCTGCGGAAGATCCCTCTAAATATAGACCAATTACATGTCTTCCTACGTTATACAAGATGTTCACCTCGATTATATCTGAAAAGATATATGCCCACTTGGAGAATAACAACCTTTTAGAAGAGGAACAGAAAGGATGTAGAAAAGGATCAAGAGGCTGCAAAGAACAGCTCCTGATTGATTCAGTTGTGATGAAGAATGTGGTGAAAGCAAAAGAAAATCTCTACATGGCATATATAGACTATCAGAAAGCGTTTGATAGTGTACCTCACTCGTGGCTGGTAGAGATTCTTAGGTTATATAGGATTGAGGAGCATCATATTAACTTTCTTAGTTACGCCATGACTAAATGGAAGACAAGTTTGTTAATGAAAACCCCTACAGAAAGTATTGATGCAGGTAAGATCAGTATTAAAAGAGGCATATTTCAGGGAGACGCTTTGAGTCCACTGTGGTTTTGTTTAGCCTTGAAACCGTTAACAACTTTGTTAAATTCCCTAAATAAGGGATGTAATTTACAACAACCTGTCGTACAAATTAGTCACCTTTGGTACATGGATGATCTCAAATTGTATGCTAGGAAAAAGAATCATCTTCGCGATCTCCTAAACTGTGTTGGCCGTTATAGTAGAGATATCCAAATGAAATTTGGATTGGAAAAATGCAAAATAAGTTGCATAGAAAAGGGACAATGGGTTGAACATCGTGGGTTCGAAGTGGAAGGCGGACAAGGATTAGTTATTGGAATGGAGAGCAACGACTATTATAAGTATCTTGGTTATTTACAGGCTAGAGGAATAGAACACAATATTGCAAAAGAATCAGCGAAAGATCAGTATTTCTCTAGGCTGCGATCGTTGTTGAAAACCAGATTGTCGGCAAGAAATATGTCCAAGGCAATAAACAGCTTTGCAACTTCCGTACTTACTTATGGATTTGGAATAATTAACTGGACTGATACTGAACTTGAAGCAATAGACATCAAGACAAGAGTAGAAGCCAGAAAATTTAGAATTCATCACCCACGTAGTGCGATCGAAAGGTTCCACCTACCAAGAAGAGAAGGGGGTAGAGGAATACCGAGTGCTTATTGCAGGCATTATACACAGGTAAATAATTTACGAGAGTACTTTCTGCAAAAGTCGAAAGAAAGTAGATTGCATAATGCGATTGCTCAAATGGACAATTTTACGCCACTCAAACTGGCTAACAATGAATTCAATCCATCCACGAGAATCTTAAGTATACCCCAACAGAAAGAGAGATGGAAAAATAAATCTTTGCATGGCAAGTATCCGTTAACAATTGGATCTGAAAATTTTGACACCTTAGCGTCGCAGGCATGGCTGTATACAGGTAACCTGTTTGCAGAAACAGAGGGATTCATAGCCGCCATCCAAGATCAAGTAATTCCAACACGCTCCTATAGGAAAAAGATTCTTAAGGAGAATTTATCTGACATTAAATGTCGTGTATGCGCAGATAAGGAAGAAACAATTGATCATTTGATGGCAGGCTGCTCTGTACTTGCCCCCAAACAATATCTCGAGAGGCACAACAGGGTTGCAAAAATATTACACCAACTGCTCAGACAGAAGCACTTGTCGTATTCTGAAAATGTCCCGTATTATGAATATGAAGCACCTTCAGTTTGCGAGGACGAAAATTCTCGATTATATTGGAATCGCCAAATAATCACAGATAAAACAATTCCCAACAATATGCCAGATATAATACTGACACTGAAGAAGGACAAGGTAACGTACATCATTGACATTGCTGTTCCGTTGGCAAAAAACACTGCAAGGAACTATAGTGAGAAGGTAAATAAATATTTACCTCTCAGCGACGAAATCAAGAGTATGTGGAAGATGGACAAGGTCCTAATAGTCCCAATTGTGATTGGCGCAACTGGAGAAATTCCACAGAAATTACACAAGTCCATAAATACTTTGGATCTCTACCAAAAACTTTATTTAAAAATGCAAAAAAGTGTCTTGTTAGACACGGCTGCAATAATACGTCGCGTGCTGAACTGAAATTGCAGCGCGCGAACGCGGCCAACGTGGCCGGGAGGCGAAATGACGGAACGGGTGGGGTGCTGATGTGGTCCTCTACTGGGTGGTAGCCTAGCATATGCGCTACCAAACTCTAGGGGGGTCTGCCCGATGGGCGGGCAGGTGCCATTCCGCCTTTCCAGCAGGGGAGAGAGGAACCAAGCTACGCGGCGCAAAACACGGCGCCGCGCAATGCACACACCACTGGGGTCGGTCCCGGGCGGCAACCTTGCCAGGCTGGCGTGAACAGCACACACACGCTCGACGTGTGTGCAGTGCCCCCGCAATGGCGGAAAACGTTAAGACGGCACAAAGTGTGACCGTCGTCGACCAAAGTAGCCGCTAAGAGTGTTCCATTGGTTGGCGATGAGCAACCCCGTGCAGGCTGCGCTTCGCGTGTCTGGGCCTTGCCTCGATGGGGCGGGGGTCGGGCCGTCGAAGTACTGCATGGAAAAGTAAAGAAGTTGCCGGGAAAGGGTTGGCGGCCCTGCGCAACGGCTGGTTCTCCGATCTCTCAAAATTAGCGCGACGGGACACTAAACACATGCACGAGTGCGCTAAAATACAACACCCCTACACTTGCGCGCTCGCACAAACACAAAACCACACACCCAGAGAGAGAAGCAAGCTGCCAGCAGCGGACAACACGTAAGTTGACACCCTGAAAGTACTGGTAAGTATCTACTATAATCAATATTCATGTAAAAATAATGAATGCTAGATAACTATGCCACCCATCTTGTTCGAATGAACCGATGGGGTAAGATAATGGCAACCAAGAGCGAATAGTTCTTGTGAGTGAAAGAGATAATAATAATAATAATAATAATAATAATAATAATAATAATAATAATAATAATAATAATAATAATAATAATAATAAATATGGCATGCTTCAGTAGAAACAATAGACTCAGGCGAGGATGTTGTTGAGATACATTCATTTCAACCCACTTCGTCAACATAACAACTAAAGCCCGTTGGGTTGGGCTAGCAGCCCCAATGAGGTACACTTGCTCCAAACACTGGATGTAAAGGATACTGTGGTGGGTCGGAGGAGCAGGATCCAGGTAGGATTAACCAGCAAAGACCGAAACAGCAAATTGGGAATGAAACACAAACATGGCATGCTTCAGTAGAAACAAAGAACGCAAGCGAGGATGTTGTTGAGATACCTTCATCTCAACCCACTTCGTCAACATAACAACTGAAGCGCCGGACCCTATGGGCCGTGAAAATGAACCCCCCCCTACATGGTGGGAGGTGTTATTATCTGCTTACTAAGAATGAAGCATGCCATATGAAGGAGAGCTGCATAGTTAGGTTACGGAAAAATACTTGGAAATAAGAAACAATAAAAATAATATTACAATAGTTATGCCAGCCATCTTGTTCTCACGAACCGATGGGTTAACACACTGGCAACCAAGAACAAATTGAATGTTCTTGTGTGTGGAGGAAATAATAATAATAATAATAATAAACCCGCACAGGGTAGCCTAGAGCTAGGTTACTGGGGACTAGCGACCCCACGGTTTCCTGAGCTAATCGTTGGGTTGGGATAGAAGCCCCAATCAGGTACACTTGCTTCAAACACTGATTAACAAGCAAGGACTGAAACAGCGAATTGTTCATGAAACACAAATATGGCATGCTTCAGTAGAAACAATAGACTCAGGCGAGGATGTTGTTGAGATACATTCATTTCAACCCACTTCGTCAACATAACAACTAAAGCGCCGGACCTTCTGGGCCGTGAAAATGAACCCCCCCATACATGGTGGGAGGTGTTATTATCTGCTTACTAAGAATGAAGCATGCCATATGGAAGAGAGCTGCATAGTTATGTTACGGAAAAATACTTGGAAATAAGAAACAATAAACAACAATAATAATATTATGATACTTATGCCAGCCATCTTGTTCTCACGAACCGATGGGTTAACACACTGGCAACCAAGGACAAATTGAATGTTCTTGTGAGTGGAGGAAATAATAATAATAATAATATATCGAGAGACGTTACCAAGGAAGATGGGATGTCAGTATGTTAGCGGACTACTGTTGGATGCTTAAGCGAGAAACCAAAGAAAGAAACCAAAAACGAGTTCGGAGAAGCATCAAAGAAAAGAAGAAAAGGTTTCACAAGGAAAAAGAGTAAACATAAAGTTGTGTATAAATTTAAATAAGAAAAATAATGGTTGATAGGTTTTGATAAATATTATGCAGGTACACTTGTTCCAAACACTGATTAACAAGCAAGGACTAAAACAGAGAATTGGGCATGAAACACAAAAATAGCATGCTTCAGTAGAAACAAAAGACTCAGGCGAGGATGTTGTTGAGATACATTCATTTCAACGCACTTCGTCAACATAACAACTAAAGCGCCGGACCCTCTGGGCCGAGTAAATGTAACCCCCCCTACAGGGGAGAAGTGTTATTATCTGCTTACTATGAATTAAGCATGCCATATGTAGTAGAGCCGCATAGATAGATTACGGAAAATACCTGGAAATAAGAAATAATAAACAATAATAATGATGTTATGAAAGTTATGCCAGCCATCTTGTTCTCACGAACCGATGGGTTAACACCCTGGCAACCAAGGACAAATTGAATGTTGTTGTGAATGGAGGAAATAATAATAATAATAATAATAATAATAATAATAATAATAATAATAATAATAATAATAATAATAAACCCGCACAGGGTAGCCTAGAGCTAGGTTACTGGGGACTAGCGACCCCACGGTTTCCTGAGCTAATCGTTGGGTTGGGATAGAAGCCCCAATCAGGTACACTTGCTTCAAACACTGATTAACAAGCAAGGACTGAAACAGCGAATTGTTCATGAAACACAAATATGGCATGCTTCAGTAGAAACAATAGACTCAGGCGAGGATGTTGTTGAGATACATTCATTGCAACCCACTTCGTCAACATAACAACTAAAGCACCGGACCCTCTGGGCCGTGAAAATGAAGCCCCCATACATGGTGGGAGGTGTTATTATTTGCTTACTAAGAATGAAGCATGCCATATGGAAGAGAGCTGCATAGTTATGTTACGGGAAAATACTTGGAAATAAGAAACAATAAACAACAATAATAATATTATGATACTTATGCCAGCCATCTTATTCTCACGAACCGATGGGTTAACACACAGGCAACCAAGGACAAATTGAATGTTCTTGTGAGTGGAGGAAATAATAATAATAATAATAATAATAATAATAATAATAATAATAATAAACCCGCACAGGGTAGCCTAGAGCTAGGTTACTGGGGACTAGCGACCCCACGGTTTCCTGAGCTAACCGTTGGGTTAGGATAGCAGCCCCAATCAGGTACACTTGCTCCAAACACTGATTAACAAGCAAGGACTAAAACAGCGAATCGGGCATGAAACACAAAAATGGCATGCTTCAGTAGAAACAAAAGACTCAGGCGAGGATGTTGTTGAGATACATTCATTTCAACCCACTTCGTCAACATAACAACTAAAGCGCCAGACCCTCTGGGCCGAGTAAATGTAACCCCCCCTACAGGGGAGAAGTGTTATTATCTGCTTACTATGAATGAAGCATGCCATATGTAGTAGAGCCGCATAGATAGATTACGGAAAAATACCTGGAAATAAGAAATAATAAACAATAATAATGATATTATGAAAGTTATGCCAGCCATCTTGTTCTCACGAACCGATGGGTTAACACCCTGGCAACCAAGGACAAATTGAATGTTCTTGTGAATGGAGGAAATAATAATAATAATAATAATAATAATAATAATAATAATAATAATAATAATAATAATAATAATAAACCCGCACAGGGTAGCCTAGAGCTAGGTTACTGGGGACTAGCGACCCCACGGTTTCCTGAGCTAATCGTTGGGTTGGGATAGAAGCCCCAATCAGGTACACTTGCTTCAAACACTGATTAACAAGCAAGGACTGAAACAGCGAATTGTTCATGAAACACAAATATGGCATGCTTCAGTAGAAACAATAGACTCAGGCGAGGATGTTGTTGAGATACATTCATTTCAACCCACTTCGTCAACATAACAACTAAAGCGCCGGACCCTCTGGGCCGTGAAAATGAACCCCCCATACATGGTGGGAGGTGTTATTATCTGCTTACTAAGAATGAAGCATGCCATATGGAAGAGAGCTGCATAGTTATGTTACGGAAAAATACTTGGAAATAAGAAACAATAAACAACAATAATAATATTATGATACTTATGCCAGCCATCTTGTTCTCACGAGCCGATGGGTTAACACACTGGCAACCAAGGACAAATTGAATGTTCTTGTGAGTGGAGGAAATAATAATAATAATAATAATAATAATAATAAACCCGCACAGGGTAGCTTAGAGCTAGGTTACTGGGGACTAGCGACCCCACGGTTTCCTGAGCTAATCGTTGGGTTGGGATAGAAGCCCCAATCAGATACACTTGCTTCAAACACTGATTAACAAGCAAGGACTGAAACAGCGAATTGTTCATGAAACACAATTATGGCATGCTTCAGTAGAAACAATAGACTCAGGCGAGGATGTTGTTGAGATACATTCATTTCAACCCACTTCGTCAACATAACAACTAAAGCGCCGGACCCTCTGGGCCGTGAAAATGAACCCCCCATACATGATGGGAGGTGTTATTATCTGCTTACTAAGAATGAAGCATGCCATATGGAAGAGAGCTGCATAGTTATGTTACGGAAAAATACTTGGAAATAAGAAACAATAAACAACAATAATAATATTATGATACTTATGCCAGCCATCTTGTTCTCACGAACCGATGGGTTAACACACTGGCAACCAAGGACAAATTGAATGTTCTTGTGAGTGGAGGAAATAATAATAATAATAATAATAATAAATAATAATAAATAAACCCGCACAGGGTAGCCTAGAGCTAGGTTACTGGGGACTAGCGACCCCACGGTTTCCTGAGCTAATCGTTGGGTTCGGATAGAAGCCCCAATCAGGTACACTTGCTTCAAACACTGATTAACAAGCAAGGACTGAAACAGCGAATTGTTCATGAAACACAAATATGGCATGCTTCAGTAGAAACAATAGACTCAGGCGAGGATGTTGTTGAGATACATTCATTTCAACCCACTTCGTCAACATAACAACTAAAGCGCCGGACCCTCTGGGCCGTGAAAATGAACCCCCCATACATGGTGGGAGGTGTTATTATCTGCTTACTAAGAATGAAGCATGCCATATGGAAGAGAGCTGCATAGTTATGTTACGGAAAAATACTTGGAAATAAGAAACAATAAATAACAATAATAATATTATGATACTTATGCCAGCCATCTTGTTCTCACGAACCGATGGGTTAACACACTGGCAACCAAGGACAAATTGAATGTTATTGTGAGTGGAGGAAATAATAATAATAATAATAATAATAATAATAATAATAAACCCGCACAGGGTAGCCTAGAGCTAGGTTACTGGGGACTAGCGACCCCACGGTTTCCTGAGCTAATCGTTGGGTTGGGATAGAAGAAGAAAGAAACAATAAACAACAATAATAATATTATGATACTTATGCCAGCCACCTTGTTCTCACGAGCCGATGGGTTAACACACTGGCAACCAAGGACAAATTGAATGTTCTTGTGAGTGGAGGAATAATAATAATAATAATAATAATAATAATAATAATAATAATAATAATAATAATAATAATAATAATAATAAACTAAAGCGCCGGACCCTCTGGGCCGAGTAAATGTAACCCCCCCTACAGGGGAGAAGTGTTATTATCTGCTTACTATGAATGAAGCATGCCATATGTAGTAGAGCCGCATAGATAGATTACGGAAAAATACCTGGAAATAAGAAAAATAAACAATAATAATGATATTATGAAAATTATGCCAGCCATCTTGTTCTCACGAACCGATGGGTTAACACCCTGGCAACCAAGGACAAATTGAATGTTCTTGTGAATGGAGGAAATAATAATAATAATAATAATAATAATAATAATAATAATAATAATAATAATAATAATAATAATAATAATAATAATAATAATAATAATAATAATAATAATAAACCCGCACAGGGTAGCCTAGAGATAGGTTACTGGGGACTAGCGACCCCACGGTTTCCTGAGCTAACCGTTGGGTTGGGATAGCAGCCCCAATCAGGTACACTTGCTCTAAACACTGATTAACAAGCAAGGACTAAAACAGCGAATTGGGCATGAAACACAAAAATGGCATGCTTCAGTAGAAACAAAAGACTCAGGCGAGGATGTTGTTGAGATACTTTCATTTCAACCCACTTCGTCAACATACCAACTAAAGCGCCGGACCCTCTGGGCCGAGTAAATATAAACCCCCCTACATGGGAGAAGTGTTATTATCTGCTTACTATGAATGAAGCATGCCATATGTAGTAGAGCCGCATAGATAGATTACGGAAAAATTCCTGGAAATAAGAAATAATAAACAATAATAATGATATTATGAAAGTTATGCCAGCCATCTTGTTCTCACGAACCGATGGGTTAACACCCTGGCAACCAAGGACAAATTGAATGTTCTTGTGAATGGAGGAAATAATAATAATAATAATAATAATAATAATAATAATAATAATAATAATAATAATAATAATAATAATAATAATAATAATAATAATAATAATAATAATAATAATAATAATAATAATAATAATAATAATAATAATAATAATAATAATAATAATAATAATAATAATAATAATAATAATAATAATAATAATAATAATAATAAACCCGCACAGGGTAGCCTAGAGCTAGGTTACTGGGGACTAGCGACCCCACGGTTTCCTGAGCTAATCGTTGGGTTGGGATAGAAGCCCCAATCAGGTACACTTGCTTCAAACACTGATTAACAAGCAAGGACTGAAACAGCGAATTGTTCATGAAACACAAATATGGCATGCTTCAGTAGAAACAATAGACTCAGGCGAGGATGTTGTTGAGATACATTCATTTCAACCCACTTCGTCAACATAACAACTAAAGCGCCGGCCCTCTGGGCCGTGAAAATGAACCCCCCCATACATGGTGGGAGGTGTTATTATCTGCTTACTAAGAATGAAGCATGCCATATGGAAGAGAGCTGCATAGTTATGTTACGGAAAAATACTTGGAAATAAGAAACAATAAACAACAATAATAATATTATGATACTTATGCCAGCCATCTTGTTCTCACGAACCGATGGGTTAACACACTGGCAACCAAGGACAAATTGAATGTTCTTGTGAGTGGAGGAAATAATAATAATAATAATAATAATAATAATAATAATAATAATAATAATAATAATAATAATAATAAACTATGAATGAAGCATGCCATATGTAGTAGAGCCGCATAAATAGATTACGGAGAAATACCTGGAAATAAGAAATAAACAATAATAATAATATTATGACAGTTATGCCAGCCATCTTGTTCTCACGAACCGATGGGTTAACACCCTGGCAACCAAGGACAAATTGAATGTTCTTGTGACTGAAGGAAATAATAATAATAATAATAATAATAATAATAATAATAATAATAATAATAATAATAGGTTACTGGGGACTAGCGACCCCACGGTTTCCTGAGCTAACCGTTGGGTTGGGATAGCAGCCCAAATCAGGTACACTTGCTCCAAACACTGATTAACAAGCAAGGACTGAAACAGCGAATTGGGCATGAAACACAAACATGGCATGCTTCAGTAGAAACAAAAGTCTCAGGCGAGGATGTTGTTGAGATACATTCATTTCAACCCACTTCGTCAACATAACAACTATAGCGCCGGACCCTCTGGGCCGAGTAAATGTAACCCCCCCTACATGGGAGTGGTATTATTATCTGCTTACTATGAATGAAGCATGCCATATGTGGTAGAGCCGCATAGATAGATTACGGAGAAATACCTGGAAATAAGAACTAAACAATAATAATATTATGACAGTTATGCCAGCCATCTTGTTCTCACGAACCGATGGGTTAACACCCTGGCAACCAAGGACAAATTGAATGTTCTTGTGAATGGAGGAAATAATAATAATAATAATAATAATAATAATAATAATAATAATAACCCCGCACAGGGTAGTCTAGAGTTAGGTTACTGGGGACTAGCGACCCCACGGTTTCCTGAGCTAATCGTTGGTTTGGGATAGAAGCCCCAATCAGGTACACTTGCTTCAAACACTGATTAACAAGCAAGGACTGAAACAGCGAATTGTTCATGAAACACAAATATGGCATGCTTCAGTAGAAACAATAGACTCAGGCGAGGATGTTGTTGAGATACATTCATTTCAACCCACTTCGTCAACATAACAACTAAAGCGCCGGACCCTCTGGGCCGAGTAAATGTAACCCCCTACATGGGAGAAGTGTTATTATCCGCTTACTATGAATGAAGCATGCCATATGTAGTAGAGCCGCATAGATAGATTACCGAAAAATACCTGGAAATAAGAAATAATAACCAATAATAATAATATTATGACAGTTATGCCAGCCATCTTGTTCTCACGAACCGATGGGTAAACACACTGGCAACCAAGGACAAATTGAATGTTCTTGTGAGTGGAGGAAATAATAATAATAATAATAATAATAATAATAATACCCGCACAGGGTAGCCTAGAGCTAGGTTACTGGGGACTAGCGACCCCACGGTTTCCTGAGCTAATAGTTGGGTTGGGATAGAAGCCCCAATCAGGTACACTTGCTTCAAACACTGATTAACAAGCAAGGACTGAAACAGCGAATTGTTCATGAAACACAAATATGGCATGCTTCAGTAGAAACAATAGACTCAGGCGAGGATGTTGTTGAGATACATTCATTTCAACCCACTTCGTCAACATAACAACTAAAGCGCCGGACCCTCTGGGCCGTGAAAATGAACCCCCCATACATGGTGGGAGGTGTTATTATCTGCTTACTAAGAATGAAGCATGCCATATGGAAGAGAGCTGCATAGTTATGTTACGGAAAAATACTTGGAAATAAGAAACAATAAACAACAATAATAATATTATGATACTTATGCCAGCCATCTTGTTCTCACGAACCGATGGGTTAACACACTGGCAACCAAGGACAAATTGAATGTTCTTGTGAGTGGAGGAAATAATAATAATAATAATAATAATAATAATAATAATAATAATAATAATAATAATAATAATAATAATAATAATAATAATAATAATAATAATAATAATAATAATAATAATAATAATAATAATAATAATAATAATAATAATAATAATAATAAAGCGCCGGACCCTCTGGGCCGTGAAAATGAACCCCCCATACATGGTGGGAGGTGTTATTATCTGCT
Source organism: Melolontha melolontha (assembly GCA_935421215.2). Taxonomy (NCBI): domain Eukaryota; kingdom Metazoa; phylum Arthropoda; class Insecta; order Coleoptera; family Scarabaeidae; genus Melolontha; species Melolontha melolontha. Next base: position 78,453,520 of record OW285241.1, on the reverse strand, counting down.
TACTAAGAATGAAGCATGCCATATGGAAGAGAGCTGCATAGTTATGTTACGGAAAAATAATTGGAAATAAGAAACAATAAACAACAATAATAATATTATGATACTTATGCCAGCCATCTTGTTCTCACGAGCGGATGGGTTAACACACTGGCAACCAAGGACAAATTGAATGTTCTTGTGAGTGGAGGAAATAATAATAATAATAATAATAATAATAATAATAATAATAATAATAATAGTAATAATAATAATAATAATAATAATAATAAACTAAAGCGCCGGACCCTCTGGGCCGAGTAAATGTAACCCCCCTACAGGGGAGAAGTGTTATTATCTGCTTACTATGAATGAAGCATGCCATATGTAGTAGAGCCGCATAGATAGATTACGGAAAAATACCTGGAAATAAGAAATAATAAACAATAATAATGATATTATGAAAGTTATGCCAGCCATCTTGTTCTCACGAACCGATGGGTTAACACCCTGGCAACCAAGGACAAATTTAATGTTCTTGTGAATGGAGGAAATAATAATAATAATAATAATAATAATAATAATAATAATAATAATAATAATAATAATAATAATAATAATAATAAACCCGCACAGGGTAGCCTAGAGCTAGGTTACTGGGGACTAGCGACCCCACGGTTTCCTGAGCTAATCGTTGGGTTGGGATAGAAGCCCCAATCAGGTACACTTGCTTCAAACACTGATTAACAAGCAAGGACTGAAACAGCGAATTGTTCATGAAACACAAATATGGCATGCTTCAGTAGAAACAATAGACTCAGGCGAGGATGTTGTTGAGATACATTCATTTCAACCCACTTCGTCAACATAACAACTAAAGCGCCGGACCCTCTGGGCCGTGAAAATGAACCCCCCCATACATGGTGGGAGGTGTTATTATCTGCTTACTAAGAATGAAGCATGCCATATGGAAGAGAGCTGCATAGTTATTTTACGGAAAAATACTTGGAAATAAGAAACAATAAACAACAATAATAATATTATGATACTTATGCCAGCCATCTTGTTCTCACGAACCGATGGGTTAACACACTGGCAACCAAGGACAAATTGAATGTTCTTGTGAGTGGAGGAAATAATAATAATAATAATAATAATAATAATAATAATAATAATAATAATAATAATAATAATCCCGCACAGGGTAGCCTAGAGCTAGGTTACTGGGGGCTAGCGACCCCACGGTTTCCTGAGCTAACCGTTGGGTTGGGATAGCAGCCCCAATCAGGTACACTTGCTCCAAACACTGATTAACAAGCAAGGACTGAAACAGCGAATTGGGCATGAAACACAAATATTCAGTAGAAACAAAAGACTCAGGCGAGGATGTTGTTGAGATACATTCATTTCAACCCACTTCGTCAACACAACAACTATAGCGCCGGACCCTCTGGGCCGAGTAAATGTAACCCCCTCTACATGGGAGTGGTATTATTATCTGCTTACTATGAATGAAGCATGCCATATGTAGTAGAGCGGCATAGATAGATTACGGAGAAATACCTGGAAATAAGAAATAAACAATAATAATAATATTATGACAGTTATGCCAGCCATCTTGTTCTCACGAACCGATGGGTTAACACCCTGGCAACAAAGGACAAATTGAATGTTCTTGTGAATGGAGGAAATAATAATAATAATAATAATAATAATAATAATAATAATAATAATAATAATAATAATAATAATAATAATAATAATAATAATAATAATAATAATAATAATAATAATAATAATAATAATAATAATACCCGCACAGGGTAGCCTAGAGCTAGGTTACTGGGGACTAGCGACCCCACGGTTTCCTGAGCTAACCGTTGGTTTGGGATAGCAGCCCCAATCAGGTACACTTGCTCCAAACACTGATTAACAAGCAAGGACTGAAACAGCGAATTAGGCATGAAACACAAATATGGCATGCTTCAGTAGAAACAAAAGACTCAAGCGAGGATGTTGTTAAGATACATTCATTTCAACCCACTTCGTCAACATAACAACTAAAGCGCCGAACCCTCTGGGCCGAGTAAATGTAACCCCCCCTACATGGGAGAGGTATTACTATCTGCTTACTATGAATGAAGCATGGCATATGTAGTAGAGTCGCATAGATAGATTACGGAGACATACCTGGAAATAAGAAATAATAAACAATAATAATAATATTATGACAGTCATGCCAGCCATCTTGTTCTCACGAACCGATGGGTTAACACCCTGGCAACCAAGGACAAATTGAGTGTTCTTGTGAATGGAGGAAATAATAATAATAATAATAATAATAATAATAATAATAAACCCGCACAGGGTAGCCTAGAGCTAGGTTACTGGGGACTAGCGACCCCACGGTTTCCTGAGCTAATCGTTGGGTTGGGATAGAAGCCCCAATCAGGTACACTTGCTTCAAACACTGATTAACAAGCAAGGACTGAAACAGCGAATTGTTCATGAAACACAAATATGGCATGCTTCAGTAGAAACAATAGACTCAGGCGAGGATGTTGTTGAGATACATTAATTTCAACCCACTTCGTCAACATAACAACTAAAGCGCCGGACCCTCTGGGCCGTGAAAATGAACCCCCCATACATGGTGGGAGGTGTTATTATCTGCTTACTAAGAATGAAGCATGCCATATGGAAGAGAGCTGCATAGTTGTTACGGAAAAATACTTGGAAATAAGAAACAATAAACAACAATAATAATATTATGAAAGTTATGCCAGCCATCTTGTTCTCACGAACCGATGGGTTAACACACTGGCAACCAAGGACAAATTGAATGTTCTTGTGAGTGGAGGAAATAATAATAATAATAATAATAATAATAATAATAATAATAATAATAATAATAATAATAATAATAATAATAATAATAATAATAATAATAATAATAATAATAATAATAATAATAATAATAATAATAATAATAATAATAATAATAATAATAATAATAATAATAATAATAATAATAATAATAATAATAATAATAATAATAATAATAATAAACCCGCACAGGGTAGCCTAGAGCTAGGTTACTGGGGACTAGCGACCCCACGGTTTCCTGAGCTAATCGTTGGGTTGGGATAGAAGCCCCAATCAGGTACACTTGCTTCAAACACTGATTAACAAGCAAGGACTGAAACAGCGAATTGTTCATGAAACACAAATATGGCATGCTTCAGTAGAAACAATAGACTCAGGCGAGGATGTTGTTGAGATACATTAATTTCAACCCACTTCGTCAACATAACAACTAAAGCGCCGGACCCTCTGGGCCGTGAAAATGAACCCCCCATACATGGTGGGAGGTGTTATTATCTGCTTACTAAGAATGAAGCATGCCATATGGAAGAGAGCTGCATAGTTGTTACGGAAAAATACTTGGAAATAAGAAACAATAAACAACAATAATAATATTATGAAAGTTATGCCAGCCATCTTGTTCTCACGAACCGATGGGTTAACACACTGGCAACCAAGGACAAATTGAATGTTCTTGTGAGTGGAGGAAATAATAATAATAATAATAATAATAATAATAATAATAATAATAATAATAATAATAATAATAATAATAATAATAATAATAATAATAATAATAATAATAATAATAATAATAATAAACCCGCACAGGGTAGCCTAGAGCTAGGTTACTGGGGACTAGCGACCCCACGGTTTCCTGAGCTAATCGTTGGGTTGGGATAGAAGCCCCAATCAGGTACACTTGCTTCAAACACTGATTAGCAAGCTAGGACTGAAACAGCGAATTGTTCATGAAACACAAATATGGCATGCTTCAGTAGAAACAATAGACTCAGGCGAGGATGTTGTTGAGATACATTCATTTCAACCCACTTCGTCAACATAACAACTAAAGCGCCGGACCCTCTGGGCCGTGAAAATGAACCCCCCCATACATGGTGGGAGGTGTTATTATCTGCTTACTAAGAATGAAGCATGCCATATGGAAGAGAGCTGCATAGTTATGTTACGGAAAAATACTTGGAAATAAGAAACAATAAACAACAATAATAATATTATGATACTTATGCCAGCCATCTTGTTCTCACGAACCGATGGGTTAACACACTGGCAACCAAGGACAAATTGAATGTTCTTGTGAGTGGAGGAAATAATAATAATAATAATAATAATAATAATAATAATAATAATAATAATAATAAACCCGCACAGGGTAGCCTAGAGCTAGGTTACTGGGGACTAGCGACCCCACGGTTTCCTGAGCTAATCGTTGGGTTGGGATAGAAGCCCCAATCAGGTACACTTGCTTCAAACACTGATTAACAAGCAAGGACTGAAACAGCGAATTGTTCATGAAACACAAATATGGCATGCTTCAGTAGAAACAATAGACTCAGGCGAGGATGTTGTTGAGATACATTCATTTCAACCCACTTCGTCAACATAACAACTAAAGCGCCGGACCCTCTGGGCCGTGAAAATGAACCCCCCATACATGGTGGGAGGTGTTATTATCTGCTTACTAAGAATGAAGCATGCCATATGGAAGAGAGCTGCATAGTTATGTTACGGAAAAATACTTGGAAATAAGAAACAATAAACAACAATAATAATATTATGATACTTATGCCAGCCATCTTGTTCTCACGAGCCGATGGGTTAACACACTGGCAACCAAGGACAAATTGAATGTTCTTGTGAGTGGAGGAAATAATAATAATAATAATAATAATTGATGGAATAAGAAATGAGGTTTCTGAAGAATTGGAGATTGAGAATATAAACGATAATCAACAAACGCTGATCCAAGAAGAGGGAAATAATGTAGACGTGAATATAGATAAAGATATTGAAGAAATAGTCAATTCTCAATCTATTATAGCGGACGAACATCAAAGGAAAAGAACTTCTTGGACGTTAGAAATGAAGAAGTTTATGCTCAGATGTTATTACACAATAACAAAACTGGGAACAGTTAAAATACCTTATGGAGCAGAGTTACATAGACAGGTAACTGAAAAGTTCCCAGAGTTGGCGGATAAAACCATTCAAAATATCTTAGATCAAAGACGATCTATATTCATTAATAATAGATTGTCAGCGGAAATAATTAATCAAGTGAGACAAGAGGTTTCCTTAGAAATTGGTATGAGTAGTAATGATGAAGTGGAGGTTGAAGAACAGATTAACCCGTTTTTAGATGAATTAATAGTCTTGCCCGTACAGGAAAGTAGATTTCATTTAGAGTTTGAAAATAATTTTCTTAAATATCATGGAGTTGTACCTAGTAAGAAGCCGCATCTAAAAAAGCTTATTTACCAAAAGGGCACATCTGATATTATAAACGAGGTAAACGGCATTATTGAGACAAAAATAAAAAATAGCACAACACTGGAAGAGCTCCACAGTTTAATATATACAGGTGCATGTACGGTTTTGATATTAAATGATCAAAATATAGACACCGTAGAAATGGAATTCGATAGTAGGAATAAAACTCCTTGCAGAGGTTATATTGAGCTGTTATGTTTCACCTGAAAACTCCAATGTTGTAGAAATTTTAGATTTATTAAAGCAGAAATTAGCGGCATATGCAAAGAGGTTGAAACGATATAAAATCAGTAATACTCGAAGACAGCAAAATAAACAGTTCGCTAGAAATCAAAAATTATTCTATCGTGGCTTGAGTGATACAAATCCTGGACAACAGGTTCAGTTACCAACGAAAGACAAAATATCAGATTATTGGTCTGGAATATGGAGTACGCCGGTGCAACATAGAAATGCAAAATGATAAATTGGCGGATTGATTCAAAAGATGTGAAAAGAGCAATCCAAAAAGCAATGAATTGGAAATCACCTGGACCAGATAAAATACAAAATTTCTGGTTAAAAAAATTTACATCGACGCACCTGCAACTTGCTAAGTGCTTCCAATTATTGCTAGAACAACCATCCGAACTGCCAGAATTCATGACCGAGGGAAACACCTTCTTAATTCCGAAATCTAATGTATCTGCGGAAGATCCCTCTAAATATAGACCAATTACATGTCTTCCTACGTTATACAAGATGTTCACCTCGATTATATCTGAAAAGATATATGCCCACTTGGAGAATAACAACCTTTTAGAAGAGGAACAGAAAGGATGTAGAAAAGGATCAAGAGGCTGCAAAGAACAGCTCCTGATTGATTCAGTTGTGATGAAGAATGTGGTGAAAGCAAAAGAAAATCTCTACATGGCATATATAGACTATCAGAAAGCGTTTGATAGTGTACCTCACTCGTGGCTGGTAGAGATTCTTAGGTTATATAGGATTGAGGAGCATCATATTAACTTTCTTAGTTACGCCATGACTAAATGGAAGACAAGTTTGTTAATGAAAACCCCTACAGAAAGTATTGATGCAGGTAAGATCAGTATTAAAAGAGGCATATTTCAGGGAGACGCTTTGAGTCCACTGTGGTTTTGTTTAGCCTTGAAACCGTTAACAACTTTGTTAAATTCCCTAAATAAGGGATGTAATTTACAACAACCTGTCGTACAAATTAGTCACCTTTGGTACATGGATGATCTCAAATTGTATGCTAGGAAAAAGAATCATCTTCGCGATCTCCTAAACTGTGTTGGCCGTTATAGTAGAGATATCCAAATGAAATTTGGATTGGAAAAATGCAAAATAAGTTGCATAGAAAAGGGACAATGGGTTGAACATCGTGGGTTCGAAGTGGAAGGCGGACAAGGACTAGTTATTGGAATGGAGAGCAACGACTATTATAAGTATCTTGGTTATTTACAGGCTAGAGGAATAGAACACAATATTGCAAAAGAATCAGCGAAAGATCAGTATTTCTCTAGGCTGCGATCGTTGTTGAAAACCAGATTGTCGGCAAGAAATATGTCCAAGGCAATAAACAGCTTTGCAACTTCCGTACTTACTTATGGATTTGGAATAATTAACTGGACTGATACTGAACTTGAAGCAATAGACATCAAGACAAGAGTAGAAGCCAGAAAATTCAGAATTCATCACCCACGTAGTGCGATCGAAAGGTTCCACCTACCAAGAAGAGAAGGGGGTAGAGGAATACCGAGTGCTTATTGCAGGCATTATACACAGGTAAATAATTTACGAGAGTACTTTCTGCAAAAGTCGAAAGAAAGTAGATTGCATAATGCGATTGCTCAAATGGACAATTTTACGCCACTCAAACTGGCTAACAATGAATTCAATCCATCCACGAGAATCTTAAGTATACCCCAACAGAAAGAGAGATGGAAAAATAAATCTTTGCATGGCAAGTATCCGTTAACAATTGGATCTGAAAATTTTGACACCTCAGCGTCGCAGGCATGGCTGTATACAGGTAACCTGTTTGCAGAAACAGAGGGATTCATAGCCGCCATCCAAGATCAAGTAATTCCAACACGCTCCTATAGGAAAAAGATTCTTAAGGAGAATTTATCTGACATTAAATGTCGTGTATGCGCAGATAAGGAAGAAACAATTGATCATTTGATGGCAGGCTGCTCTGTACTTGCCCCCAAACAATATCTCGAGAGGCACAACAGGGTTGCAAAAATATTACACCAACTGCTCAGACAGAAGCACTTGTCGTATTCTGAAAATTCTCGATTATATTGGAATCGCCAAATAATCACAGATAAAACAATTCCCAACAATATTCCAGATATAATACTGACACTGAAGAAGGACAAGGTAACGTACATCATTGACATTGCTGTTCCGTTGGCAAAAAACACTGCAAGGAACTATGGTGAGAAGGTAAATAAATATTTACCTCTCAGCGACGAAATCAAGAGTATGTGGAAGATGGACAAGGTCCTAATAGTCCCAATTGTGATTGGCGCAACTGGAGAAATTCCACAGAAATTACACAAGTCCATAAATACTTTGGATCTCTACCAAAAACTTTATTTAAAAATGCAAAAAAGTGTCTTGTTAGACACGGCTGCAATAATACGTCGCGTGCTGAACTGAAATTGCAGCGCGCGAACGCGGCCAACGTGGCCGGGAGGCGAAATGACGGAACGGGTGGGGTGCTGATGTGGTCCTCTACTGGGTGGTAGCCTAGCATATGCGCTACCAAACTCTAGGGGGGTCTGCCCGATGGGCGGGCAGGTGCCATTCCGCCTTTCCAGCAGGGGAGAGAGGAACCAAGCTACGCGGCGCAAAACACGGCGCCGCGCACTGCACACACCACTGGGGTCGGTCCCGGGCGGCAACCTTGCCAGGCTGGCGTGAACAGCACACACACGCTCGACGTGTGTGCAGTGCCCCCGTAATGGCGGAAAACGTTAAGATGGCACAAAGTGTGACCGTCGTCGACCAAAGTAGCCGCTAAGAGTGTTACATTGGTTGGCGATGAGCAACCCCGTGCAGGCTGCGCTTCGCGTGTCTGGGCCTTGCCTCGATGGGGCGGGGGTCGGGCCGTCGAAGTACTGCATGGAAAAGTAAAGAAGTTGCCGGGAAAGGGTTGGCGGCCCTGCGCAACGGCTGGTTCTCCGATCTCTCAAAATTAGCGCGACGGGACACTAAACACATGCACGAGTGCGCTAAAATACAACACCCCTACACTTGCGCGCTCGCACAAACACAAAACCACACACCCAGAGAGAGAAGCAAGCTGCCAGCAGCGGACAACACGTAAGTTGACACCCTGAAAGTACTGGTAAGTATCTACTATAATCAATATTCATATAAAAATAATGAATGCTAGATAACTATGCCACCCATCTTGTTCGAATGAACCGATGGGGTAAGATAATGGCAACCAAGAGCGAATAGTTCTTGTGAGTGAAAGAGATAATAATAATAATAATAATAATAATAATAATAATAATAATAATAATATTAATAATAATAATAATAATAATAATAATAATAATAATAATAATAATAATAATAATAATAATAATAATAATAATAATAATAATAATAATAATAATAATAATAATAATAATAATAATAATAATAATAATAATCCCGCACGGGGTAGCCTAGAGCTAGGTTACTGGGGACTAGCGACCCCACGGTTTCCTGAGCTAATCGTTGGGTTGGGATAGAAGCCCCAATCAGGTACACTTGCTTCAAACACTGATTAACAAGCAAGGACTGAAACAGCGAATTGTTCATGAAACACAAATATGGCATGCTTCAGTAGAAACAATAGACTCAGGCGAGGATGTTGTTGAGATACATTCATTTCAACCCACTTCGTCAACATAACAACTAAAGCGCCGGACCCTCTGGGCCGTGAAAATGAAGCCCCCATACATGGTGGGAGGTGTTATTATTTGCTTACTAAGAATGAAGCATGCCATATGGAAGAGAGCTGCATAGTTATGTTACGGGAAAATACTTGGAAATAAGAAACAATAAACAACAATAATAATATTATGATACTTATGCCAGCCATCTTGTTCTCACGAACCGATGGGTTAACACACTGGCAACCAAGGACAAATTGAATGTTCTTGTGAGTGGAGGAAATAATAATAATAATAATAATAATAATAATAATAATAATAATAATAATAATAATAATAATAATAATAATAATATGTAGTAGAGCCGCATAGATAGATTACGGAAAAAATACCTGGAAATAAGAAATAATAAACAATAATAATGATATTATGAAAGTTATGCCAGCCATCTTGTTCTCACGAACCGATGGGTTAACACCCTGGCAACCAAGGACAAATTGAATGTTCTTGTGAATGGAGGAAATAATAATAATAATCAAAACCTTGTGGAGACGGAAACTAGGGAAAAGAAAGACGCGGAAACACAATTATCCGGGTCTTGTCAAACAGTTAGTACTCAGGCGGATTGGGATGATGTGGTGCAAGAGCAGCAAAAGGCTGAAAATAAACTGAGGACACATATCAAGGAGGCCCTACAAGAAGACAGAGGCTTTGCAGGCATAAGTGGCATATTGGACGAGAGATGGCCCGAGGATTTATACAACAAGACCAAATTAAAACCCATGAACCAGATGAGTTGGAATGAAGAGGGAGACTACGCAATTCTTCTGCACCCAGAAAAAGGTGACAACAGGGCCCTGAGAAGCCTGGCAATATCTTACCCGGAAGTAAAGGATCTGGTTAACAAAGATATGGAAGAAATAGACTATGTTATTAAAAAGGTGGCAACTGGGACTAAAAGCCAAAAACCCTCGGAGACATCGACGGCTTTCTATGCTGTCCCTCTCAAGATAAATAAGGATGGAGTTAATTGTATGGAAGTGGTATATAGGGTTTTAACGGAGCTGAGGCAAACCATGCTAGTGCATCAGACGGGAAAGATTAACCTAATACTAAGCGATGGACTGGATCAAGATTATGTAAGAAAACTGTGTGAGTATGCGTTCAGGAGCATCGACATAAGTATTACAATAGTATCCAATAGTAAGATTATTCGAAATCCCCCGACAACAAGTAAAGCACCAAGGGGTCAAACGGAAAGAATGGTGGTGAAAAGTGCGGGCACGACATATGCTGACCTGCTTAGGGCCGTCAAGGAGAGTGTTGACCCAAATGAGATGGGCGTCAAAATTAAAACCATAAAGAGAACAATGGGCGGAGACCTAATGATAGAAGTAGAAGGGGACAGGCAAAAAGCCTTAACCCTTAAAGAAGCATTGAACAGAAAGATAGACAATGAAGTGAGAATACCCAAAAACGGCGTAACCCTGCATATTTTGGACATTGACGCTACTACGCCTGCAAAAGAAGTGGAAGAAGCACTAAACAAGTCATTTCCAGAAGTGAACCAACCAATTAAAGTCCAATCCATGAGACCGAGCAGGGATGGAAATCAAATAGCTACGATCGCCACCACCAGGTTAGATGCAAATATCCTGACAAAAGTAGAAAGAATTAGGATTGGCTGGGTGTGCTGTAGAATTCGGGAGCGAATAATGGTACCCAGGTGTTACAGGTGCTTGGAATACGGCCACGGATCCAAAGCATGTCTGGGACCATACCGCTCAAACGTGTGTGTCAATTGTAATCAGCCAGGACACAAAGCTAAAGACTGTGATGCAGTACATTACTGCCCGACATGCAAGACGGAAGAACATCGTGCAGATTCAACTAGATGTCGCAAATTCCGACATCTGCTGAACCTGCAAAAGAAATCTCAAAGAAGGAGGGGAAACCTATCTCGCCATGATTAAAGTTGTACAAGTAAATCTGGGTAGGAGTAGGATAGCTCATGACATTGCCTATGCCACCGCGTGCGAAAGGGATATAGACGTTGTAATAATTAGTGAGCCAAATATCAGAATTTCGATGGAGAGAGGGTTTATAATAGATAAGAGAAAGGACGTAGCAGTGTATATACGGAATAAGGAACTCGGTATTTGTGGTCATTCTATTAGTGACGGGTACGTGTGCCTAAGATGGGGTAAATGGTGCCTTTTCGGATGTTATGTATCACCTAATATACACATGGAAGTTTTTCGAGCGTATATGGACACATTAATGAATCAAGTGAGAGTGTTAAACTTGGATGCGGTTATTGCGGGGGATTTCAATTCAAACGCAGAGATGTGAGGATCTCCCTTTATGGATGCAAGAGGAGAATATCTTATTGACTGGGCGGCTGTATTGAGTTTGAGCGTAGCAAATACGGGAGATGTCCAGCATTTGAGAGAGGGTGTACAAAATCTTTCATTGATCTAACTTGGGCCACAGAGGGGATGGCCCATCGAATTTCAAACTGGCAGATACTTCCAGGTGAAGTGTACACGTACCATAACCACATCTACTTTGAGTTTGAGGAAAGCGGTCGGAACCACAGGAGGAGAAGGGAGATAGGACTGCGACATATCCTGTGTAAAGAAAAGTTAGCCCGGAGGCTTACAGAGCATTTTGGAGGCGAGACCGCGGGAGTCACCCCGGATTCTTTCATTGCCTCTATAAACAAGATAAACAAGGAGTGCACAGTGCGGGTCAGGAAGGAGAAAAGATTAAAGCCACTTTGGTGGAATGAAGAAATATCCAGCAAAAGAAGCGAATGCCTGAAATGGCGACGCAAATGGACTAGATCAAATGCAAACCAACGAGGGAGACTGTCATCTGGCGTCGAAAAATTGAGTTATAAACAAGCAAAGAAAGAACTTAAAAAGTTAATTATAAGCGCAAAGAGGAATCAATGGAACACCATAAGGCAGGAACTGGATAACGATATATGGGGAGATGGTTTCAGAATTGTAATGAGACATTTGCGTACTCTGCACACTCCGCATAACCCGCCTCTGGAGCAGAAATTACAGATAGTTAGATACCTCTTTCCACTGAAGAAGGATACTCTCAGGAAAAGCAATAACATAGTACGGGAAGTGGTTCCCATCACAAAGGACGAGTTGGGGTGAGCTGTGCGCAAAATTAAGATGGGCAAAGCCCCAGGTCCGGATAATGTGACCGCTGAAGCAATACGAATCATAATGGAAACTGTCCCGGATGTCCTGCTGGCGGTCTTGAATTGCCTCCTGGAACAGCAACGGTTCCCCGTTCACTGGAAGGTAGCAAATGTGGTTCTTCTGTGGAAGGGCAAGTCAATGGATACATCTTCGTCATTCAGACCGATATGCTTGCTGAGTTCATTGGGAAAACTTTATGAACGAATAATTAAGTGCAGGATTGAGGATGAATTGGGCAGGAGTGGCGGCTTATCCCGGAGGCAGTATGGTTTTGTGCAGGGGAGGTCGACTGTGCATGCTATAGGGGCAGTGGCAGAGAGAGCCAGGAAGTCGGACAAAAAATGGGTAATATTGATAGCCTTGGACATCAGGAACGCTTTCAATTCTGCGTCTTGGGCTAGGATTCTGAACGAAATGAAAAGAAGAAACATAGCCCCATATATTATTAACATCATAGAAGACTATTTTAGCGATAGGAAAATAATGGTGGATTCCAAGAATGGGATACAGGTAAACGGTGGTGTTTCACAAGGATCAGTCTTGGGACCCACTCTGTGGAATGTGCTCTATGATGGTGTTCTTGGTTTGGACACGGTGGATGGGGTTACTCTGGTGGCATACGCCGACGACTTGGCGGTCATAGTTGAGGCTCAAGATGTCAGAGAACTCAAGTTCAAAGCAAGTGAGACTTTGGAGGCGATCGCGGAATGGATGAATGCGAACGATCTCAGTATAGCGGAGCAAAAGTCCGGAGCGATTATCCTTAGGGGTTCGCGTAGGAGAGCAAAAATAAATTTTGAGATATTAGGAACAAACACCCACCTAAAATTAGAAATGAAATACCTGGGAGTGGTATTAGATAATAAACTAAACTTCGAGCACTTTGAACGCTCTTACAAGGATCATGCCCAATGTGGGAGGACCCAGTACTAGGGGGCGAGATCTATTGTATGGTGTGGTGCAATCGCAAATGCTCTATGCGATACTGGTTTGGTCGTCCGTGATGGACCTCCAAAAATACAGAGAAACCTGATGAAGTTACAAAGAAGAGCCCTCCTAAGAGTGATCGGCGGCTATCGAACAGTCTCCACCGACGCGGTACTGGTGATAGCCGGCGTACCTCCGTTTTATTTGCTGGCAGAGGAGCAAGTCCGTATCTTTCGGACCAAGACACCAAACACTGGAGGAAATGGCAGAGTGCGTGGAAACAGCTACACACTTCCGCTGGATGGACCAAAGCCCTGATCCCGGACATCATTAGATGGGTAAACTGCGGTTTTAGAACAACGGACTACTACCTGACCCAGTTTTTGACTGGCCACGGACATTTCAGGTCATATTTAAAACGTTCCCATCTCTCAGAAGATGACCAGTGCATGGTTAGGGACCTAGACCAAAGGCTTAATCGAGATGGCGTTGTTGGGGCGATGTTGGAGAGCGAGAGAAGCTGGCAAAAGATACGCAGTTTTGTTGCGGAGGTGTTGTCGGCGCGGGAAAGGGAAGAAAGGGCGAGAAAGAGTGGTGGTTGATAGTATGAAGGAAAAGAGGCCGTCTGTGTGGTCTGAAGGATATGCCGTAAATGGTGGTTCCGGACACGCAGCATGTAGAAGAAAGAGGTGTTTTAGTGGGTAGACTGGATCTACACACCCCATCCGGGAGTCCCACACTTCTACAATGCGCTCGACCCAAGCATGTAGTGTCCATAAAGGATTTCACCTCACAAAAAAAAATAATAATAATAATAATAATAATAATAAACCCGCACAGGGTAACCTAGAGATAGGTTACTGGAGACTAGCGACCCCACGAGTTCCTGAGCTAACCGTTGGGTTGGGTTAGCAGCCCCAATGAGGTACACTTGCTCCAAGCACTGGATGAAAAGGATACTGTGGTGGGTGGAGGAGCAGGATCCAGGTAGGATTAACCGGCAAAGACCGAAACAGCAAATTGGAAATGAAACACAAACATGGGATGCTTCAGTAGAAACAAAGAACGCAGGCGAGTATGTTGTTGAGATACCTTCATCTCAACCCACTTCGTCAACATAACAACTAAAGCGCAGGACCCTATGGGCCGTGAAAGTGAACCCCCCTACATGGTGGGAGGCCAGCTAGATTAGAGACCAGCTATCAGGGCTATCAGGGTCGTGTTTGAATTTGTTTGAAATCGTTATGAGGCGGTCAAGTAACTAGACCTAAATTTTTGGAAGGGCACGAAGTGAGCACCTAACAATTAAAAGAGGGCACATACATTTAAAATAATTTGACAAGTTACTTTTTTTTGCACGCGACCGTCTATGGGCCAGTATTATAAATGATAAAACCTGCAGGTTTGATTTAGTAAGCAAGTACATTTAATTTACTCTATCTAAGAAGCCGTAGAATAAAACAACCTTGTACAACTAAACTGTAATGATTAACTTTATTTACATGAAGTAAGTTACATATTTTACAATTATTGTTCTTAACTCTATTGGCATGTAATACAGTTACCTACTTGCTAGTGTTCGAATACATTTAATTCAAACAACACCCCCACTTATTCAAACACTGCAAGCACCAACGCCCAGCACTTCTAAACAATCATTATGCCTGTCTACGCCCAAACCCTTGGTTAAAATATCCGCAGGCATATCAGCCGTTCCTGGAAAATGTATACAAATAAGTTTTTGTGATATTGCATCTCTTACAAAATGATACCTGAGATCAATATGCTTTGTTCAATGAAACAATGTGTTCTTTGATAGTAATTGTGCACCCTGATTATAATTAAACATAGCTATACATAATGTAACACCTGTTAATTCAAAGTATAAATTTCTCAAATAATTGCTTCCTTTGCAGCCTCACATATGCCCATGTATTCTGCTTCGGTACTTGACAATGCAACTGTTCTCTGTTTCTTAGATTCCCAAGAAATTACTCTCCCACAAAGTTTAAAACAAAAACCTGTATATGATTTTCTGTCTAACAAGTCACCTACCCAGTCTGCATCTACGAAACCTTGCAATTCTGTATTCTCCCTAGAATAACTCAAGCAATAATCCCTTGTACCTTTTAAAAATCGCAAAATGCGTTTAGCACATTTCCAATGTCTTTCCCCATATATATAAGATAAATCTGGTCTGGTAAGTACTGCCAGATCCGTCAAACTCCCTATTAGTTTTTGATATGGAACGACAACCTGTTCGCCTTTATTTTTTAACAAATCACGCCCTTTTTCAATAGGTGTGTTTACAGGTTTACATTCCACCATGTCAAATGTCTTTAATAACTGATCTATATATTTTTTCTGATTCAAAGTGATTATCCCCTTAGACTTATCATAGCTAACCTGCATTCCCAGACACTGTCTAATTCTACACAGGTCTTTAACTTCAAATCTTGATTTTAATTCCCCTTTCACAAACAAAGTTTCTTTTTGATCATTTGTGGTTTTAATGGGGGAGGGAGAAGTAGGGGAGGAAGAAGAGGGGTATAGGTTTTTTAAAAATTAAACTTTATTAGAGATTGTGGTTTATCGTTGAAAATAACAAAAAATCATCTACATAGACAATTATTACAGTGATTCTATGCAATTTCTCTTTATATAAACACAAGGTTCTAAATCTGATTTTTGATAACCTAAATCTAACAAAGTAGAATTAACTCGATCATTCCAAGCTTTGCAAGCTTGTTTTAACCCATAAACTGCCTTTTCAACTTTAATACCTTGTTCTTATTATGATCTTTAAGAAAACCTTCAGGAGGCTACATGAAGATTTGCTCGTTCAAATAACCGTTAAAAACGCAGTCTTTATATCTAAATGGGTTATGTCTAAATTCAATTTTACTGCCAATGCAAGCATCAACCTCCAAGTTGAATGTCTTACGACTGGTGAAAAAGTTTCATCATAATCAACACCTGCCTTTTGTGAAAAACCTCTAGCCACTAACCTTGCTCGATATTTCACCTCACTTTCACTGTCACTTTCACCACTGATTTTTTTTCTTGAATACCCATTTGCTATCAACAATTGTCGCACCTTCAGGTTTGTTCACCAATTCCCATGCATCATTTTTTTCAAAGGATTTCAATTCTTCATTCATGGCTTGTTTCCATTTATCTGCATCTCTCCCAGATAAAGCCTCATTCACCGTAATTGGATCAGTTTCAATATTAAGCTCATTATTACACAGGTAACTTACATAGTCATTAAAAACCTTTGGTTTAGATTCCCTTGCTGATCTTCTAATTGGTTCTCTCTGTGTTGTACATAACTCATCTCTAACTAGATAATCGGGATCATTATTATCTTCAACCAAAGAACTATCATTGCTATTTTCATTAGTAGAATCTATCACTTCACTTTTAGGTTCACTAACCCCCACTGAATCTATTATGTTATCTTCACTTTCATTAGGTGAATATATTTTAACATTCATATCATTATTATATCTTTCTATTATAACCACATCTCTACTTGTTATTACCTGATTCGTATTTATATCGTACAATCTGTAGCCTTTAACATTTTCACCATATCCTAGAAGAATAATTTTCTTTGATTTTTTACTCTACTTGGTACGTTTAGCTTTTGGAACATGAACATCACTTCCAAAAATTCGAAAATAAGAAACATTAGGTTTCTTCCCATACCACATTTCAAACGGGGTTTTATCTTTTAAACCAGCAGCAACTGTTCTATTTGTCAGATAAACAGCTGTGTTGACAGCTTCTGCCCAGAATTTTATATGCAATTTTGCATCAAATAACATGCATTTGGCTTTTTCTACTAAAGTGCGATTTATGCGTTCAGCCGAACCATTTTGTTCTGGAGTATACGGGTTTGCTTTTTGATGAATAATACCATTATTTGTTAAAAACTTTTCAAACTCACCATTGCAAAACTCCAAACCATTAACAGAACGTATTGTTTTGATTTTTCTTTCCACCTGATTCTCTACAATACTTTTAAATTGCTTGAAATAACTAAATACTTTGTCTTGAGAAAGTAAACACATACCATTCGACTGAAGTCATCGATGAATAATAAAAAATATTTTGCACCACCAATCGATAAGTTCTCCATAGGACCACAAATGTCTGTATGTATAACTTCTAATAGTTCACTAGATCTAGTCCCACTATTATTAAAAGGCTGTCTTGTTTGTTTTCCTTCACAACACACTAAGCAATCACTATTTGTTTCTGTTTTTGCTTTATACATCATTCCATCAACAATACCATTACGCATTTTCATTAAATCTTTGTTTTTAACATGACCAAACCTACCGATGCCATGTATTACAGCTAACGTCCACATTTGTCAATAAACACTGTATAGTTTTTACATTTAGTTTATACACATTATCAACTAAATCTGCTGTGGCAACTAAGACTCCATACTTGTTGTATATTTCACATCCATGAGGTTCAAACTTAACTTTATTTCCATTCTTTACCAATTGACTAACAGATAACAGTGTAATGTGGGGCCTTATGCCCTAAGGCAGCATCGCCTTAAGTTAGGATCGCCATGTAATGTCCTATGCCCTAAGGGGCTGGCAAGGATCGCCATGTAATGTGGGCCGTTTGAGCAACCACATTGTTGTGCAGGTTCGAGGCAGGGCGAAGAATCAAATAATACAAGTACGGAGTTTGGTTCTCATACTATAATTAATTAACACTTAAAACATAGTTAACAGACGTATTTAC
The DNA here is from genome assembly GCA_935421215.2 of Melolontha melolontha. Taxonomy (NCBI): domain Eukaryota; kingdom Metazoa; phylum Arthropoda; class Insecta; order Coleoptera; family Scarabaeidae; genus Melolontha; species Melolontha melolontha. Next base: position 78,435,348 of record OW285241.1, on the reverse strand, counting down.
AATGATATATACATAAAGATTATATTAGCTAAGACAGGGGTAGAAAGGGGGTACTATGACGTATCCACAGTTCGTACCACTGACTAGTTGCGACTATCCTCTCTAACTTAATCTATTACCTTATATACCTAAGAAGATCCTTGTGTCACTTACAAGTTGTTCTAGAAGCAAGTGTATAACCCTGATGCATAGCCTTGCGTACGTAGTAAATATGGAGTAAGGCCGTGTTTATATAATACACTAATGTTTCGTATTAAAGCCGAGGCTGTCGCCTTGCCAAAGTGTTACACATGTACATGACCATGTACTGAGTTATTACACCTGCCCCCTTTGAGAAAAAGGAAAACCAACAGAGTGTGTTTGGTTTTTCTTTTACCAAGAATCTCTATATCTATTTACTTTCCTTATTTTCTATTTGAAAATATAATATTTTTACCTTACTTAATAACATTATAAACAAAATCTATGTTCGGTAATGACAAAAGTCCATATATAAATAGTAATAATAACTATATAATAAAAAAAATATATAATATAAATCGTAAAAAAACTTTAAATAGTAAATGATAAATTTTAAAGGTAATGGTAAAATAGTAAATCTTAAATGGTAGATGATAAAAAATAATTGGCCCTTTGTACACTGTCTCAATTTTGTTAGTCTGTTCGCTTTCTTAAATTTTATTTCTATATCATGTGTAACTTATACAGAATAATAGCATTGTTTCGCAGTTCGCCATTCTTGTCTTTCTTTTTTGCGTTTGGTTCTTGTTTCGATTCCTCATGCTTGATCTTGTGGTTTCAACTCTTGTGCTCCCTTTTTAACCATACTTATTTTAACATAATTCGACTCTCTATTTTTCTATTTCCCTCCATGGAAAAAATTACTTTGGAAATCACTCGTTCGTGTATTTCCCTGGACAACACATATTTCGTGTATGTCATGTTCCGCGCAGAACTATTCTTTGAAGCTATTCTGACTACAGTAAGGGTGCTCGTACAGCGGAAATTCCCTTATACTGTAAGCCTTTTCTTCAATACAGAAAATCTAGAGACCAGTTAACAAAACACACTTTTGTTATAACTGTTTTCTCTTAAAAAAAAAATCTGAGAGCGTTTTCGTCGTATCGGACCATTTCCTCGAAGCGCATGCTTGCTTCCTTACGACTTAGGGGCGAATTGAAGTTTTCTTTGGCTTTCTTCTACTCTTGAAGTTCGTCTGATTCGGTTGGTTATCGTTTTCGACAGTTCCATACCTCTAAGATGATCAGTCCTGGAGTTGGTGGAAACTGTAATTGTTGTCGGCTTCCGTAATGGTACAATCGATAGGCCTCTGTCGTCTATTGAGCTCCTGACGTGATTAGGATGCTATCGGTTGTCCCGTTATTAACCATTACATCATTGGAATCAAACTTCTGTTAGTGTTAAGGCGTTTGTAACAAAATTTTCGGAATCCTTTGTATATAAAATTAATATAATACTCCTCGTATATTGATCTTTTCTTTAATGTTAATTCTCTTTTATTTGCGAACTTTTTGAATGCGTCAACAATATTTCCTTCAATGTCAGGTATCGTTTACAAAATAAACAATGTCCGTGCATTTTTGTACGCACTTGACCTTGTAGACTGACTATTAAGTACATACATATTTTAAATCGATGTTTATTAGTTCGCGATAAGTTTAAATATACTTCTTATTGTTTACATGTTCGTTTAATAAACAATATGAACTACAACATTCATGTGTGGCGCCTATTAAAAAAATAAATGAAAACGTTTGCATTTTATATATGCATTGAACGTACATGAACTTGTGAAAAATATAACATGTTTCTTCCATTTTTATGCAGGCGGCTTTTTAAAAAAAATGTATGAAATTCTACATTCTCGCGTATTTAACTAACAACTTGGACAGGTTTAAATTTGGATTTTTCGGCCATAATTTAATGCTTTTACAATTATACATTAGTTTTCGTACACTTGACCTCTAAAAGAAACGAAACGGTGCTTACGCTGTTTGCATATTCTGCATTTTGTTCGCGTAGGCAGAAATTATTAATACACATATTCTGTATATGCATTAAACTAATAATAAACATTTTAACTAACGAAATGTACACAGTTTATGTATGCGAAAGTCTTGCATTGTTCATTCATTTTTTACACTGTATATTTGTCTTTGTTTTATTTTAAAAAGAATACCTGTATTTCTTCTTTCGTTTCCTTTCGTTCTTTTGCTTGAGAGGAGCTTCTGCTTGCTCTTGGAGATGGAGATGACTTCTTCCATTGCGTAGTCCATTTTCTTTAGTGGTTTACCAACTTTCCGTTTCCATGATTCGTTCCAGATTTCCACTTGGTCTTCTTTCAGCCTTAGATGGCTGGCAGGGCCATCTAGTGATGTGGATAGGCAGGATCGCCATGTAATGTGGAGCCTTATGCCCTAAGGCAGCATCGCCTTAAGTTAGGATCGCCATGTAATGTCCTATGCCCTAAGGGGCTGGCAAGGATCGCCATGTAATGTGGGCCGTTTGAGCAACCACATTGTTGTGCAGGTTCGAGGCAGGGCGAAGAATCAAATAATACAAGTACGGAGTTTGGTTCTCATACTATAATTAATTAACACTTAAAACATAGTTAACAGACGTATTTACAATGATATATACATAAAGATTATATTAACTAAGACAGGGGTAGAAAGGGGGTACTTTGACGTATCCACAGTTCGTACCACTGACTAGTTGCGACTGTCCTCTCTAACTTAATCTATTACCTTATATACCTAAGAAGATCCTTGTGTCACTTACAAGTTGTTCTAGAACCAAGTGTATAACCCTGATGCATAGCCTTGCGTACGTAGTAAATATGGAGTAAGGCCGTGTTTATATAATACACTAATGTTTCGTATTAAAGCCGAGGCTATCGCCTTGCCAAAGTGTTACACATGTACATGACCATGTACTGAGTTATTACAACAGATTCGTAGTAAGGTTAGGTACATACAAGGCATTATGTACTGTAACATCATGAATGATACTTTTTACACAAGTTTGTAAAAGTATATTTCCCGTACTAACGACATCTACCTTTGTGTCATTGGCTACCATTATCTAGCTTAGAGGAGGACTTGTTTCATCTACTAACCAGTCATGATTAACCGTAAAATGAGCTGATGCCCCCGAATCAACATACCAGTCATTTTTCGTAAATGTGCCCGTTAAAAATACTGCACTAAATGCGTTTGAACTTCCCTGTTTTCCAACTGTTGATTTTGATGTGTGTGGATATTTGCTTATTATATGTCCACGCTGATTACAACCATAACATTTTATTTGTCTGTCGGCTTTCTTGTAGTGAGATTTGTTTGCACCACCGTGATAACTTGAATGTTGTTTAGGACGTGTGCTGCCCTCTTTGTTGAATTTGGCGTTTTTGTTCATAAATGCACTTCCTGTAGCATCAGGGTTGCCAATCTCTCCATCCATGTCCATTAATTTCGATTTAATGGCGTCTGTTGTAATTTCTATTCCGGAATGCTCTATGGCCATAATCATCGGGGCAAATTTATCCGGTAAACCCGCTAAGAGTAAGGAACCAATCCACTCTTCATCAATTTTAAATCCTGTAGCCTTTAGTTTTTGTACGGTATCAATTAAATGATCCACGTACGCCCCCATCGACTCAAAGTTTTCTAATCTTGTCGATATTAATGTCCGCAACAAACCTATTTTTCGAGCATGCCCAGAGTCAGCGAAAAGTTTACTTAACTTTTCCCATACAGTTTTAGCTGTTTCCGCTTCTTTGATATGAACAAAGAGCTGAGGTTCTATTGAAAGAATTACTTTGGCCTTTGCTTTTGCCAACTAACTTTGGTCAATTTCAGTACCTTTAATGCTTTCACTTAGGTCATCCAGCACCAAAACATTTTGTATCGCGAAAGCCCACTCATCGTAGTTCTCACGACCACGCAATTTCGGCACGCTTGATACTAAATTCACTGCCATTTTGTTATACTGGTCCCATAACCTCTAGAAGCCGTAGAATAAAACAACCTTGTACAACTAAACTGTAATGGCTAACTTTATTTACATGAAGCAAGTTACATATTTTACAATTACTGTCCTTAACTCTGTTGGTAGGTAATACAGTTACCTGCTTGCTAGTGTTCGAATATATTTAATTCAAACAACAGATTTGGTATTATAAATAGCAAATAAGGAAACTAAGCAAGTAAATCTACCAATTAATTTACACCATAGAAAATCGTGGTATTAAATGTTATTCATTGGTTAAATGCGAATAGCTGTTTGCTCCACTGTGGTGAAATAAAGATAACCTTATTTTTAAAAGTTTATATTTTGAGTGTGTTTGATAACTTTAATTTTGATAATGCCAGATTTATCGGTTTGTACTTTACAAATATAAACAAAAAGAAAAAGTAAAGAATTAGTTTTTCTTTGTATTTCTACATTTTATTCAGTGGCTCCATCGATTATCGAAACGCTAAAATGTAAAATACATAGCTTTTTAGAGATATTCTACAAATACTTATTTTACTTGCATGCATTGTTTATAATACCAGAATTCTATTATTCGTTGAATAAATTTATTCGTCAGAGATTTATTCGCTGTTTGTAATACCGGCGCTATATGTAGTATAACTTACTAAATTACAATAAAAACCCACTCACTTATTAATGAAGTATAATGCTCCTTTACCTATTATGAGCATCAGCAAAATAGTCAGTTACAAGATTTATATTTAAGGATTTGGCAATTTCTTTTTCAATGTTTACAATTGCTAAATCACGCGTGCTTGTCCAATTTTATTTCTCATATAATTTTTTAGGCGGCGTAAGCAAGAAAATGTACATTCACACCCCGCGCTTGAAACCGGCACAGTAATTGGACAGTTATGGTAACAATTTTGGACATATAACAGTTATATATCTGCCGAAGCTAAGGTTGGAGCGAAACGATCGTTACTGTGTAAAGTAAAAAGTAGTGAAATTCATTAAAATATGTTTTATTTTATCCCGGTAATAGATATCTTCTGTCATGAGTGTTTTTGTGAAGGCACCTGTACGCAATGATTTATTTTGTGAAAAACCGCCACATGCGCCACTACTACCAGAACCGGTTATAACGCGCTGGGGCACGTGGGTAGAAGCAGCTATTATCACATGTGTTTTGACGTTAGTAGTATATTAAAAACAAGTTTCCTAAGACACGTGGCGAAGCCACAAGTTAATTTAACTTATCGCAATGGTTATTGCATTAATAGCTCTATTGGTATTAATACTGTTGGAAATATACCTAGACAAAGTGCCAGTTTTCTTCGATTACCAAATTCTCAATTTTATACAGACCATTGTTTTAGAAAATCAAATGTTATAAGTGGAGGTGATCTTCTGACTATAAATCGGTTAGGTGGCTGGAAAAGCTCGGCAGCTGCTGAAGGATACGTTGCCTGTTTGAAAAATAAAATTAATGTTTCAAATATGTTTGTACAAGAAAGAGATGTTAATTTACCTAAATCTTCCCGAAATATCCCTCAGTTTGAATGTGACTTTAACCAAATGAAATTAACAATATCGATATTGCAGATAATGATAGCTGTGATCAGAATCTCTCTACTTCACATGCCACATGGTATAATTATTAAGTCAAAAGATAATTCGAAGGTTAATATAAATGTATATAATAATTGCACATTTCCAAGTAGCAATTAAAAATACCAAAATAAAGAACGTTAGTTTCTCTTCATAATAAAATATTTGTTATTGTATTGTAGATTTAATTACCGCATAATAAAATGTTTATTAATTGTCAGTTTAATCATAACCTTAAATTATCACTATTTACTACGACTACTGACTGATAGACATAGTGTGGCCAACTTAAAACTGAATGCAATAAATGTTCCATGCTTTAATGATTTATTAAAGTACTTATTTGAGTGCTTTAACTAGTCTCTTAGCAACGCTAATTGCAAAAAAATATAATACAGCTACTGCTTTATTATACTACTATATACGTTTCTATTGAGGCCATTCAGGTATTACGTAAGCAAAGTTTTAGTAATTTTTAATCCCCCCCCCCTTTTCAGCGAAAGTAAGCAAAGCTCGCCCCCCTCTCCTATGCTTAGGTAAGCATTGGTATAATTTCTACAAAATCTGATCAAGTTTTTTTATTGTTACTCATGTGCAACTATCTATCATAGTTATTAAGTCTATGACAATGAAATAAGCAATTTATAAACTATAAAGGAATTTAATGCACATTTAATATTTATTCAAGCAAATCATTAATATGGTATCCTTTTCACCTGGGTATTTACTCCTGTAACGGATCACGTCTATAGCAAAATTTTTGAAATCGAAATTGATGAAATCAAGACTTTATAAGAACACCAGAAAATAGGATAACATATCTGCTCAAGCACTTTTTAAATTAAAATTATTAAGTATCTTATCAATTTTTTTACGAACAATTAAAGTAACTTTTTGAAAAGATGACCTGTGTGGCATACAGCTGGATGGACAAAATGACGATATTATAAAGATTCCGTTTTTTATCATTTCGTAATGATACCCTAAAAGCGCGGGCACAGCAAGTTAGCTTGAAAAAAAAGCTTAATAGACTCGATTTGTTCCTTGTTGCTGCTTGCAATTCTTCTTCTCTTAGACACAATAATATCAAGTTCCTTGTTGGCCTTTGCTTGTATCTTATAACAGCGCCAAATCTCATTAACTAACTTCTGCACATTTTGTAAATTGGTGTTCGTGTGAGATTTTTTAAAACTTTCGAATAATTTTTGTCATAATTTTTATTTTTTTTACATTAGACGACATTTTAAACTATTTCAACGCTGGCAAAAGTCGATCAATAGTAAACAAACATTAACTTAGAACACGTCAAATCCAATGATATTAGACCGGACTAATGCAGACAAGTGAATAGCACGTGCGGTAACTCCCCTACTTCTGTTCTTTCTTACTTAACCATAAAACACCACGTGAAAGCGAGTATAAAGCAATAATCAATTATTTCGGGTAATCCCTGAACATGCTTTTCGCTCACGTCATCAAAAATAAGCAAAGCAAAGACCCCCCACCCCAGATTTTGTGCATACGTAATACTTGAACGGCCCCATTATATACGCTCAACAAGTATTTATGGACCCAACTATTTAGGTAGATTTAGCCAATATTCATGGACATTATTCTAAAATATATTGCTGTCTGTTTCATTTGTAACAAATGCGTAATACGTGCTTAACGTATTGATATACTTAAACCTTTTTTGTATATACGTTACAGTACTAATTCTATATATTAATTAAAATTAATTGATTTTCTTTAATATAAAAAATCTTATTCATTTATTAAAAGGATCCACATAATACTTATTTGCGGTTTTCGACAAATGGACTATTGGAGCTTTAGACAAAATATTAATTCTCGCACGAGGAACCCAAAATATAGCCGTCGAACGCGTGGCATAATTTCGTACAAGAAATTGTACATCACCAAATAATGATGGAGAATCAATTCTGTGCCTAATCATTTTCATTAAAAAGTTGGTACCAGAAACATTTCTCCGTTCCGACGACTAGATGCCATACTCGCTCAAAAGACTATTGTTTTCTCTTCTATTATACATAACTTGAAAAAACTTAAAAACAAATTTGATGGAATCTTCGTTTTATTTGATAAGATACCGCGACAAACACAAGCATGTAAAAATCTTAAAATTAAAGTACGAAATATAATAGAGGCAGGAGAAAGAAATCTGTAGACTAAACATATCTGTGGCATTCCAAGAATTATTCATTTAAACTTGTTATCGAAACTGAGTGCAATGTTAGTGTCTGCTGTTTGTATCAAAATGTGAGGGATCTTCATGCCAAAATTAACACCTTGTATAACAATATAGTCCTGAGTCCTTTAGCTATCGGGAAGTCTTTCGAAAGTTGCTTACAGATCTTATCCATACACCCTACACCCGCAGTATAGAGATTTAAGAGCTCTGACCAGTGCCTTCCTTACACCACTTTTTTTTCAAGTATATTCATAACTTACTTAATGACACGGTGTCACAAGCCTTACAAGATGTACTACGCTATTCGTTTTTCCAATAGTAAACAATGCATAGCAGATGTCTTTTTCTTCCACTAGATGTACAGCATCAGCGTACGCGGATGAGTATCAGCTTTTGCTCTTTTTGTTACGGCTAGGCCATCTTTTTCTCTTCTTGATATTAAGGCGAAGGTACTATTTTTCGTCACTAGTACAATGTGGGACAAAAACGGCCGATGTTTTTAATGGGCTAGCAAAGGACGCAAATGTTACCACTCTGATTCTTGTGTTTTCGCTTAGAATAAGCGGCAACCAAACACCCAACTTTTGAACTTTGGCTAATGAATGTAAATGTCTTATTATGATAGATTGGTTATAATTTATTATAGTGGCCAATTTCCGAGTTGATTAGCGTAGATCATCAAAAATTAAATTGTTTCGAATATCTTCATCAAAGTTTGATAAACTTTCTGCCAAAATGGCCCTCTTTAAATTGAAATAACGACTTGTGTGTTGTGCTGTACGATTTTCAATTATATGTTCTCCGTTGCCAAAATAGAGAAAATATCACTTTTCTATTAAAATAATGTAATGTAATATCCCGGTGTAATATTCCGCTTATGTTTTTGGGTAGTGATTTCCCCAGATACATTAGTAAAACTGTTTCGATTATTGATAGGCGTACGCGATATTGTGAAATAAAAAGACGTTCAGCTATCACAAACCGATGTACAATGAATTGAAAGAAAGGCGCAGGCTCTTTATATACCTACATAACCAGATATCTACCAATTCTTAATTTCATTGGTTCCAGAGCTAAATTGAATCTGGTTTACATGCTCTGACGTAGGGAACATGCGAGGACATGTTCAAACTTGTCCACTCAATGTTCGACAGAACAATATTTTTAGTAGTATCTTTCTTATATAACAGTAACGTTGAAATTTTGAAAAATTTAATGCGTTTTTCTGGAAAAATTATTTAAGAAAATATCTTAAAATTTTGACGTGATGGAGCAGATTTTAATATAGCATGACAAAAGGCATAAATAAACTACACGTATTGGTGTATAAGAAAACTAAACTGTGTTGACCAGTGTTTTCAATAATACTAGTTTCTTACGATTTAAATAGATCAAAATTTTGAGCCTTTTCTTCGATTTTTTCTACTTTCATTTACGCTAAGCATGCATAATAGATATTGTTATTGTGTCAGGCTCATCATTTAACGTTTAACAAAATCAAAAATTATAACTAACAATTATTATTAATTGGTTTTGGACTGGTTTTGCGGTATTAATGTAAGTGCTATGATGTTTTAGTTGAGCATATTTTTACAGCTGTTGAAGAGATGTAAGATTTTTTTATCATGCTACAGGTCTCTAATACGATATCCGATAGAATAAACAGTATCCAAACTTAGGGTGCTATGGAGTTACTTACATAGCATGGATTTGTCATTATTGACTTAATTGTCATTAGTTGACTTATCAATGTTACGTTGCAGTTGAATTTGAATTGAAAATGATTCTAACGACGGCAGAAAAAGTGTTCTTGGTAGAACATTATTTCCGCTCCTACGGTAATGGTCGCGATGAAGGTCCATGCTTACAGCAAATGTCAGTAAGATATCGACGACAGTTTAATAAAATAGCCCCCCGCAAAAGTGTTATAGTCGTAGCTGAGGAAATTCGGGAAGCCGCCTGCGCAAACAAAAAATCAACATAATAACTGATAGTCAGACGGTTGTTAAAGGCATTATGAATCTATCTACCAGGTCTAAACTAGTGAAACATTGCAAACAGGTCTTCAATAGACTGGCTGTTGGTACCAGAACATGAGCCAACAAACTGGCCAAGGAAGTTTCTAAGAGGAACTTAATTGGATAAGAAGAATCGGGAAGGATTCCGCTAGAAGGGAGATTTGATTATGGCTAGAAAGAGAACATAAAAGGAAATGGAGGCTAACGGAAGGTCAACTCCATACCAAGACACTACTAGGTGAGCTGGACGCAAGGCTTTCAGCCAACATACTTAGTAGTAATAAACAAGTAATTAAAATTATTACCTTCTTAATAACCGGACATTGTCCATTAAGATCTATTGGAGGTGGTACAACGAGCGGTGTACTCAAGTGCCTGGACTTATTGGCGTCCAACCCAAAGAATCAGATGAAGAAGAATGAATATTTAACATTTGTTGTATAATGGTTATTCTGTAAAAATGCATACGTAATTTTTTTACTAACACTTTTCTAGTGGTACTATAAGATAAACCTAAAAAATAACGAATTAAATTAGTAATGAAACTAATAAAATTAATTGCATTTATCTGCTTGCACAGCTAATTGATTTATTAGACAAATTTACAACTTTTATATTCAAACCGATGCACAATCCTATGTCGATGTTGTGAAAACATTTTGTTTGAAACAATGTGGTCAAGATAGTGTTCACAGAATTGTTTCATGCAGGATTGCAATTACCATTCGCCGTCGCAAATAATGAAAATAAACGAAAAAGTATAACATATCTATCCGTAAACACATCAAGCATTTGTATACAAATAATACAAATATGCATAAACTTATCTGTATCTGCTTACATGCACATACACCACGTATTAACCAGTGGTCACTTCAAACCGCACACATACATTTCTGTCTAACGCCTTCATCAGTGCGGGTTTGTGAAACGATGTTTAAAAATCCGCTTTACCGAGTAATAACAATTCATCCTGCCGGGTGACAAAAGGTAATGTCGTGACATTTGACGGAAAAAGAGACTCACCAATAGAAGCGGTTTCCCTTGAATGACTAAGCCATTACGAAAAAGGAAAGAAACACGCATATTAGCCATTATCTAATTAACGAGTTGTAACTGAAATTTTGAGCTAAATGAATACATTTAACAATATTGCCAACTTCAAAATATGAAATACACTAAAATTACGGTGGCAAATTCGAATTGTCCAGACATTAAAAATCACAATGTAGATATTTTCGCTCCCTGCTTTTGAAACAAAAAATTATTTTAATTGTTAAATATTTTATTCACTGCAATTTTATAACTACGAGTATATTATTTCTTTCTTCTTCTAGTTAGCGCTAATTTATATCACATAAAATTTATTCAATATTGATTCAGTCTCTAAATCTAATTTAAAATGCAGACATTTAATAATTTTATGTGTTTTTGTTAAAAAAATTTTAAAGTACGTCTACGTATAATCGCGTAGGCTTATATTATCAGTCGTCGTTTAATTCAAACCCACTCTCTTTCAAAATAATAAATTTTACGCAAATCACATTAAAGCCAGCATTATTATTACAAGTATGCTTAACATTGTTATTCTTTTACTGTTTGTCAAATCGGGTTGGGCAGATTTAAGCAAAGTGAATGTTTTAGTAATTAAATCCGAACAAGATGATGGTGAACTTATGTTAAATACAAGTTTCAAAAGCTTGAAAGAATACAAGTATATATATTTATCTAACGCAAAAGTGAATACTATACAAAAAGGTGATGTGGTAGATTTTCCCATTTTAGAAAAGCTTGATCTAAATCATGCAGGTATAGAAAAAATAGAGCCAAACAGCTTTGAAAACCTTCCCAAATTAAAAGACTTATATTTATACAAAAATAAGTTAAAGAATATATCCGACGGCGTCTTCAATGGCCTGCCAATTTCATCTTTAATTCTCAGTCGTAATTATATCGAACATATAGACAAGCATGCTTTTGCTAATATGATATCCTTGTTGGAACTCGACTTGTCTCACAACAGAATTGCTAGTATAGATGTTAATTGGTTCTCAGACTGTTTCAACCTAAAAGATATAGATCTTTCGCAAAATTACTTAAATAACATTCCAGGTGATACATTTCTCTATTTAAATAATTTGGAAAAAATCAACTTGGCCGAAAACAATATAACATTTTTGGAGGAAAACACTTTTACAGATCTGGTCAATTTACGTATTTTGAGATTAAATATGAATAAGATAAAAACAATACAGGATAAAACATTTAGTGCCCTGATACGATTGAAAATATTGACGCTCAACGAAAACAATCTAGAATGCTTAAACGATGAAGTTTTAAAGACAATGAGGTACATTTCGTCTATATTTCTGATGGGAAACAATATTACAAGTGAGTGTTTACCGAAGATAACACGATTTAAGATTTTTCATCCTCGTATCCATTTTTATATAGACGATGATGATTATGATTAAACAAATTGACATTGATATAAACAATATATGAATCTTTACACAAACGGCGTTTTTGTTTAATTTACCAACTCTAAAAACTGTTAAAAAAGGTATAAAACCGTTTACCACATTTAATACTCGTATCCTAAATATGTATTTCGACAACTAAGTTGTCATCCTCAGTAAAAATAGTAGTCGCAGTGTTGGACATGAGGCACAGTAAAGCTAACACAAAGAAATTTAAAGGAATTAACTTTAGGTCACTTACTCTTCTTTAGAAATTATACACGTGTTCATTCTCGCGCCCTATTCTCCTATCTATTCTTGTATCAGGGGACTAGAAATTGTGTTGAAAATTATCGGCCTATATCAATACTTTGAAATTTTACAAAATCGTACGAGAATGTAATATATTCATGTATATACAGGGTTAGTAAAAAGTATGGAATGAACGGTTTATTTCCGTAATTATGAACTTTATAACAAAATGTCTTTAATAAAAGTTTTTTTACTAATTATTCTCCATTTCTTAGCCTACTCGTTGTTTTCTGTATGTCAACACATTTCCATGGAAACGTTATTTTTTTTTTCAAATGGCAACCATGTGTTTTTTTTTGCTGATTTCTATTCCACCTTTTTTTTCTTGAAATGACTTGATATTTTTTTCATATGCTTTCACAACAAAATTTCTGTGTAAAATCATATTTTCCAATAAACGGCAAAATGTGATATAAAATCAGATTCTCTCAAAAAAATTATAGTGGCCTTTGTTTTCTTTAATGTCATTTTTCATGTCATTGTGAAGTACCTTTCAATAAGTTGATATAATAAGAATAGTTTCATTTTAATTTTTAAACATGGTGAAACTCAGTGAAACTGAAAGAATTGAAATCTTAATGATGGTTGGTTATGGAGATCGACAACGTTCACACCAAGATTTTATTTATTTAATAACTTTCATCTGGAAAAAAATCGTATTGTACAATCCACAGTGTCTAAATTGGTTAGAAAATTTGGAGAAATTGGAAATGTAAAAGATATGCCAAGGTCTGGACGTCCAAAATCAGCCACAAATCAAGATCAAGCTCTCGATGTATTACTTAATGTTACGGATAATCCAATTACGTCAACCACGCAACTTGCTTTGGATAATGATATTAGTCAATCGTCGGTTGTTCGAATATTAAAAAAGAACAAACACAAGAACTACAAGATACATCTTCTCCATGAGATAAACGAAGATAACTCTGACAGAAGATTGCAGTTTTGTGCAACAATAATGGAATTGATCAATAATAATTAAAATTTTCTAAACCACATTTTATTTTCGAATGAAACCACTTTTTGTCTAAATGGGTTTGTAAACAGACACAACTCTCGTTACTGGTCCAGTGAAAATCCTCAATGGATGATGGAACACCATACACAACATCCACAAAAACTTAATGTCTGGGCTGGTCTTATTGGGCACCACATAATAGATGGAAATTTGACAGTAGATAGATATCTAAACCTATTGCGTGATCACATTGTGCCTGATATTGCACATTTATTTTCGAATGAAGATCGACAAAGAATGCCAAACCGCAATGTTTGGTTTCAGCAAGACGGCGCTCCACCTCATTATGGAGTTGATGTTGGCCTGTTTCTGAATAACGTCTTTCCAGGTAGTTTTATAGGACGTCGAGGACCTATTGAATGGCCTGTCAGGTCGCCTGATTTGAGTCCCCTAGATTTTTTCCTCTGGGGTCATTTAAAAAATAAAATTTACAAAGAAAAACCACAAAATTTGTAAGACCTGGCAGCTAGAATCAGGCGTGAAATTGAAGAAATACAACCTCTCTGGCTACAAATTCGTTGCGTAATATTTGTGATAGATTAGGTTATTGTCAAGATGCAAGGGGTCTTCAGTTTGAACATTTAATTTGAGTTAAATATTATTTGAGTGAATAAAGTATTATGAGTATTTTTTCTAAAAATTTTTTATGAAAGCATATAAAAAAAATATTAAGTCATTTCAAGAAAAAAAAAGGAGGAATAGAAACATGGTTGCCATTTGAAAAAAATAAAAATAACGTTTCCATGGAAATGCGTTGACATACAGAAAACAACGAGTAGGCTAAAAAATGGAGAATTATTAGTAAAAAGCTTTTATCAAAGACATTTTATTATAAAGTTCATAATTACGGAAATAAACCGTCCATTCCATAGTTTTGACTAACCCGGTATAATAATGTTAACGATCTCACCATATCAACACGGTTTTGTTCGAGATAGATCAACAGTAACTAACCTTACACACACACAATACATTTGCTAGGATTTGGAACAGCAAGGTCAAGTGGGCGTTATTTATACTGATTTGAGTAGCGCATTCAATAGTATTGATCACGGTGTACTTTTATATAAACTATCCGCATTTGAATTCAGTCGTGCATTGTTGCAATCACTTTAGTTCTATTTTAATAACAGGTGTAATTATGTATTTTATAATCGGCTTAAATCTTCTAATTTTATTCCAACTTCTGGTGTGCCACGGGAATCCAATTTGGAACCATTGCTTTTTGTACTGTATATTAATGACTTGCTTCCTTATCGTGCTCGGTTTTCACTTATGCTGACGATTTAAAAATCTACACTAGTGTCTATTCTCTGGACGATGTACTTCAACTACAGCGCTATTTGGGCACAGTAAGTGTGTTGCATTCGAAATTTAGTTTAAATCTAAATATAAGCAAATGTTGCCATGTTACGTATTGTAGAAAAGTAAGTCCGGTTGAGTCGGCGTACGTAGGTATACCTTACGTGGTAGAAATTTGTAAAAAGTTGAAATAGTGATCTCGGAGTATATTTTGATGGTCGCTGCTCTTTTTCATATCATATCCTCAATTTGTATATGACTGCTTCTCGTAGTCTTGGTTTTGTTCTGCGTTCCTGTAAAATCTTCAGTGATGTCCGTATACGTACTTCGTAATTACGTGTTCGTTGTTAACAAAAAAAAAACAACGTATGCATAAAATAGTCGATCTCTTCGTTGAATCTTTTTTTTGTTGTGTCCAAGGATAGATGTTTTTTTCGTATACACGTTCAAATAAATTTAGTTTCTAGTTTTTTTAATTTATGATTTTAAATTAAGATTTACATTTCCTCGTTTATTCGTTTGGTCTAAATTAAATAATTAACTAATTTCTAGATATTAAAGTAATTAATCATTTATTCATTTCTAGATATTATAGAACCTCAAACGATTTTTGTTCAATTTATGCTTTATTCGAGCTTGTAAATTTTAACTCAGTTTATGTAGAATATAATTAAGCCTCCTGACGTATACCGGGTCTGTCCAATAGGTCCGGCCTATAATTTTGTATTTATAATTGTGAACCAGATAAATATGTATTTTGACGTGGTTTTTCTTTTCTGGGTAGAGTTTATTCAGAATTTGTTTTTCATTACATACATTGTAGTTTTGCTTTTTTAGTTTTGTGAACAATTAATTAATTTAGACCTATCTACGTAGTACCATATTGTTTTGGATTAATTTTGATATTTTGTTTTTCTTTTTATTACCGTTCATATATCCATTAAAATAAATAGTAGTGGAACTTAGCCTGGGCTGACTTTTCTTTGTTTTCTCTCTTCGATATCGTTTCGGGCGGCTTGGTTGCGCCATTTACCCGTCGCGTGAATTGCCATTTTGTGTTATCGTAATTTTCCGAATTTCCGGCCTCTAGCGGTACCAAATTCGGTGGGGCCTTTACCACCTTTCTTTAGTACCTCTGGGCCTCCCACCCCTGAGCTGAGGCTGTTTTAGTAGCCGGGTGAGCCGTTAGACGTTAGCAGAAGCGAGTAAGTGCGGCAATCCTGGTTGCCCGAAACTTTGTTTTTTTTCCTTTTCTTGTTTTTTTTTTGTTTTGTCGCAACGGTTTTTTTTGAGCGCCGTAAAACATCAAAGATGCCGCTAACATTGTCACTTCTGGTTATTCTGTGACTAACAATAAGACAAACTAAATTTAATGATCTATTTTTTTTAGAAATATGTGGTTTTAGTGTCTTTTAAATCAAATGTTCGTAACTATTAATAATTATATCTTTTGAATTGATCAAAGTTAGGTTTTAAAGTAAACAAAAGTTAATGATGGTTCCCTGTATTTATCAATTTTTGCGGTATTGTTTTATTCACACCACTCCGTTACAAAAGTCTTTCTTCTATTTTTTCGAGACACCTTTCACTGCTGTTGTTCGGTAATAGCAACAAAATACAGCCAACTATTGTAAACATCATTCTACGTTCAATTATTCGCAATCCTTTGTTAATGATGAACGTATTTTGATATAGTTTTTGTGGAATTTAATGAATATAGATGTCATTTTCTTTGTCTACTGTTTTTACTAGGACTGGTTATGAAGAATGAAAATAGTTCCAGAAACTCAACAACGAAATGAACTCGATAAAAAGAAGAATTATATGACATCCAACATATTCGATACATTATTCAGCTGCTGCGGTTTTACCACGACATTGATTCAGTATTTAATTCCTTAGAGTATGTGTATGAAGAATATAAACTAAAATTTAGTCAATTAAAACGAATTTACTAAATTCATGTGGTTTTTCAAGGAAATATTACTTCATGTTTAAGTGATTCATTTCATTTATATTATCACGTGTGATTGTATTATCAGCTAAATATAAAATGAGTTTCTATTGCATCCACTTCCAATTAAAATCTTACATGAACGTGAAGATGTTACCATTTACCCTGCTTTTATTCACACTGAGTTCTATTAGTGCGGACTTAAGTAATATAAACGCATACGTGAGATATAATTTTGGTGATCAGGAATACAAAAGGCTGTACAATGAAGACATTAATAATTTAAAAGAGTTCGGTTCCATACAGTTATTTAATACGACAGTTAAAGTGTTAAAAGAAGACGAAGTGAAAGATTTTCCAAATTTAAAAGAACTTAGTATAAGTGCCGTGCATTTAGAAACATTACAACCAAAATGTTTCGTGACTTTACCGAAGTTAAAGTTTTTGTATTTAATTGATAATTCTTTGATGGAAATACCTGAAAAGGTATTCGACAATATAGCGGTATCAACTATATCACTGAATCAAAATAGAATTGAACGAATTGATAAGAATGCTTTCAAAAATATGCCATCCTTATTGAAGCTTGACTTATCTCAGAACAGAATTACCAATATCGATGCTGATTGGTTTTCGAATTGTGACAATTTAAAAGAATTAGACCTTTCGTCGAATCGATTAAGTGAAGTTCCAAATGGCGCATTTAGAAATACAAAAACCTTGACAAAAATTGATTTGGCGCACAATCAAATCAAATTTCTTGGCGAAAATTCATTCGAAGGTCTGAAACATTTAAAACTGTTAAACTTGAGTGCAAGTAAGATAAATAGAATTTACGACGGAACATTTAAAGATCAGAAAAACTTGAAAATCCTACAGCTGATCAAAACTGATTTAAAATGTTTGAGTGATGATGTCTTGAATTCGTTAATAAACTGTTCAGTTATGTATTTGATGCTTAATGGACTCGAAAATGAGTGTAGAAATAGAATTAGAGAATTTAAGTCTGAACATCCTCGTATAAGAATTTTTTATTGAGTGCAGTTAAGTGTATAAAACAAGACGGTTTCCGCATTTGATTTAATCATATTTAATTGTCATAGCATTTTTATTTGTAACAAATAGATCTTGTAAAGATTATATGCATATATATATTGTAATAAAATTAATTGAAACTATTAAGAGTAGTAGTTATGTAAACGTAAGAATAAACGCAACCTCTTCAACATATTATTATTGTTATTAACTAACTATTTTCAATTGTTATAATTAATATCCCAAACCTCTATAGTGAACAATAGACAAGTTACCCTTTTTCTTATTAATTTCGATTTTCCTACAATCTGTCTATGAGTTCTAGGACATAGATACTCTTAGAAATTAATTTTGCGTATTTTCTATAGATATTGATACGGGGCAAACTATGCTTAAGGCTTAATTAAACTCCGATCTTAATATTTAATAAAATAAAGGTGTACCTTACTGTATACATTTTGTATTGCTTATATGTATGGACTAGCTCAGATATTTAATACATATACATCTCAGGTTAAGGTTGCTTCTGTATAAATATTGTAATTATAGTTAATAATGAATATCAAAATAATGCTTTATCAAATAAATAACCAACAACGAAATTCTTCTAAATAAAGGTGTATATGATGGTGATTCACTTAGGTACCATCACAAGAAGTAACTAAAGAAAGTTAAATGCACATACAATGAAAAAGAATCGAGAAATGCACAACATGAGTATTTTTGTTTAAGACTAACATTAATATTGTATTTACTAATTTAACCTCTTCATTATTCCTATTTAATATTGATATTTATTTAAGAAATAAAAGAAAACGTTTGCAATCTTTTGTAATTATTTATTTATGTATGTAGAAAAATGTCACACTGTATATTAAAAATTGTAATCTGAAATTAACCATATGATATATGTAAAAATGCATAAACACAAATACCTATTTACGAGTAACATATATTATTTTCTATTTAAAAATTTCTCTAAAATAATTACTTTCTATATTAGCTTTTCGATATTTTAATTATAATTTTTATTAAAACTATTTCAAATATTTAAAACCGTTCGCAACTATGTTCATAGCGTACAGGCAAATTCCAAAGAAAAAAGACGATCGCGATGGAAATCCTTGCAACGGGGTTTACACGAAATACAAAAAATAAAATTAAAATTGTACGGAAATATTCGTTGTGCGATTATCAAATTTGTGTAGAATGATAGCTATTATATCTCTACGCCTTGTAAAAGTTATTGTGCTGCTGGATATCATATTGGAGCTGAGATAATTTAAGTTAAAGAAAAAAAAAATATTACTGCATAATATCAACGAAATCGGAGAAAAGGTGCCGATATATCGAAGAAGTATTGTTCCGAGATTAAATACGTCCAAGGAGATTCATACCAGACGATTCCAGTAAGAAAATTTGGCCGTTTACAGTTTGGAAGGAAACACGAAACCTCGACAACTTCCCGCCAATTTCGAACTGGTACCGGTACCGCGCGTTTTGCAAACAATCAACCAGAAGGCTGCTATCAAGACCAATAAGATCGCAGCGTGAGAAGAAAAAGCACCAATCCAAACACTGCAATTCAGGGTCAAGTATTTTGAAAATGAAATATAAAATTGAATTTAAACCTGCTCTTAAAGAAGTTATAAAATCATTTCGAAATAAAATATCTTTTAATTTTACTAAAACAGAGAATACTAAAGTTATCATTTTTACTATAATATATAATACATAATATATACTATAATACTATATAATATATATATATATATATATAATAGTATATAATATATACATAATACATAAATTACTATATTGTTATACAAATATTGCTTACTTACAATTGCTTAACCATCAAACGTCCGCATGTCGACAATTTTGACATAACCTCTAGCACTCATTTTATGACATTACTTATTTGTGCTTATGTTAATGCATTTCTCACTATAAATACCTAAAAAGATATTGTATAATATTTTTTTGAAGGTAATCATTTACGTATTACTTGTGTATATATTTGATTTTGTTTCTGTTTGTTTACTTTTCAAATGAGTGTGCATTTAGTTGTTTGTTGTTGATACTGGCAGATCTTTTATTAAAGCTTAATTTAATGTTTACCAGCGTTTTGTTTGATTGTTACCTGAACAATACTCGGTTTGAAAACTAAGCAAAATAAATACATTGTTCGTTACACTTGAAACTACATTAAAAATCTGCTAAGTACAAAGTAAGATTAATACTGTATCACATACTGATATACGACACTAGAACTCCCTGTAGAAGACAGACCACTCTCATGTTAGTCCGGCGCACTAAATTAAAATATTACTTTAAACACGAACCCTGCCTTATATTATAATTAAAGAACCCTAGAACATAGAGTTATCTACCAATGATATTGATAGCGCTGTTTGTTTAGATTTAAACATCTATATCCGCCTCTCGTATATTTTTCTATATTATTTTATTATTATCTAATTATTTTTATAATCATCTGCATTCGGGGGAAGTGGTTTATAATAATATTTATGATAAATGTGACTGCGTGTTAGGCAATCAACTATATATACTCTATAGTTTCCCAAGTAATTTATACAATTCCTATAGGTATTAATAGTTAATTATTATAAAATATGTTTTTTTTATGGTGAAGCCTTAAATCAACGTTTCAATACTAATGCAGGTAAGAGCTTATATACAGGGTTAAGCAAAAGTATGGATCCATTTGAATGTTTTTGATATGGCTATTTAGATTTGCCACCCTTTTATTCAAGAATGACAGAAATATGTAATTAAATCTAATAATGCAAATTTTATTGAGAACAAGAAAAATGAACACAAAAAATATAAACAAAATCAATATCAGTATATATATATATATATATATATATATATATATATATATATATATATATATATAATATAAGAAAATCTTCAAAATGATGACCGTTCACTTCTTACAACAATATGCAAGTCTGTGAACAAATTCTTGAATAACATTTGCCCAAATTAATTGTACTTCTTTAATTATCATCTGCCATAATTTGACCAGATTATGCGGTCATCTAGCATAAACCACAGATTTAATAAATAAATAACCTCAAAGGAATAAACCTAGGAGATTTAAATCTGGAGACTGTGCAGACCATTCAATGGATCCTCTACGACTAATTTACCGAATACATTAAAGGCATAGTGAGGGGGTACTCCATCTTGTTGGAACCAAACACTCACAGGTAATTCCCCATCTTCCTCTGTATTAGGAACAACCTAATCACGTAAAAGATTTCAATATCTCTGTAAAGTTGGTGTACCATGAATGAAAAAAGGACAAATAATTTGGTTCCTGAAAATACCAGCCCCAAACGTTTAATTACTGCGGATGTTGTGTATGCGTTTCTAGCATCCAATGATGGTTATCTATTGATCAATATCGACAATTATGGCGGTTAACGGTACCATTCAAGCAAAACGTAGTCTCGTCGGAAAACAGCAAATTGTATAAAAAATATTGGTCATTTTCGCAAATCTCCATCATACGGAGGATATTTTTCCTAGTTAAATATTCTGGCTACTGATCAGCAACTTATATCATAGTTTAGTACGAGGGAGAAGTTTGTAGAAGTACTCATCTACAGGTTGTTCCATTAAAAAAATCGATTTTTCAATAAAGATTACTTAAATAATCAATAAATTTCGAACATCCTGTAAGATATTTATTAAATGTTGAGTCATTACTTGAGCCGACCAATTTCCGTGCGCGCCATGAGCGCCGGTATGGGAGTGTAATTCGTAATATATTAGAATATGCGATAGAATAGGGACGCAACATGAACTTGTTACCGATATAAGTATAGAAGTAGAGACATTTATTCTATCAGAAATAATTAAATATACATTTGGTTTTCTGCTATTAATGTAATATGCATAAACACACGAAAAATAAGAATAGTACATATTATAGCAGCGTTGTATGTACCTAAATAGTATAAATAAAATGGAAAATGTATGAAATCAGTGATTGTGTGCACGGCAGAGGATTTAAAAAAACACTTACCGTTTTAAGCGTCTTCCAAGGATTGACAAACTGGAGAAACTCGATTTTCAACATCAGGTGTGGTTCTAAGGTTATTTCTGAAAAACATGTCCGCCGTGAGGAAAAAAATATGTTTATATTCGGAAAACGAGCATTCTACATCTAGTGATGTGATATTCGCATAATCAAAATACTTTTTTAAGCAACTTAACGCTGTAGACGTGCCCTCACAAATACGTGTTTAGGTTTCAAAATCTGGATTTCTGTCTAAAGCACTTTCAAATTGAATTAGAACACTTTCACTTTTTGCGTCTTCTACAGCACACAGTTGTGCGTGAACATCTTTAACGATTTGCAGTGATTCCTCTAACGACAGCGATGAATTTTCTAATTTTGTTATTGCTTCTTCTAGTCCCAAGTAATTCTCACGAATACTTTGTAAATCCATTTTAATCTGGGCATCTTGAAATTTTTTCTGGCTTGTATTGATCGCTGCACTTTCTTTCGGATCGAATGATAAAACACGTCCTTGATTTTTTGAAAATGTTTATGATAGTAAAACCCCTCCCGTAACCATGTACCCCAACGTGTCAGAATCGGCTGTGGTGGTTCAGGGTATGGGGACACAATTCGTGAAATTTCCGAATACGTTTTGGAGATTTCAGGAATACTGCCTTTGTACTCGATATTAAAGCATCTACCTCTGGATAACATCTACGTACCTGTTCTGCCACAAGGTGTAGAGCACGGAGTTTACAAGTAATATGTAACAAGTTAGGACAATATTTTCTAAGAGACCGGCCTACAGAACACATGGTTACGGCACCATCGGTCATAAACATTAATACTTGGTCTTTCGAAAGTTTAAATTTTTCCAAAGTATCTAATAGCACCTCTGAAATTTTTTCACATTGTTCTAGTCGTCTGGATGCTAATAAAATTGAAGACGTTGGTTGATGTGGTTCCATATTACGCGCCATCACATTAACTATAGATTGTTTTTGGCTGTCAGTTGTTTCGTCCACACATAACCACAGTTTTTTATTTTTCAGTTCGGCTTTGATTTTATTTTCAACCTGTTTACGCACCGATAGTAAATTCCTTCGTAACGTTGTCGTGCTCGGTAATGTTTGATTTGTGTATTTATTTCAAAATGAAATAAATGAATCATTACTTAACAAGGTAAACGGCAGTGTACACACAATCATAGTTACACATAGTTCATGTATAAACTGTTGTCGATTAATTTTGTTATTATTGTGCTTCGAACTGCTTACGTGTTCTTTACAATGTGTTTTTGACCAACACATTAGATATGTATTGCACACTAAACATTCAATTTTTGAGCCATCGTATATTAAGTCCAGTAAACACATAATAAACTTATTGACTTCATCTGACAATGGTCGTTTTCTCAATTTATGTGTCGACGACATTTTATTACGTATGCTTACACTTACATGCAGTCTAAGCAAGTAGGTACCAAACACATACTGAATGCTTTTTATTAGTTCTGATGCAATAAAATCATCCTCTCATCGGCGCACATGGCGCGCACGGAAATTGGTCTGTTTTAGTAATGACTACTCATTACTCAGAATTTTATACCTTTCCCTGTCTCCAGTAGAAATATGACGTAGTTGAGTTCAAATACGCCTTAGATATGCGGTTTTAAAAAGTGCTTTGAAAAAACAAAAAAAAATCACAAAAATTCAAAAACTGTTAATTTTTCACAAATAAAACCTTAATACAAAGTATTATAGCGCTTTACATACAGCAGCCATAAAAAAATATAACATTCCATTTAAAATATCAAAGTTAGCTTCGATTTCCAGTGGTTCATAAGTGTAAATATTTTATTTTGACATATCAAGTATCAAGATTACGTCTCACAAATTTTCAAAAGTGTCCTAAGGCGTTAACAGAAAACTTCTAACGAATGGGATATGTAAAAAAATCCTGTATAGCTTCACAATCTTTACAATTAATTGACTTATCTAATTTATGTATTTTATCGCCAACCGTCAATAGATGCATGCATTACCACAGTGATTTGCGGCAGTAAAGTACACTTTATCTTACTGTAAAAATCAAACACTTTATCTGCCGCTAATATCTATCAGCATACTCATGACTCATGACTGTATGGCATTAGACAGAAATCGTTTGTCGCTGTCACGGCTCCAACAGTAAAAGTTTTATAGCGAATTATTTATAGAAAATAATGGAAGAAGACAGAAGAAGTCTTTTGAAATTCTACCACAAAAATCAGTCAAAAAATACAATCGCCAGTATGACATATTTATGGTGTGGTGCAACAAATACGGAATTAAAAAGTTCAGTGAAAACGTTTTACTGGCGTATTCTCCTTCTTCGGTGTGGTCCTATTATTCCATGGTGAAAGCAACTCTTTTAGCAAAAGATGACGTTGATATTAGTAAATATAAAAAACTTACTGCTTTTTTAGAACAAAAGGGAGGAAATCGTATTCCAAAAAAGTCCAAAACTCCTTCACAAGAAGAAATACATACATTTTTAATAAATGCACCGGATGATATCTACTTGTGTTTGGCATTGCTTACGTAATGAAGAACTTTTAAAATTGAAACTAAGTAACATAAAGCATAAAAAAACAATTTTGGTTGTTTAGATAACTAAAACAAAGACCAATAGGCCTCGATTGTTTGTGATCACTACAGAGTTTGAAGGAAAAGTAAAATCCGTAGAATTATTTAACAAATATTTAGCTCTGCGTCCTAAGCAGACGCCCCACGACCGACTTTTCTTAACTTATAGAAATGGAAAATGCACAGTCTAGTCAATTGGAATCCATACTTTTGGAAGTGTACCAAGCAAAATTGCCAACTATCTACATTTGCCAGAGCCATCACTTTATGCGGGACATTGTTTTCGTCGAATGTCCGCCACTCTCTTTGCCAACGCAAGCGGCAGTAAGGAAAATTTAAAACGCCACGGAGGATGGAAAAGCGACACAATTGCAGTGTCCTATGTTGAGGAATCTGTGCTCAATAAAATGAAAACTGCAAAGACGATTTTAGATGAAAGTCAAACTAACAGCATAGTTTCCAATGATAATTCTACTAATGGTTTACAAGTTATTAACATAGATAATAATCTTCAAGCATGTTCAATTGAAACTTCTTCCACTGCAGGAATTAAATTTTATAATGCTTATAATGCAGGTTGTTCGTTTACTTTTAATATATCAAGCAATAATTAGATTCGTTTTTTATTCGCTCTTATTTTTCTGTGCTTATTTTGTCATAATAAAATATGATAAGTTATATGTCCATTTTTTAAAATATAAATATTTACGGTTGGCGATAAAATTTTGTATGCACCACGTCAGTAAAGTGACTTTCTTGAACTCGTCTGTTACTCGCCTCGCTGGCTCGGCTCATAATCTCAAACTCGTTCAATAAAGTATCACTTTACTGACTTGGTACATAAATAGCAAGTATCTTCATTGTTATTTAACATTGTACCTAATTTTATTTTATTAACCCTTATTATTTTAACGTCTGACTTTCTTATTATTTTATTTAATTTATCTAAAATGTGGGAAATATAGGTAATCGAATGCCATATAGTTTTGCCTTTCTTTCTTTGAGTTTTGGTATATTATCAATAGTTTTGGGGTTATATCCGCTATTTTCTGCTATATTATCTGTAAATGTCGGTTTTCTATAAATTTTATATAACAACTTATTAGTATTTTTGTATATCGTAATATCTAATCTCTGTTCCAAATAAGAATGGGCTATTGGAAAAAATAGGATATAAAATAAACGCTTGCGATTGGTTAAAAGAGAAGCCGCATTTATGCAGGGAAAATCAAGTTTATTTTGTTTTGTCAAATATTCTTTTAGCCGTCAGTACTGATCAGTATTTCTGTCAGTGCTAGTGAATTGCGTGTTCTATTAGTTGTTCATCGTGCTATTTATTATTAATATCCGTTAAAAATAGTTCTTTATACAGATCATAAAGTGAAAAATTCATTTTCTAAAAATATTTTATATTTATCACTTTCATTAGCTTTATCTTTACATAATTGCAAACGTTTTAGAGCATGGATGACGCAGTTTTACCAGGCCCATCAAAAAATCATAAAGGGAAATATTTCAAAAGTGGACAGAGGCAGATGGCCTATAATGTGTATTTTAAGAAATAAGCTGCTTTGGACATACCATAGCAGCTGCTGTTCGTCAAACATCAAAGGAAGTTGGGATTAGTAGCAATACTGTGTTTGACATTATGAAGGAAATTGAAATATCTGGAGTTTCACATTCTCCTTTAAGAAAACGAAGCTGCCAAGATGCTTACAATAAAGTGGACGAAGCATCAAAAAGTACAATTAGAAGACACGTGCTGGCTTCATTTTTCTTAAAGAATGAGGTACTAATATGGAAAGATATAATGGTACTTAATCCAAGGCAAGCATTTGTCGAAGGTCGTTCTACTGGTTGAAATGATCCATCTGGAAAAGAAAAGCGACTAATTGTGCTTCACTTTAGTAGTGAAATTGGTTTTGTGAATTTTAGTTCGTTAGTATTTGTATCCAAGAAAATGGGAGATTATCATGAAGATATGAATAGCAAGGTGTTCATTATATGGATATAAAATATTTTACTTTTCTCTTTAGCCCAGTTGTGTTATAGTAATGGATAATGCACTTTATAATTCTACTAAAACAGAAACGATGAAGTAGTCACCTACTTCATCGTGGAAAAAGGAGGCACTTATTTAATGGTTTTTAACAAAAGGAATTTTAGCGGATAACACTATACTAAAAACTGAATTGTTTGAGCTTGTAAAAGATTACACACCCTGTCATCCAGTTTCATATGTAGTCGATGAAATAGCTAGAGAAAGTGGTTTTACATTTACCTCCATATCACTATAATCTGAACCCCATTGATCTTGTATGGGCTCTCAAGTTAAGCATAATGTTTCGGCCAATAATTAGATATTTGAATTTAACAAAGTAAGAAATTTATTATTAGAAGAATCAGATATGGTTGATTCTGATCCAAAAATATCATTCATCACGTTATAACAGAAGAAATGTATGATTTAGATAATATTGTTGAAAATGTGCTAGAAACTTTGACTTTTACTGAGACATCCTCAGAATTTTCATTAAATTCAGGTTCTAATCTTGAAGATGAGTAGTTTCTCAATATATATTTGTGAACAATGCGCAATATATCGAACTGTGGTGTGCTTAGTTACGTGTGTGTTAGATTTAGTAAAGTGTATGTGTGATGTGTTAGATTTTGCTACGTGTGTGATGTGTTTGACTTAGTTACATGTGTGTGTGTGATGTATTAGATATAATTATACTTACAAATTACATAGTTTAGTGAATATTGAGAATAAAGCGCAAATCAAGTATAATTATATAATAATGTTTACCAATAAATTCGTCATGACATTATAAGTTGTTTTAGGTCCTCAGATATTGTTCGGCATCCTGAGTGTCAAGTAACTACCAGATATTGTGATACACACAAAATATTAATGAAATTTATTAGTAGGAAATGACTATGTAATTTAAGTAATTATGTAAGTGTAGGTAAAAGACGATAATGTACATTATGCTAATAAAAGAGGGTTTTACACTTATTGTGTTCAGATATCTTTAAAAAAGAATGTGTTTCCTGAACACAGGGAGTTTCCCATCAAAACAATTTCAGTTATTATTTATATATATAATAATGATTTATTTTTGTTCTACATTTTTTTCTTATTAATAAAAAAAACAATATATCATTTATTTAAAATATATTCAACGTTCATATACATATAGTATACATATTTACCACTAAAGTATAATTACATGGAGAAAAATATAAATCTGAAACCTTAAACAAACCACATTTCTGAGAAAAACAAATAATTGTACGATAGCAGCAATTTATCCCATATATAAGCAAAAAAGTAAGTATTAATCAGCAATAACTTTAGATAAACGAACGAACACACATTTAACCAAATATCGAAACTGGGAAAATGCCTACGTTTTGCCTATCTTTGGGCCTTAATCTGCTGTTTTACTCTTTTTAATATGTTCTTTTTTTTAATAAAAATATTTTTAAATAAATACCTTTTTTAGATGTATAAAAATTTGAATCCAAATTATATTAAATGAATTTCCCATATCACTCCCTCATTATATATACTATTACAATAACTGTGTTTTGTAAAATGCTATATTTGTTAAGCAAGCATTAATGTTAAGCGATACACTAATATTATGATAATTATAATTTACTGTCACTATCAATCCTTACATCTATGCAATAGTTTTGTTCGCTAATAAAATCAAACTATAATGTAAATATTTCTCCTGAGAAAATTTTAACACATTCTTTACATTACCATTGTATTTACGCACAAATTTGTTGTAGATGCAACACCTTGAAGCAATAAATAACAAATTACAAGTTATTGATTGAAATATTTTATACCTGTCTAATATCTTGCATTGGTATAAATTTGCTGCTTCTTGCTTGAATAAAATTATTAAAGAATGTCTAAACTTTCTTAATAATAAATATGTTAATAAAGAAACGTAAAAGTCAAAAAATTATCTTTTACATAGGTTAGTAGGTACATAACCTCAACATACGAAAGCAATCGGGCGTGCTTGAATTGGGCACCATCCTAATCTCTAATTGCGGAGACCATTTCCCTACCTGGGGTAATACATGAATTGGGCACTACAATTAAATTGGTCATTAGAGGATTATAAAATTAGAGGATTATAAAACCATTAGCGCACTATCCCTTATAAATATCTTCCTGTTATTAATTTTAGTTCAATACGATATTTCATGCGGTTAGCGTTGTGTCATATAACATGGAATCTAGAATAATTGAGAGTGAACGTGGAAAACTGTTTGTTGGTTGATAACTTCAAATTTACTTTTACAAAAATTTTAAAAAGTACGAATGAAAAGTTTTGGCGGTGCAGCGTTAGAACATGTAAAGCGAAAGTGTGGTAAGGTAATTTATTGGACTGAATTGTAATTGTTTGCAAAGTTTTGCTATTCTATTCCAGTTAGTACTACATCCAAAAGAAAGGCTGTCGAAGAATTGACTGAGAAACCAGCAAAAGTTATACACAGTTCTATAAAGAAAAATGTTGGTGTTATGAACACTTTAACCGTAAATGACATAACATATTGCAGTGGAATGTGCTTTTGATTTGCTAATTAAATTTAAGTTCACACTACAACTTAATCTTCCGGCTGTGTTCAGTCTCGTAGTTTTCCTTGAGCTCACTTCTCCAGGGTCGATCCTCTCGGATGCAGGTTATATCATAAAATAAAACACGAGGTGTCAGATAAATTATACAAACATTTTCCCCTTTACATTTATATTAAAAAAAAAAGAAAAATTAAAAAAAATCAACTTTACAAAGTGTAACGTTGAACTGTTAAATGCACAGCATAGAGGATAAAAAGATTTGGATATCATATGAAGATACAAACCATTAAAAACCTCAATCTGACTAACCACGATCAAAATTATAAATTTTAATGATATACAAGAAAATTTATTAAACAACAATAAAATATTAACTCAAACGTCAAAGTAAAGAATTGTTTACCCTGCGCGCGAAATCAAAATCTGACTGTCATGCAAGCATTAACACGACATCACACAAACTCGTCCCCACCTTCCTACTTATTGAAATATTTAAAGTGAATAAAAACAACCCACACTCCATAAAAACCATCTAACAAATTTTCTAGATATTATTCTGAATACATAAAAAAATTTCACAAAAGTTTACAAGTTAATTATAGGGCTTTCTCCAATATATTAACAATAATTATAATAGATACCTACATTAAATAATGTATCGCAATCAAACATGAGAGATTCCTTTTCTTTAGATAGGTGTATCAATTAAATTAAATTACAAACATACAAGATTTGTAAATTCCCGATAAATTACTTTTAAATCACAAACGACGCACCAAAAACTAAAACGAAATTAACCAAGATTTTAAATATATCAGACAAAATTAAGTCGTGTCTAATATTCACTTATAACGACCTATCTTCAAGGACCTTTTATCAATCTCTGAAAATGAAGTTCCAGGAACCGCAAGGGCATCCCCACCTAACATATAAAATCAAGATAGAGAAAATATATACATCTTAGTACAATATGATATCCGGCTTGGCGGCGACATTAAACATCTGACTAACCCTAAATATACAGGCATGGATCAAAAGTCAAACATTACAAAATTCATCACTTAAAATTAAATATATTTATATCGATCGTCTGAAATAAAATAGACACCAAAATAAAATACATAAATTTATAAATGTTCTTCACATAAAGTTCAATCTAATTCTGCTATTTTTTCTTTCTTCTATATGGAAAAATCCATGGCAATATGTAAGAAACAACATATATAGAGAAAGGTCAAAGGTGCAGTCAGCTCTACCAAAGAATGCTGCAGAAACTATAGAAATCTTGAAAACAAGAGAGTGCAACACTATAAGGGGAGAAAATTTTGTGACAGCAACCAGTGAACAACACAAAATAATTGTGTTTTCGTGTAAAACAAACCTCCGTGCTTTGTGTGACTCTCAAACTGTTTATGTGGGCGGGACTTTCGAGTATTGTTTAAATTATTTTCTTCAATTATTTACTATACATGTAATGGTAAATGGCCACTACGTTCCCCTTGTATTCTGCGTTTTACCAGACAAACGAGCCAAAACATACAAACAGGCATTTGAAATAATTAAATTAAAATGTTTGGAAGAAAATTTAAATATCAGTCCTCAGCATTTTGATGTCGACTTTGAACAAAGTATTCACAACGCTATTCAAACAGTTTGGCCTTAATGAAATGCACAGAATTAAGGATCCTGAAACAAGGCGTAGGCATGATTTTTTACAAAATAAAATTTCTTAGTATTCCCTGGGGGAAATTGATAGGCTGCAATATGTAAAATGCGTAGGATATTTTTATAAGAGATAAAATTTATATTTTATATTATTTTATAATACCTGTATGTATATATGCATTTATAAACTTTTTCCATATATTTTTATATTTGACTTATTTTTTTAAAATGTGTACCTAGTTGACTAAATAAAATTTGTTTTATGTGTAATCGGGTACATATTTATTTAACCCCGAAAATCTACTAAAAGAATATTACAGATTAATTAATAAGCAAAATAAACAGTAATTTCCGGTGCCCAATTCATGTGTAGAAATTATACAGCAGGTGGTTGGTGCCCAATCCATGCCCGCCCAAGCAATCATATGTTCCATTTGTTTGAAATTCCTGTGTAAATTAGACTCAGTTTGCAGCGTCATCTGGTCCATTGTTATTTGGAATAGCATATAGAAAGTTTAATTTGTTATTGTCTTCCTTTTCTATAATACAAAATAATACAAATCTGTATAAAAACAAATTTGTATCTGTATATGCATGGACACACAGTACGTATTTACCAGCTTTTGCTTCAACTACCAGACGCATGCGTTTCTGTGTAACCACTTTGTTAATGATAGGTTTACGAAGACAAAAGACTGTAGGTACACTTGCGGTCATGTAGCAAGTTTTGTCCTATCCGAAGACATCAGATAACCTCATGCCATCTGACGGACAAAACCGACCACGCCGGTGCAAAGTGTTTCTTCTCGAATAGCTAAGCTATTACAGGAAAAGAAATAATACGCATATTACTGTGAGTCCATTAACTCGTCGCCAGGTGGCGTAGTATAGCAAAATCAAATTGCATGTCGATGCGACAATTCACATCAAGCTTTGATACAAAATAATACAAAACTGTATACAAACAAATTTATATCTGTATATGCATGGACACACAGTACGTATTTACCAGCTCTAATGGACCTAAAGAATCAATTAATTTAATAAATAGGGATAAGCAATTCGCCTTTACTAAATATGTTTGTGTAATATAAATATAAAGAAGTATTCAACAGTCCCGAAGGATTTATTTTCTCACAATTTGAACGTGTTGGTGTTTGAGTCAAAGGTTTATTGGTTATTACTAGAGCCCGAAATTTTAAGTCCACTTGTCTCTTTCTACGTATTTTATCCTTGTTTACTTATATGCATAACAACTTCATGTTTTTTCTTACAAAAAGATATTTTATTTTATTTAAATTTTCAAAAATGCATTTGTAACGTAAATAAAAGTTATACAAATCCTAGTAGTAATTCAGAGAGCACTAAATTAAAGAAAGGCGTGTCCATATATCTAAAAAAATTTTTCATTCCATTTGCAATTTTTTTTCAAATATACACGCATGATGCGTCTGTACATATGGATGTGTGTACATATACAGATATTTAAGGTTGGTTCAATTCCAATTCAATTTGGTGTCTGTTCATGTGATTTTAAACGTTAGGACAAAATAACATAGCAATCATTTATACTCTAACGAACATATATTAAACGTTTAACTTATGGGTACAACTATCTAAAATACAAACGAAAGTAATAATTTTTGTAAGGAACTGTATAGAGCATTTGTGCCCTTAAATATTCCGTTCAAACAATTCAATCATCCAGGCTTGAACATTTTTTTGGAAAAGTATTGTCGTAGATCAATTCTCGACGAAAGCAATGTAAGAAGAAAACTAGATTCCATCTACCTGACACAGATACAGGAAATAAAAAAAGAAATAGAAGGCAAAAATATCTTTGTATCAGTGAATGATTGTGGGGAATGTTAAGCTTATTTAATGAAATATTTGCCGCCATTAAAGTTTCAGAGAGTTCTTCGTTAAAATTGTCAGATTACAACAGGTCTAATTTCTATATATGTGTTTGTGATGCTAAGTCACGTTTTACGTGCAATTTCTTAGAATTTTTGAACAATATTTTACAGTTTAACCCTTAATCCAACTCGCTATTGTTTCACGATGCCATTCTCAACGTTGTTCCATATCATATCTGAAAAAGTAACTTAAACAATGTTCTAGATCTAAATAAATGAACATTAAAAGTGTATGCGTAAGTTATTAAAATTTAACGAAATTCACTGGATACTTACTTCAAAATAATTGGAAGAAGTAGATTCGATGAAACTATATTAAACAAAAAATTACGAAGTATGTAATTAACAGTTAAAACAATGAAAAAAAGAAACTATGGTGAGTTAGTTTCTTGATTGATTTTATTTATTAGTTTATATGTCGTAAGATAAATAAGGTATGGTTATTTATCTTACGACATATAAACTAATAAATAAAATCAATTATAAAAACTCCTCCCGCTTCTATCTACGACATGAGGAAAGGAATTTAACTGTAAAATTGAAGTAATTGCGTCATAACTGAGCGATGTTATAGACTATTTAGTCCATCGTAATTTCGGCTTCTCGTGTCCGGTCCTTACTTATTACTGTTCAACAATAGTAATTGCGTTTTGACGATTTTCTAAGTATAGATGGTAATGCTTTTCGTCTGGTGATATACATATTCATTCCAATTCGTTGATTATTTTCTGTAGATAATTTCACGTCTGAATTCTGTCCAATTCGCGACATATTAGTTTTGAAGGTCACACAAATAGTGTGACCGTCTACGACTTTTTGTTTGATCGAATTATTAATTATTTGTCGTTTTAATGTATGGTCGGAATCATGATATACGATAAAACAATATCAGCTACTACTAGTTCTCGCGACTGGTGTGTGTATAGTTTTGCAGAACACGTTTTCTTCCAACGAATTTTACAACATTTTGCCACATGAGATTTACAAAATTTAAAATTTTCAAAACACAGCAGAGGTTTCCCTTTTTCACTTTAAATTAACTTCCCTTTCATAATCACTCGGTATTAACAAATGCATGTACAAACGAAGACTGAAACGAAATTAAACTAAAACATAATAATCTAATTTTCCGAATTTAAACCGTTTGTCTAAGTACCTACTTTGAGGCTTCTTAATCCGCGCGGCAGGGATATCACGCAACTCGACCCAGGGATTTACGGCCCATCTTATTGGTGGCGCAACTCGGCACTACCGGTCCTGACATACCGAAGCCGCCGCTACCAATTCTTAGAC
Source organism: Melolontha melolontha (assembly GCA_935421215.2). Taxonomy (NCBI): domain Eukaryota; kingdom Metazoa; phylum Arthropoda; class Insecta; order Coleoptera; family Scarabaeidae; genus Melolontha; species Melolontha melolontha. The sequence continues at coordinate 78,401,282 of OW285241.1, read as the reverse complement.
GATGAGGTGCAACATTTTATTATTTCAAGCATTTTGAAAAGCTTATGTTATTGATTTTACAACTGGACGCTAAAGAAACAGTTGCAACAAAGCTAAATCAATCGAAATTCCAAAATCTTCAAGTTCCAGCAAAATTAAAAATTATTTACGACAAATACGTTCCAGTAGTGGACGCAATAAAAAAATTACAGAACACTTCGTTGTCCTTACCGTAATCGTTTGAAATTCTTACCCACGTAGCAACAGTGCACATACTTTAAATGATGAAAAAAGAGTATGTCGCAGAAAAATTTAATACTGTATTGCGTAAAAATGTAGATTTTACTAGATTAAGGCAACTTTTTAACAATAGTGTTGCGAAAGATCCGTTGTAGAAATGCAAAGAGACCACTTTGACTACGCGAATATTACATTGGTATATGTGAAACGATTTTTTTTTGCATATAAGCAGCTATATACGCCACAACGCATGAATCCCAAAGAGACTACTGTTGAAATGTGTGCTATACTGCAGGTTTTCAGTCACGCACATCCGGTTTTGTTGTAGCCATGTAAGCATATTGGATAAGTTGTTTAGTATATTCGATCTGCGTTTTCAATAATTCTATTACAATTTATTTCTAAATAACGCGCATTTTTATTTCAGTAAAGCCAACGCAGCGACGCCGCTACTGGCCTACCTAAGTGGGTGGTCTTTAGTTATTACCCGTTGTAGTAATACAATTTTGCTATGTATGCTAGTTTAGTTTACTTCAAACATATAAAGAAACCACTACACCACTATTGGTGATACAATTGCCATGTAATGTACAATTAAAAAAAAAATAGCAAAATTTCTAATATCTGCGTGTTTATTACTAATGGATATGAACACTCATTTTCATAGAATAAATTCAATAGCTCACTTCTGCTAGATTTAAAAACTGTCAACTTAAAGGCTTACTTAATTAATAGGTTTTCTAACTAGTGAAATGTTGGTTTTCAACAATGCCACCAACGCGGCGTAAAATTAAAAGTGTGACGAGTGATAAGAAGTGAACGCTCACTGATCCTCTCTGGTCTGAACCTACCTGTTGATGTTATGTCCCCAGGAAGGTCTCTGCCGGCTAACTCTCTTGATTCGGAGAACGTCGCGGATTCAAGGCCGCGAGTTGGAAAATGGACGCCACCGTTATATCCACCTGCAGAGATTCAGCTATAACGGGAGCAGGCGGGACCTGGTAGCTCCAACTAACACCAGAGGGTCAGCCTCTTATCACTCGTTGCAGAGCAAGAAACTTTGTTATACTCATAAAACTAGTGGAAGGGTAGGGAACAAGACACATTCAACAATTCTACAATTTATTAAAGGCTACAAATGGGCCAACATCAATCCACAATTCGGCGTTGTCAATTCTCACAAAATATAAAACTAGACACCGTCGTACATCAAAATTCAAAGTCAAAACGCTAAACTAATATAGTAACAGACACTTAAAATGTTTCGAAGCAATTAAAAGGTGAAGCCCTGATCAACCAAAAAAAAAGTGATAGCAACATGAAATTTGAGTTAATAATACTGAGTACGGAAAAAGTTAGCAACTCTCTCCCCCTGTATATTTGAACCGGAAGGCGAGAGGGGTTATTCCAAAATTGTCTCGTCAGGTTAATAAAATCTTGAAACCACGAACGAGTTATCAAAAGAAGTCTCAATAGACGTCAACGCGAACAATTACAAGAATGGCAAAATCACAAGCGAAACGGAAGGTTACCTCATGAAAGTAATCAAAGTTATGCCTTAATTACAGCAAAATAATAAAGGTAAGAAAAGTTACAAAATTATGAGATCTAATATTCCTGGCAGAACTTTTGGAGTACCCCCTGTATATCAGGTGTGCAAATATTTAATATAATTTAAAACAGAAAAACCTGTAGGAAATTAATTAACAAAAGTAATTATTAGAATACCAATTCCGTATACGTAATCTAGATTCTGTACAGTTAATAACAAAATAAGTACATTAAACTACAGAAAATTCTTCGATTTTAAGGTATCGAAACAACAATTAAGGGACCGATCTGAAGGATCTGACCTCGAAAATGACACTAAATCTAAACAGGTGACAAACAGTGAAGCTGTCGGTCTTCTGGAGCTAATATTAAGTTTCTGTACCAGTACCCGGGGATATTTATGACTATCAACGGGTTTATTACAAAATCAGACTCGAATGACACAGTAAAACAAACTTGAAATAGGGAAAAGAACCCTTCTAAATAAACTGAATTAACAGTTTGAACTAACACACAACGTGCGCGTCTCTTAAGGAGAGTAACAGCTTGATTATAATATTAATTTAGAAAATACTAAACACTATTCGATATTTAAATGATCTTCTATAAGTTTAGGACTGCAAGAATTAAAAGGCAACACCTACTTTTTCTAGGATACAATAACAGAATTCGTTCCTTCCAAGTACAATATATCGCTTACTAGGGCAAGTCAATTCTTTCATTCACGAGCAGGTTTCACAGCGACGCCATTACGGGAATCCAATATGGATGAACCGCGTCCCTTTCTCCTAATCCAAAAAGGTCTTGCAGAATAAATGTGCCCCAAAATTCACAGGTTGCGGACGGCTTAAGGGAGTTTCAGAACTGCGTCGAAGTATTTCGATCAGCAAAATTATGCCCCAAAACACAGGTTAAAATTACCGGTGAGACGCCTTACGCTTCACAATAGATATCCAAATATTTCTCAGAAATTCAGAGAAAACCTCGTTTTATAAAACGTTTATAAGAATCCTGAAAGTTCAAAATGCGATATGGTAAAAATTATTAAGGGGATTTCAAAAACTCACCGCAGAAATCTAGTTTTAAATAACACGTGACCCAAACACGACACAGCGCTTATGAAGCTTAAGTCTCAATGGCTGCCGTATCGATATAGAAGTAAAATGCCGGATACACGTCATCGTAATTGCCGGAAGTAAAGAAAGAAGAGGATATAGTTTTCAAAATCTCGAGGATGATTTCAATTCGCAAAAGTGTCTAACCAAACTTAAAACGTTAAATAATTTAATGACCAGAGACGAAAGTTTCTAATAGGAGTCGGCAAGTGAGTTTCCTGTCGCAGAGGGCGAACAACGAAAAGGAGATGGCGCAATAAGCGTTGTAATTAAAAATTAAACTAGAATTAATTATAGAAAGGCAATATTTACCAAAACAGATGCGTCTAGAAGATCTATATTTCCAAGCAAAAATTCCTACATAATTGGTTTGAAATTCGGTGTGACTTTTAGCGAGTTAGCAGTGAAAATCTTGCGAGCATTTCGGATAGGGAATTTAAGAAGATGACCGCTTGCTAATATACAAAGGCTTTCAAGATGAATAGAACGAATGAAATGGGTTGAGAATATTGTAGTTGAAGGGTCCAAACTGTTCGATAAATGGAGTTTAAAGCAAATTAAAAATCATTAGTAGAAATTTATTTAAATGTTAGAGCTACGAGGGTTTTAAGAGAAATAATAGAGAAAACTTGCACTTACATAGGCCGTATGCAGGAAAGTGTATTAGTATGCGTAACAAATTCCCCCCTTTCACGACAGAAATTTACTTGTAAATTTCTCCAAAAGTAGAAGGTAAGTCTTCAAAGGAAAACCAGAAAAAGAAAACGTGAGCCCTATTGAAATAAACAGCTGAACAATAGTTCGGCGGTGCGGTGTCCATAAACGACGGTATCTAGCAGATCATTTGAAAAGAATCGACGAAACGCAAATAAAACTAAATACTGAAACTATAGTGACCTAAAGCAACAAACGCAAAACGCAAGAATCTGACGAAACAATACAGAAAATTGCGGAAAACCAAATAAGAACATAAGCAGAGTTAAACAATCTGACCAGCGACACTAGTCTAAAACAAAAGATAGCACTGAAGAGTGACCTAAGAACATGAACCTGCAATACACTTTAAACAAAACTATCTAAAAGAAGATTGAAGCAAAACGAGACGCAGAAGGCGAAATCGACTCAAAGTCAAACAAAACTATCTTACACTAGATAGGAGCGTAACTAATCGTAAAAGGCGAAATTGACACAAAGTCAAGTAAAACTATCAAACTAGATAGAAGCAAAGTAATACGCAGAAAGCAAAATTGACAGAACGTCAAGCGAAACTAACTTACACAAGATAGAAGCAAAATTAAACGCAGAAGGCGATTTTGACACAAGGTCAAGCAAAACTATCGACGCTCAGATTGTTCGACGGCAGAAACTCATTAGCACAAAAATAACCAAACCAACACACCATGTCAACAGTTAGCTCGGCCTAAACCACCACAAAGGCCCTTCGACATTCGGTCGGTACGGGGATTACAAATAACGAGAACACAAAACAACAGAACAAACAGTACTGAACGGTCGTCACCCCAGCATCAGAATGTGCAACAACCGATATCATGCCGAGTGTTCAAGCGCCTCAAAGAAAACAAGAAAGGGGAAGGAAAAGCTGCATAAAGCACCGAAAAAAGCACAGACTAGGAGGGGATCATTACTCCTAGCGCGAAAGAAGATAGAAAGCTGCGCTATGAACACAAGTCACGAAAATCGTTGCGTCACAACCAAAACTAGGGAACAACTTCCGACAGCTCAAAAGAGACTATCTACCGTGAAGCAGTAGCAGCTCAAAAAAAACAGGATAAACTAAAAAGGTATATTACTAACGTTATAGGATGCAAATGGATAAGGAAAAATAGGTAAGAATCTAAAAGGTAGGAAATGAGTAACTGTGACACTGTGTACTTACGAGTTCCAACAATCTTACAAACGTTACGCCATGCGATAGAGACAACAACAAAAGGAACTTAATCTGGCCAAACAAAATAAGTGGATACGATACATCAAAAGTTTAAAGTGCAGCGGCGGCCTACCACCACACTGATACGGTTGAGGACCAATAAACAGAAAAAAGTAAACAAACATAGACACGTCCATGACCGATAAAAGAAAAATCGCGATTACAAACGAGGGGTGTCGGTCTCAGCCCTATAAGAAGCTTACGGGAATGGACGACGGAATTTATTGACGTCCACCCCGCTTCTTAAAGCGAAAGAGTCAAAATCGGGTTAAAAAAAAAAAAAAAAAAAAAAACACATCAGAGATGTATCCAAAAGTCCAAATTCTATTATCATAAAGAATCAATCACAAAGGTCAAGGAGAGAACGGTAAACAGCAAATATGCAGGTAAAATAACCCATATGCCAAATATTAACCTAAAGTGAAGATCTCTATAAAAATATTAAACAATAGTCAAAATCGGTAAATAAAATTGGAATATATATAAAATCCAAAAGTAAATATCAAACGTCCAGTACGTATAAGAGTTCACAAAACCCTCACACGAGGAAAACCTACACGGTACGATAAAACTCTATACGACAAGAACAAAACAAACTGGTAAGATCTGTGTGTAAGTGTGATCTCCAAATCCTCTAATTAGAGATGCAATAACAGCAAACAGAACAACACTATCAACAGTTCTAAACCTTATAACGTCTATACTCATAATAGTAAATCAATCTACAAGATTGTTAACAGAGTCAACTCGATAGCAAGCTATCCTAGAATTAAAAGTCATAAACTTGAACGAAAATTTGTCAGAATCAGGAATCGATAAATGTATCAACAACCAAACGCAGTCCGATCCAAGTTTGGAATATCAAACTATTCTCAAAATAAGTACAACAAAACCTAGCACAAACAGCTAGAATCAACACATACCAAAATAAAAGGATCTGCGAAACGTAAACTTGACAACACGATATATCGATTCAGAACAGACAAAAGAATGTCACAATAAATAAGTTAAGTCAACGTCGATATACGGTACGATAAATTATTGAGAACTAACTTCAACCTGAAATATACGACATGTTACAGAAGGAAGGTAACACAGAACAACAGGACTCCCTTTTGGTCGCCTTTTACGCCATGGCGGATTACACCAGTCTGGGTATTCGTCCAGCCCCCAAACAGGCCACAACTACCTAATCAAGATGGAACGATCAGAGCTGAGCATGTCTCCTTTCTGTCGCCTTTTACGACATGGCGGATTACACCAGTCTGGGTATTCGTCCAGCCCCCAAACAGGCCACAACTACCTAATCAAGATGGAATGATCAGAGCTGAGCATGTCTCCTTTCTGTCGCCTTTTACGACATGGCGGATTACACCAGTCTGGGTATTCGTCCAGCCCCCAAACAGGCCACAAGAAATACTAGACAACTCCAGGTTGCGCTTTTAGGTGTGCGCTATTCCAAGTTCCAGGCAGAAGTTCGCCTTCGCAAGTTTTTAATTCGTAGGTGTCGGTAGACAAACGACGATGTATCAAGAAAGGTCCCAAAAATTTATCTGCCAGCTTCGCCGTATAGTATTTAGATGCATCAGACAAAACGAAATTCCTACGCCAGACCATCTGATTCGGCAAGAACTCTACTGCACGATGTCGCAAATCATAACGAGTCTTAGCTTTCTCGTAAGCCGTCTGTAGTCGAGATTTTACATCTTGGAATATTCGTGAAAATTGATAAGATCTAGAAATAAGTTCTTCAGGGTCTCTGACACAAACAACGTTTGGAGCATTCCCACCTTCAGGTTTCTGTAGCGGACGTTCCCCGTTAGTGGACATTTCTCTGCTGAAATTGATGAAATAGGGAGTGAGACCGGTTACGTCATGCTTGGCGGTGCGCAGAGCACAAGAAATCTTGGGAAGAACTAGATCCCATTCTCGATGATTCTCCGACACATAGGAGATCAACATAGTTTTTATTACACGATCCACTCGTTCGACAGGGTTCGCCTGCGGATGGTAGAAAGAGGTAAACGCAGACTTAATTTGATAGCGATTCAACAACTGACGATACTCTTTAGATTTAAATTGAACCCCGTTATCAGAAATAATCGTGCGAGGTACGCCAAATAGCAAGAACACGTCATTCTCAAGATGTTTAATGATATTGGCGGCAGTGGCCTTACGAAGGGCGTAAGTTAATACAAACTTGCTAAAACAGTCTGAAACAACGAGTATATAATTAAACCCGCGCTTAGATCTCGGCAAGGGTCCTACAATATCTACGCTGAGAACTTCCCAAGGTTTGTTAATTTGAGAGTGACCTCCCATACGTCCGATAGGTTTACGTTGTTCGGGTTTCGTACGTAAACATGTGCGACATCGATTTACGTAACGAATGACATCAGCTGTCATTTTAGGCCAATAATGTCTCTGGGTAATTCTACTCAAGGTTTTCGTAATTCCCAAGTGGCCGCAAGTAGGAGGATCATGACAAGCTTTAATTAATTCCGATCGGCGTTCCTTAGGAACCACAATTTTCCAAGAGTCAACATCATCACCAAAGTAGTTGCGAGAAGGACGAAGATACTTGCAAAGTTTACCATTGACAAACTGAAAGGCAGGATATTTGTCAGGAGTCGCTTTAACAGCACGAACAAGTCTATTGTACCATTTATCGGTAACAGGAGCAGTTTCATCGATAGTTAACAAGATTGGCACAGAGCGGGATAGTGTATCAGGAACTACGTTTTCCTTTCCCTTACGATGTATGATAGAGAAATCATATTGTTGTAACCTAACTGCCCATCTCGCTAATCGTCCACTAGGAGAGTTTAAAGAATTCAACCAACAAAGTGAATAGTGATCGGTAACCACAGAAAAGTGTGCGCCTTCAACGTAAGGACGGAGTTTCTCGATCGCCCACAAGACAGCAAGACATTCTTTTTCAGTCGTCGCGAATTTACGCTCCTGCGGAGAGAGAGATCGACTGAGATAGCAGATCACTTTTTCCTCCTCATTAATATGCTGAGTTAACACAGCACCAAGGCCGAAATCAGAAGCATCAGTCTGAATGATAAATTCATGTTTGAAGTCAGGACATGCTAAGATAGGAGCAGAAACCAAACAATCTCTTAGTTTAACCCAAGCCTCATCGCAAGAGGTGTCCCAATTAAAACGAATATTTTTGCGCAAAAGGTTAGTCAGAGGAGAAATAATTGACGAAAAATTCGGTACAAAACGACGATACCAAGAAGCCATGCCCACCATGCGTCTGTCACCAGCTACGTTAGTAGGTATAGGAATCTCAATGATTGCTCGAACCTTGTCAGGATCGACAGACAGTCCATGACCGTTAATAACATATCCCAAGTATTTTAGTTCTTCTCTACAAAAGAGGCACTTTTCTCTATTCAGAGTCAGGCCGGCATTCTCTATTCGAGATAACACTTCACGCAGTATCTCAAGATGTTTTTCGAAAGTTGAAGTAACGATGATGATATAATCAAGATAAACAAATACGTGGGGCTCTAGTTCTGGTCCTAAAACTTGATCGATAAATCGTTGCCAGGTAGCAGGAGAATTATGAAGTCCAAAAGCTAATCGTCGAAATTGAAATAAACCCCTATTCGGCACTGTGAAGGCGGTATAAGGACGAGATGACTCTTCGATAGGAATCTGCCAATATGCAGACTTGATGTCAAGAGATGTGAGAAATTTAGCATCCCGAAGTTTGTCCAAGGTTTGAGTAATGTAAGGCAGCGGGTAAGCATCGCGCTCGGTAACCTGATTGAGTTTACGATAATCTACACAGAAACGATAGGTCTTGTCCTTTTTAGGTACCATCAGTATAGGTGAAGACCAAGGGCTGTTGGATCTTTCAACGACGCCTAAAGACAGCATGCGTTCGAGTTCCACATCAACTATTTTTTGCAACGCCGGAGATATAGGATAATATCGTTGTTTAATAGGTAAACTATTCGACACGATACGATGTTCTACAAAAGTTGTGCAACCTAATTCCTCAGAAGCTGATTTCGCGAAAAAGTCACAGACTAAAGAATCTATACGCCTTTGTTGGTCGGCGTCCAAGACATGCTGAATACCAATAGTACCAATTATAGAGGGCTCTGCTGAAAATACCCACTCACCACGTCGAAGATCAGGTACAATGCCCATAACCTTCCAAAAATCAGTTCCCAAAATTAAACTATAGGGCAATTCGGGAATAACCAAAATATCTAAAATTTTAATACGATCTCCAAGTTGAACAGGAACCGAAATCTCTCCCAAAGATTTACATGTGTGCCCGTTGGCTAATATACAAGACGCAGACGTAGGACGTATTCGAACTCTAATAGATTGTAAGAGTTTCCAACAAGAACCTCCGATAAAAGTGCGTGAAGCGCCAGAGTCCAACAAACCAAGAAAAGGTTGACCAAAAATTAACACCCTGGGATGTGGCCGCTCGTCATTGCATGCTTGATCCAACAGAAAGTTCAATCGAGAAGATTCAACACGAGAACACAGACCGCTAACGCGAGAAGTCGCTGGTTTAGGGATCGTTCGCGGTCTTATTGACGACTCCCTCTGCCGTTTTCCGACCGATTGAAAGTCTGACAGCGTGGACAAGTGTTGATGGTCTGACCACGCGCTCCACATTTAAAACAAAATCGTGAATTGCGAGGATTAGGACATTCTCTCACTAGATGTCCCACTACGTTGCAATTCCAACACTTCGGTCCATTGCTGGACGAAGGCGCCGAAACTGCTGCTACACCAGATGTTGATGGTGAATAAGCATAAGCTAAGTCCGGTTCGCATAAAGAAGACTTATTGCGAGGTGGAGGTGCGAAAGCTTCTATAGAGATCTTACATGCTTCTAGTTTTCTGCACAATTCTAAAAGCTGGTCCACGGATTTAATTTCTGTAAGCCCTAGTTGACTCTGATAAAACGGAGCAATGTTTTGCATCAGAACGTCCAATTTAAGTCCCTCGGCAACTGGCACAGTCAAACGCCCAAACATACCATTCATTACCGCCACGTACATGCCTATCGTCTCATTCGGCCCCTGAGGTCGCCTCTTTATTTCCTGAAACAATTTGTCGTTATAGTTGGGTGGTTGAAATTGTAGTCGAAGCTCTCGTACGAAATCGACCCAAGTCGTTACCTTATGGCGAGTGGAACGCCACCAAACCAAAGCCTTTCCTGAAAATAACTCTGTAGCGGATCTTATTAACTGTTCTTTGGCGAGATTGTTTGCTATGCATTTATCTTCAATGGTCTCGAGAAATGCACTCAAAGATTGTCGTGAATTCTCTCCATCGAACTTGGAGAAGCTCCACCTTGACACCGGAACAACCTTACACGACGGAGATGTCGCAGAGACAGCTGCCGAACTCACCGCATGTGACGCAGTCGCACGAACAGGTGACAGAATCGGTTCTCCCACAGATTCTTCGGAATCAGAAATTTCGCTATCAGAAACAGTAGGACCTTGTGCTACACTAGTGAACGCGAACACAAACGACATGTCTGCAGGAACGGTACCTGCCAAAGCTGACTTCCTGGCCTTTCGTGCCTTAGACTTAAGAGATGCCTGAAGGGTTACCAACTCAACAAGAATACCTGCTACTTCCTCCTCAGCTTCGGGTGTCACTGGCTTTGCTCGCCTAATTCGCGAAAAAGCATGGATGATTTTTGTGTTAATTTTCCGATACCTTAAACTAGTTTCTATCTCTAAAAATTGCTCCAAGAGATCATTGATCTCGGCGATCTTTCTCCTTACTTCGCGAGTGTCCTCTTCGATAGTGTAAGGATTAGCTGGTTTAGCCATCGGTATGCCCCCACTCTCTAACTGTAACAAACTCCTAAGAGTCGCACGCATCGTTTTGACAGGAACATTTTCATTTGCTCCTCGAACCCTAAGTTCGGAAACTAACTCATCACGCTCTAACCTGTTGATTTCAATTTTACCCTCCATAATACAACAAAACGTCAGACACACTCAAAGTGAAAATATATTCCCAAAAATATCGAAACCTCAAATGGTCCTTACACAACCCTAAGCTGATTGAAAGTCTCAAAGTAAACAAAAGCCCCTCCCACAAGTATGAGCAAGCAAAGTTTCTAAAGATTTTAAAAAAGAAAAATGGCCTCCACACAGGGCGCCAAAAACTTGCCACCAACGCGGCGTAAAATTAAAAGTGTGACGAGTGATAAGGAGTGAACGCTCACTGATCCTCTCTGGTCTGAACCTACCTGTTGATGTTATGTCCCCAGGAAGGTCTCTGCCGGCTAACTCTCTTGATTCGGAGAACGTCGCGGATTCAAGGCCGCGAGTTGGAAAATGGACGCCACCGTTATATCCACCTGCAGAGATTCAGCTATAACGGGAGCAGGCGGGACCTGGTAGCTCCAACTAACACCAGAGGGTCAGCCTCTTATCACTCGTTGCAGAGCAAGAAACTTTGTTATACTCATAAAACTAGTGGAAGGGTAGGGAACAAGACACATTCAACAATTCTACAATTTATTAAAGGCTACAAATGGGCCAACATCAATCCACAATTCGGCGTTGTCAATTCTCACAAAATATAAAACTAGACACCGTCGTACATCAAAATTCAAAGTCAAAACGCTAAACTAATATAGTAACAGACACTTAAAATGTTTCGAAGCGGAAAAAGTTAGCAACTCTCTCCCCCTGTATATTTGAACCGGAAGGCGAGAGGGGTTATTCCAAAATTGTCTCGTCAGGTTAATAAAATCTTGAAACCACGAACGAGTTATCAAAAGAAGTCTCAATAGACGTCAACGCGAACAATTACAAGAATGGCAAAATCACAAGCGAAACGGAAGGTTACCTCATGAAAGTAATCAAAGTTATGCCTTAATTACAGCAAAATAATAAAGGTAAGAAAAGTTACAAAATTATGAGATCTAATATTCCTGGCAGAACTTTTGGAGTACCCCCTGTATATCAGGTGTGCAAATATTTAATATAATTTAAAACAGAAAAACCTGTAGGAAATTAATTAACAAAAGTAATTATTAGAATACCAATTCCGTATACGTAATCTAGATTCTGTACAGTTAATAACAAAATAAGTACATTAAACTACAGAAAATTCTTCGATTTTAAGGTATCGAAACAACAATTAAGGGACCGATCTGAAGGATCTGACCTCGAAAATGACACTAAATCTAAACAGGTGACAAACAGTGAAGCTGTCGGTCTTCTGGAGCTAATATTAAGTTTCTGTACCAGTACCCGGGGATATTTATGACTATCAACGGGTTTATTACAAAATCAGACTCGAATGACATAGTAAAACAAACTTGAAATAGGGAAAAGAACCCTTCTAAATAAACTGAATTAACAGTTTGAACTAACACACAAGGTGCGCGTCTCTTAAGGAGAGTAACAGCTTGATTATAATATTAATTTAGAAAATACTAAACACTATTCGATATTTAAATGATCTTCTATAAGTTTAGGACTGCAAGAATTAAAAGGCAACACCTACTTTTTCTAGGATACAATAACAGAATTCGTTCCTTCCAAGTACAATATATCGCTTACTAGGGCAAGTCAATTCTTTTATTCACGAGCAGGTTTCACAGCGACGCCATTACGGGAATCCAATATGGATGAACCGCGTCCCTTTCTCCTAATCCAAAAAGGTCTTGCAGAATAAATGTGCCCCAAAATTCACAGGTTGCGGACGGCTTAAGGGAGTTTCAGAACTGCGTCGAAGTATTTCGATCAGCAAAATTATGCCCCAAAACACAGGTTAAAATTACCGGTGAGACGCCTTACGCTTCACAATAGATATCCAAATATTTCTCAGAAATTCAGAGAAAACCTCGTTTTATAAAACGTTTATAAGAATCCTGAAAGTTCAAAATGCGATATGGTAAAAATTATTAAGGGGATTTCAAAAACTCACCGCAGAAATCTAGTTTTAAATAACACGTGACCCAAACACGACACAGCGCTTATGAAGCTTAAGTCTCAATGGCTGCCGTATCGATATAGAAGTAAAATGCCGGATACACGTCATCGTAATTGCCGGAAGTAAAGAAAGAAGAGGATATAGTTTTCAAAATCTCGAGGATGATTTCAATTCGCAAAAGTGTCTAACCAAACTTAAAACGTTAAATAATTTAATGACCAGAGACGAAAATTTCTAATAGGAGTCGGCAAGTGAGTTTCCTGTCGCAGAGGGCGAACAACGAAAAGGAGATGGCGCAATAAGCGTTGTAATTAAAAATTAAACTAGAATTAATTATAGAAAGGCAATATTTACCAAAACAGATGCGTCTAGAAGATCTATATTTCCAAGCAAAAATTTCTACATAATTGGTTTGAAATTCGGTGTGACTTTTAGCGAGTTAGCAGTGAAAATCTTGCGAGCATTTCGGATAGGGAATTTAAGAAGATGACCGCTTGCTAATATACAAAGGCTTTCAAGATGAATAGAACGAATGAAATGGGTTGAGAATATTGTAGTTGAAGGGTCCAAACTGTTCGATAAATGGAGTTTAAAGCAAATTAAAAATCATTAGTAGAAATTTATTTAAATGTTAGAGCTACGAGGGTTTTAAGAGAAATAATAGAGAAAACTTGCACTTACATAGGCCGTATGCAGGAAAGTGTATTAGTATGCGTAACAACAAGCAAGACCAAATATTACATTATTAAGTTTATTTGCGAACAAAAAATTTGTTTAACTATATAGTTACTTAATAAAGAATATTTATATGAGGATGATCAGACTTAAATTTTTTAATTTGATTTTTGCATTCATTTTCGAGTCGGTTGTTCATCAAGTAGGTAGTCGAACCATCTATTAGTGAATTTAGAATGTCATCACTCAAGCATTTCAGTTCGTTAATTGATAACTGCCAGATTTTCAAATTTCTCTGCTCCCTAAATGTCCCATCATAGATAGCATTTATCTTGTTTGCACCCAAATGCAACTGCTTCAAATCTTTCAGGCCCGCGAATGAGTGCTCGTCAAGATGTGTAATTTGATTTTGCCCGAGATCGATCCTTGTCAGAGCTTTTATATTTTGAAAAGCACCATCTGGGACTGAACTCAACTGATTTGATGAAAGATCTATTTCCTTCAAACTACCACAATTTGAAAACCAATCGATGTCGATGTTAGTTATCCTATTGTTAGACAAGTCCAATTTCATCAAAAACGGCATATTGTCCAAACCATTTTTATCGATTCGTTCTATTTGATTTTGACTAAACGATAAAATTGATACTGGAATATTATCGAAAACTTCTGCAGGTATTTCCTTTAAATTGTTTCCAACCAGATACAAATATTCTAACTTCGGTAAAGTGGCGAAACATTTTGGTTGTAATATTTCTAATTGCACTCCACTTATACTAATTTCTTTTAAATTCGGGAGATCCTTCACATCGCCTTCTTCTAACACTTTAACTGTCGTATTGAATAACTGTATGGAACCGAACTCCTTTAAATTATTAATATCTTCGTCGTATAGTAAACTATAATTTCGATCACCGATATTATGTCTCACGTAAGCGTTTATATTACTTAGGTCTGCCCACGTTGAGGTAACAGCAAACAAAAACAGAATAAGCGGTATCATCTTCGTAATGTTTGTATAAGTCTAACTACACAACGAGGTAATTTTATATTAAATAGGAGCTTGATAACAAAGACCAAAACGTGATAAGGTGAACGAAATTTAGCAAATTGAAAATTATTCTCAGTTGACTAAATGCTTGAAATATTATTAAGGAAAGGTATTTTTGTGTTACGTGATTCAATTGTTCATTGTTCAGTAAGTGTGTAGGTTTTTACCGACAACATTAATGCCTGATCAAAGTCTAAAGTGTGTTCAGGTGTGATCCAAATAACAGTAAATACAAATGTACTATAAAGTTTATAAGTACAGAAAACGATTATGATCATTAAAAGTAAATTACAAATGTACGTTAGTCATTGCGGATATTCCATGTTCAGTTTCTTAAATTTAAAATTCATTCAATAATTGTTACTTAAGTAATATATTTCAATATTGATTTACACAACGACACACACACAACTACAACATTCGTATTAGAGATAAATAAAGGTTGCTACCTACAAAAAATGCAAGCAATAAAAGTCCACGAAAAACTGGCTTGTTAAAAAGTTGCTCAATACAAACACCCTCCTAGAACTTACCTTGAATTAACTTATTGTGACTTAAAGTGACAAAACAGCCAGCCAGTTACCAACGGCTTGAAGCTCAGGGAGATAGTCGAGCGATTCCTAACGAAACGGTGGGATGGATACTGACTATAAGTTTAAAAGGGCGCCACCATGATTTACGAGCTGCTAATCGTCGTTATTAAACGACACACGAAGTTCGTATTCGTGCTAAACCCGCCACAGAAAGTTTTATGTTGTTGTGAAAAGTAAAAAAAAATCATAAGGTAAGCACAATGTTCCAAATTAATAAAGAGACAAGCTTATTAATAACGGGAGTGACAAAGAGAAATTTTATAGCTTTATAGACATAAGGATACATGTAAGTGATGTCCCGCAAATGTAATAAAGTAAATATAGAGTTATTAAAGTAAATAATAGCCAAGTCTGAACGTATTCCTTAAATACAAGAGAAATTAAAGGCAAAATGTTAGCGTCCAAAAAATTTTGAACAATAGTGTATATACAAAATTTAATACAAGCATTAGCAGTTAATAAAAAGAAAGCTACTAAATAAAAACAAAATTACAAAAACCGGAGTACGGGCACATAAGATCTTATGCAATTTGTTCACAAATTAATTCTTCCTCGTTTAATTATATAATCTTAACACTAAATACTTTCTAACGCCTTTAAAATATATCACAAAACAAAGCATTTACGCTCCTATGCACAAATTATATAAAACATCTGAATTTTACAAACTTCTAATTACGTTAAAAGATGACAATCAAATTTATGACAAACTGATAAGTTAATTTAAATGTAGGGTGAGCTAATTTTCATAAAAATATTTACACATCAAATTCAATTACGTTAAAACAAAAAAAGAGAACAAGAAAAGGTCGAGATGACGACGAAATTTAAATATTTTATGTTAGTTTCTTTTTCCTATTTCTTTATGGTTCATGGCAAGTTTTTATTATCAGGGGATTAACAAACAGACGAATCGCAGTAATTAATCTTAGCTGCACATAGTTAATCATTTTGATTTTTAAGGAACTCTTCTATATAACCCTCTATGTTTCCATGATTCCATGTTTCCTCCACTATCAATCAGCAACCTAGCTGAAATGCGCCTTAAACAGTGGCCAGTGTATTCTTCGGAGTTGCTCAATTTCAGAAAAGTTACCACTTTTCTGGATGTATCTGCTATGGTGTGAACTCCCATTACACTTCTAAAGCATTTTCCATTTTGATATTTCAAAAAAAAATCTCTTTTCTTGCATATTTTTGGGTCTCAATGAAGCGTAACTTCGATGTACGAGGGATGTCCGATTACAAAGGTACATATGTGAATGACAGACAGGCTACTTTATTTATCGAAATCAAACATACACTAAGTAAAAACGTGAGCTGTTACTTTTCAACATAATCGCCGCCAATGTTAAGGCACTTATTCCAGCGAGGTACAAGCTTCTGTATACCCTCTTCGTAAAAGGTGCGATCCAAATCTATAAAATTCTGCCGTACTTCATCTTGAAGTTCGTCGTCGTCTTCAAACCTTTTACCCGACAAATGATCTTTCAACGGCCCAAAAAATTAAACTCAGAAGAAGCCAGGTCTGGACTATGGGGCGGATGGACAATAACTTCCCAATTGTATTTCTGAAGCCAGGCCTTGGTCTGATTTGAGGTGTGCGGTCTTGCATTATCATGCAACAACCTGATTCCTTTCGTCAACCTTCCTTTTCGTTTCTGTCGAACAGCTTGGTGTAATTTTTCGACAGTTTGACAATAAACGTCGCTATTGACGTCGCTAATGATTGTCGTTTTCGGTGGTAAAAGCTCTATGAGCAAAGTGCCTCGCATATTCCAGAACACAGTTGCCATTGTTTTCTTTTTTTAGACTGCTGAACTTTGAATTTTTTCGGCTATTTTAAGTCGAAGCTATGGTGGTATACCCACATTTCGTCTACTGTAACTATAGACGCTAGAAATCCGTTTTTCTTACGATAGCGTGTTAAAAGTTCTATTGCCGCCGTTGCATTTTGTGTTGATCGGTCAACAGTTTTGGTACCCATCTCGCGGACAATTTTCGATAGCGTAATTCCCGTATTTTCAACCGATGGTATTCTCGAATCAGCGTATCGACCTTTAATTGATTCTCATCCGTTTTCGTTGTTGATGGTTTTTTCGCACACCTTCGGTATCATCGTTCAGAGCTGTGCGTCCACTTTTGAACTGTTTATACCAAACACTAACTTGTTTTCGACTCCTAACGCCTTCTCCTAAGTCTTCAATATTTTTTTTTTATTAATTTCGGTAGGTGTTTCATTATTTGCATGCAGAAAACGAATGATCGCTCGCAATTCAAACTTGGAGTATGTTTCGATCGGAACTGACATTGCGCGGCTGTCACTGTACACGTTATACTGAACCTAAAGCTATGATAATAGCCACCTATGCAGCACATATGCGCATCTAAAATGCATTTAAGTTTCAACTTGATCGAAGCGACGCAGGCGTGTGTCGGGCAAACGTACCTTTGGAACCGGACAGCCCTCGTATTTTCAGAAACGTTTCTCCGATGGTTGTAAAAGATCGGACCTTCCTTGTTTCACTGTCAGGAATTTTTATGAGAATTAAATTTCCCATATCTTCTGTCATCAGTAGTAATTTTTACCATTTCATCGCATCTGTATGCCCCGGATACTCCAATTAATAGAACAATCTAAATTAATTATCCTGTGTTCAAGCACATACTTATTAATTAAAATTGATCTGAATTTACCTTCATTCCCTACTATACATCCTCTGATGCTTTACATAAAATCTTTTAAACTGTTCTTTGGTAAATATTCTCGACTTCTTAACACAATATCCTTGATCTTTTTCAGGAACACCCGTCGTATCTTTAAGGATTGACTTATATCTACTCCTTGTTTAATAATTAATTCCGATTTGACCATTGAATAACGGGACCACAGAATTGAGAATTTCCACTTCTTCTCTTTTTATAAATAGTTAAAATAGGCAACTAGCACATTCTAAATATCTGCTAACACATTTTTCATTGCACCATTGAATAAAATGTTGGTATGGAACAAAATATTTGTCAGCAGATTTTGAGGATCCGAGGCAAGATGCTGCTTCTTTTGCCTCTTCGATAATTTCGGGCGGCGTATACTGCATTTCTAAAAATCACGAATTCACGACCAAATTCTCCATTATTTGATTGAACTGACACAATAATTGCTTACCAATATCCCTGGACTACCTATTTCAACGTAATCTTCAAAATAATTTCAATGTTGACAGTGTCCACTTGACAGCTTTATGATGCGTTACTATAAAAACAGCCCTACCTATTCACCGGTCCAAACGTCCAAACCTCCGTGTAAACCCTCTTATCTTCAATTGAAAAAAGATGTTCTTGCATAAATTTGCCAACATTTGAAGAAAAAATAGCATATTTTATTTGGAGGAAAAGATACGTTTCATGGCTTGCTTTCTGAAAAGTATCACTTTCCCTCCGTATAAAATAATAACTTATTCTTCATTATAACTAGAGCGCGAAAACTCGGTCGGCGCTTCATAAGCGTACAGATGTATGTACGTATGTTATATGTATAAACTGCAGTGTACTATCGAATGCAAAAAAAGTGGTACAGTCATATTTTAATCGGTTGATATTGGGTTGAGTGAATGTAGGTATGTATTAAATGTAGGCGTCAAATTTAAATATTCAAATAACATATTGCTATGGATTTTTCCCTAAATTATATTTGAAATTTATTTAAAAATAAATGTACATTGTTTTTGGATATCTGTGTATATCCGTTATATTTAGATAAAATATGTGAAAGCAAAAACTAGATTTTTGAAGGTCTTTATGTGAAAGCGAACGTAGTGACGATATTGAGGGGGAGACGAAGTTATACCTTTAGACAAGAACGTTCTTTTTCTTTAAAAATAGATATATGTATATATATATATTTAGTTAAATTCGGGTTGAATTTATTGAGTTAATTAGTTGTTGGTGTTTGATTTTCAATTCCCGTATATTCGACGAGATTGTATTCTCGTCATTTTGATAGTATTTGATTAAACAACGTTTTTCTTGTCAACGTGTCCCCTATATAATTTTTTTATGTAAGTAAAGATATATATTTATAAGACGTCTTATTAATTCAAAGAGTTTTTTAAGATTGTATATCAATTGTATTAATATTATTAGTTAAGAGTCTTAATTAGTTGAGATAAATGATAAAGAATATTTTTAAAATTTCTACGTAAAAAAAAAGATATATTTGTAAAATTTTATTCGTTTGAAATTCAAGGGTAAATTTTTTGTTACATGTGAGCGCGCATGTAGTAGATTTTTGATCGTGTTTTCAAGTTTGTTTATTCTATGTTACTCTCTGGGGAGAAATTAAAAATAAACTTTGTTATTTTAATTAAGTTGATCGGAAGTCATTAGAGGAAGTTTTAATTCACTTAGCGGTCATATTCAGTGAATTGTTTTACCTCAGAAGTTGTATATTGTTAAATACACAATCTTTATACTTTATAAAGATAGATTTTTTTCTTTTTTTGATTTTTTTTTGTATTAAATATTCATTTAAATTTTATATTGTGCTCGTTTAATTTAATAAACCTTTTACTGCGCATTTATTATTAAAAGAAGTAAATTATTAAAAAGATAACTATCATATTTGTCAAGTACGTTTGGTTGGCGCCTAGTAATATTCCAGTTCCACGTTTCCTATTGGAACTCTGAGAAGGAAGAAGTCTCAATTGTTGGATATCAACTGGCTGAGTATCCTAGTTGGGTAGATTAGTTGTGGATGGTGGTGCAGTAAATATATTAACCACAATTCATAGCAATATGTGTCAAATAAGCATCTCATCAGCATTTTAAATTAATAAAATATTTTAAAACTACTATTGGCATTTACGATGCCGCAATTATGCAGAAAGTTATGATTCAAGCTCGTATAAATGACTCGGTCGGTAAGCATACGAAAAATTGTAAACACAATTTTCGATCAAGAAATATGGGCGAGTTAAAGCAGAAGATACATGATGCGTGGCAGTAAATTTCACCGGAATTTACTAGAAAGTTAATATTATCTATGCCCTTACGATTACTGAGCGTTATAGAACTCCAGGGAGAAATGACAAAATATTAATGTATTTTCATGTTTCGCGATTATATTCACGCGTGCAAAACGACTTTTGCACGTTACTACGATCTTAAATATGTTAGCAACGTCACATTACTAAAATTTAAAAAAATTGACTTTACATATAACTTCACTACTGTACCACTTTTTTTTTTAAATTCGATAGTACATTTCATTCAGACGTGTTTACCTGTGTTACAGTATTTTATACGTTGTATAGAAATATTTTGCTGCTTAAAAGGGTAGTGTTTCACGTTTGATAAATTAGATATAATTATTTATTTTATTTTATTTACCTACTATCAAGCTCACGGCTCTGGTGCGCCGACCATATTTCGCACTCTAATTATAACTGTTGCTCGCATTTGACTGCTCTATTATTTAATTACTTTGGATTATTTTTCAATACTTTTATAATTTTCTTGTTACATCCAGCAATAATAATTAATTCTGCCAATTTGCTGTGTAAATTGTTTTGTTTAAATTATGCCTTTATACCTTTATTGTTAGCTCGACAACAATAATAGTAGCAATAATAATCTGAATAATATTAATAGTGTGATTTATTAGTATTTTGTAAGTGATCCATTATTCTGTTACTTTTGCAAAACATATCTACCAATAAAAAATGTTTGTTATAGTTAATTCGTGTGGGATTTATTGTAAATTTTTATTAAACCGTTTCTCATTATAAATTCAAACTGAATGTATGCCTACCTATAGGAGAGTGCGTGACAAACACGCAGACGGCTGATTTAAAGGGCGGCCAAAAGCCTTAATAGAATATAAAAAGTATAGTATATAGGAAAACATGAAATTAATAAGGCATATGTACATATTGCTATGAATAGTGGTTTGTAGATTTAATGTGCCACCATCCACAACTAATCTTTCCAACTAGGTTACTCAGACGGGTGATTTCAAAAAATGAGACTTCTAACTTCTCGGGTTCCAATCGGAAAGTCGTGACTGTTTCTACGAAATATACTAGGCGCCAGTGAAAAATTCACACTAAATTTATATACTTATTTTTAAATGAGTTACTTATTTCTAATTAAACAGCAGTAAAGGCCAGAACACAAAATTAAACACAGGATAAAATCAAACTGAATCTTTAATACAAAAATAAAAAAAGAAAAAAAAACTCTCTTTATAAATTATAAAGATTATGTATTTTACAATAATACATGAGGTAAAATATATTCACTGTACAATTGACAGCTAAGTGAATGAAAAAACTTCCTCGTAATGAATCCGGACAAACTTATCTAAAAATAATAAAGTTTATTTTTAATTTCTCCCCAGAGAACCACACTGTATAATCAAATCTGATACACGATCAAAATTACACATGCGCAATAACATGTACAAAAAATAACCTTGAATCCCGTCAAACAAACTTTTCTATTTATAATTATTACAAAGAAATGTTAATAACAATCTTTATTATTTATTTCTAATAATTAAGACAATTTCCTACTTGCTCCAAAACAATAGAACTACAATTAATACAGTCTGATTTTTAAATTTATGTCGACATAAAAAAATTATTCTACTTACAATTTGGAGACTTACGAGAACAGTTGTTCAATCTTTTAAAATCATCAAATTACGAGAATAAAAATCTCTAAAATATATCGAGAATTGAATATCAAAATACAAACAACTAATTAACACATTCAAATCAATCCGAACTAATTTAAATATGTAATATATATATATATATATATATATATATATATATATATATATATATATATTGTTGTGGGGCATACTGCACTCAAATAACAGCTCCTATAATAGAAAGAGTAGTTATGCACCAGCAGTATACACATAATACACATTGTATATAATAGCAAAAATTGAGGGACGTAATTATGTGAAACTAGTGTCGAGATGTGAATAAATTAAATGACTTTAACTTCATAATTAATTATTTACTTATTTTCTTTCTTAATTTATCTTTTTATATTTTTACATTTCAATTTCTAAATTCAAATCATACGCGACATATTACAGACAGCTACTTTATACACATTTTACGATACTAGTTAGCCACGCCCACAATTTTAAAATGCCATTGTCCCGCGAATGCGATTTTTAGAATGTAAACAACAACATAACCTATGTTTAGAATGTAATTTATGATATTTGTTAATTATTCCCCTAATTTTAATACGGAAATATTGTATAAATTTATATTTTTGTGGATGTTTCAAACATTAAAACGTCGAGGCTTTTTAGTGAAAATAAATAGGCTTTGAAAAATAAAAGAACGCTGGCGGCGTCCTCTCCGATAAAATTCTTATAACAAATGGCCGTACTTCTGACTCAAGAAAAAGTTTTATTTAAAATTCTATATTAAACTCAGTTAAAAACTAATAAAGTTATAAACATACGATACCTGAATATCAAGCTCAACTTTTGAAGCTTAAATTGGACCAATATCACGTTAAATAACGGATTTATCGAACATAGCATCATTTCGCTATTGGAACAGCATCGGACCGACAACAAGAGGCATTGACCGATTCCGACGCATATACTTGGACAAGGTGCTGCCGTACTTGGACCCAGCTCCATTTCGACGTTCCTGACCAGATACCAGACCCACAAATACAGAGGATATAAACCCAGGTTCCTACTAATATCCAATATCCTAGAATTTCATTTTAAAGTCAACGTTTATTCATTATTAAACACGTAATTCAAACATTGTTTACATCTGTATATAAAAGTAAATTTATACATTTCCAAACACATATTTAATATCACTTTCATTCTTTCAATATCCTTATAAAAGGAATATATAACTCACCTTCTGTGTCAATTTTAAGCAACATTTGTTATATATTTGCACTACTTGCTATGTACACAACCATTTATCAATTTTAAGTAACACATGTGCATGATTACGTAATACCGTTTTTTCATTATTAAGTTAGAATTCACATAATATTACAGTTATCTTATTTTTATCCTTATTTTTATGCTTATTTTTACGTCAATCTTGTTACAGATTTCTATTTCTTTTGCGTTAATAATTTTTATTTCTTGATTTTTTAAATTTGATGTTTTATTTGTTAGTGGTTGATTGTGGAGTTTTTACTTGATAGATTGTTTAATTATAGCATTATTCTCACGGGATAAAAGCAGACCGACGAAGATCCTTTTAAAGTTAATTATTGTTCTGTTGTTTTCAAGCTCTACGAATGCTAGCTGGTTATTTATTATACACCCAGATAGCGTCGCACAATTTAAGTATATTTATACTTATGGCGCCCAAAATTTGTATTTAAAAAACGATTCACAACAGCAACTTCAATAGAGTATTTTCGAAGTTCATATTCTATTTAATCATTAATCCTACGTAGCGTAGCTCGTCAGCTACACTTCAATATATATCTTTCAAAAAACACAACGTTCTCGTGTTACAGCAAATATTCGTCTCCCCCTCTATAAGCCTTAACTTTCACATCCAATCGACCTCAGTAAAACAAGTTTTTATCATTGCACATTTAAAATACTTTTAAATAACATCTTGTATATACACTACAGTTCAACATAATTATACATTTATATTTAAATATTTTTAATATTATACAGGCCCAAAATGACCGAAGGGGTTTCAATTCCTTATAACTTTTTTATTATATATTTTTTTTTGTTTTCAGTATTTTGTAAAGAAGACTTGGGGAATTTAAAATGGAACAGTACACAATTGAACAACGTGCCAAAATCGTTGAACTTTATTTCTCAAATCAACGATCCATTGTTTTGACTCAGCGTGCATATCGTCGTTATTTTAATGTGCGGGTTGGACCCTCAGAGTCAACAATAAACCGTCTAGTTGCAAATTTTCGAGAACAAGGGGCAGTAAGGAACCTTCCTGGTGCCGGCAGACGACGAACGGTGCACACGGATGACAATATTGCACGGGTACAGGAGAGTATTCGGGAAGATGGAGAAACATCAACCAGGAGACGTTCGACACAACTTGGCCTCTCAAGAGGGTCGCTGCAGAGAATTTTGCATACAATAAGAATGTTTCCATACAAAATTCAGCTTGTCCAACAATTGAAACCGACAGATTACCAGCAACGACTTGATTACGCAATTTATTTTCGTCAAAGAGCAGAAGAAAATCATGATTTTATTCATAATTTAATTATGAGCGACGAAGCCCATTTCCAATTAAATGGGTTCGTTAATAGGCAAAACTGCAGGATATGGGCTACGGAAAATCCAAGAGTAGTTCAACAGCGAGAATTACACCCACTTAAGTGTACCGTTTGGTGCGGTGTTTCGTCGGAAAGGATAATTGGCCCATATTTTTTTGAAAATGAACACGGTGTCGCCGTTTCCATCACTGGTGTTAGATATCGGACAATGTTGGAAAATTTTTTAAGGCCAGCCGTGGAAAACCATCCGCAAGTATGGTTCCAACAGGATGGAGCCACAGCGTACACTGCGAGGGACACAATGACTCTTTTACGCGACATCTTTGGTGAACGAATTATTTCCCGTACAAGCGATTTTAATTGGCCTCCGCGTTCACCGGATTTAACCGCTTCAGACTGCTTCCTTTGGGGTTACTTGAAAGGAAAAGTCTATATTAATAAGCCTCGAACCATACAGCAATTAAAAAATAATATACGCGACGAAATCAACAACATAACACCTGAAGTTTTGCGAAAGGTTATGGAAAATGTTTTGGAAAGAGCACGAATATGCGAAGCAGAAAATGGCCCCCACTTGCGAGATATAATTTTTCATAATTAAATTAAAAATATTTTCCATTAATATACTGTATTTAAAATAAAAAAAATTTAATAACTATGTCTTAAATAAGAAGTTATAATGAACTCAAACCCCTTCGGTCATTTTGGGCCACTCTGTATTAGAAAAAATCCATAGCACAATGCATGAGGGTTTCCTTACTGTAAAAGAATTGATAGTTTTATACACCATCAATGGTTTTTGTTTTAAGTGTTTAAGTAAACATCTTCGGACTGATGTAATAAATAAACATAAAACATCTGAAACCGAACAAAGTACCCAGCCAAGATCGAATTACAACAGAGATACTTCGTATACTAAAGGACGACGGCCTTGAAATATTGCTAGATATATGTAACAAGATATGTCGTACGAGACAGTGGCCAAGCGATTGGGCCAAATCCGCATTTATTCCTATACGCAAGAAAGGTTTAACATAAAAAATGCAGAATGGAGAATTACAGAATGATTGCCCTCATATCACATATCAGCAAGATAGTATTATGAATAATAGATCCGCGTCTGATTCAGTTTATATAACCGCAAATACCTCCAGAGCAGGCAGACTTTGTAAAAGGAAGAGGCACGAGAGACCAAATTTTTAACATAAGACAGCTAATAGAGAAATCAAGAGAATGTAATACACCACTGGTACTTTGATTATGTTCAGCGGCGAAGTCTGTGGGTGGTATTGAAAGAAATGGGAGTACCTAGCCACTTTATAAAGCTCATTTCACAATGTACCAGCAAAGTGAAATATGCGTAAAACTAAATAACAACAAATCAGTCATTCGAGATACGAAAAAGAGTACGACAGGGGTGCATACTCTCTCCACGACCTTTTAACGCATATGGAGAATACATTATGAGACGAACAATAGATGACTTTGAAGGAGGAGTTTCAATTGGAGGGAGGAAACTTACAAATCTAAGATATGCGGATGATACTACATTAATAGCGAATAACATAGACGAGATGTAAACAATGCTAGAGCAGGTGTCGAGAGAAGCACGAAATTAAGTCTGGAGATTAACTTGAGTAAGACCAAACTCACGATCATTGACAGAGGAAACATACTTCCACAAGGCAATCGATTAAATGTGGAAGAAATCAATGATTTCATATAGGATATATATATATATATATATATATATATATATATATATATATATATATATACTGTATGACATGGAAACTGCAACACCAAGAAGGGGTGCGAATTTTTTGACCAAACTTGGTAGAAACGTATAACTATTCAAAGGCAATAATTGATTAAAATTTCAAAGAAAAAAAACAAAAGACTAACACAATTTAACATAATTTTTATTAATAATGTGTCGAGCCGCCCCTATTAGTTACACACTCCCTCACTCTTCGTGGCATTGATTCGACTAGGTGGTCGATATCCTCTTGGGGTATGGAGTCCCAAGCAACCTGTAATTCATGACGGAGAGCTATTAGTGTCTGCGGGGGATTGGCTAAATTCATAAGTTTTCGTCCCATAATGTCCCACACATGTTCTATTGGCGAGAGGTCGGGGGATTTGGGTGGCCATGGCAAGATATTGACATGAGCCTCTTCGAAGCGATTTATAGAAATTCTCGCTACGTGGGCAGGGGCATTATGCTGCTGGAAAAGTGGGTCTTCGAGCATTTTAAGATATGGAAGAATATGGGGTTCTACCACCTCATCAATGTAACGCTG
Source organism: Melolontha melolontha (assembly GCA_935421215.2). Lineage (NCBI taxonomy): Eukaryota > Metazoa > Arthropoda > Insecta > Coleoptera > Scarabaeidae > Melolontha > Melolontha melolontha. The sequence goes on along the minus strand of OW285241.1, from coordinate 78,374,604 downwards.
GGCGTTCATGGTGGCTTGGATGAACACCAACTGAGACCTACTCCCATATGCTATAGCACCCCTTACTATAACACCCACTGCTCGATGCACATGCCTTTCAACGGAAAACTGAATATCACTACGTTCCCCACGTCTTCGTCTGACCCTCATACAGCCATCATGCATCCCTAGACAAAATCGAGATTCATCACTAAACACCACCTTATGCCACTCCACGATCCAATGCATTCGCAATCTACACCACTCCAAACGTTGCTGTCGGTGTTGAGCCGTAAGTGGTAACACAAGATGTGGACGATAAGATTGTAAGCCGAAACCCCTACTTCGGCGATAAACGGTTCGAAGGGTTACTGGACGACCTTGATTACCTAACCACGCGTCAGCAATTGATCAGGTACTGGAGAACCTGTCTCTTAGTGCCATTAGGCGAAGGCGGCGGTCCTGTATCCCATTAGTTCTTCTTCGGCCTCCGGTTCCTCTTCGGCGTCTTTCCTGACCCTCCCTAGTCCATGATTAATAACAGCGCATAATGGTGGATTGGTTCCGGTTAAGGCGATTTGCAATTTCCCTGTATGAAAAACCACCTTCTCGCAAACCAACAATTCGACCTCTGTCGAATTCGCTTAATTGCCGATAATTTCCACGTTGCCGCACTCTAGGCATAATAAAACTCTCTAAACACGTTAAACAAAGGTATAATAAGACAAAACCGTTGAAATAAATTTGAAACAAACAATAAATACACCACACATTAATGTCAGCGAAAACTGAATGAAGTATCAGAAGTGCCATGACCACTTGATATATCGCAACAAAATTTTAATCAATTATTACGTTTGACTAGTTATACGTTTCTACCAAGTTTGGTCAAAAAATTCGCACCACTTCTTGGTGTTGCAGTTTCCATGTCATTGAGCATATATATTAATGAAAAACTGATAATAACAGCCCCTACGTTGGGCCGACAATTAATGAAAAGCTGACAAGGTGTATTAATACAAATGCATGTGAATATTACGTTAAAAATACCAATAAGTTGTAAATCAATTGGTAGTGTAATTTTTAAAATAATTCTAAAATAAATCCAAGTGTGGTTACAAATATTACCTAATGATGTAGTTGTGTTTAAAACGTTATAGTCGTCGCCTGCGTATAATTCAAATTGTAAATAAACGTGCATAAACGATATATACTTAACCTATACAGCTTTTTCCTCGTACAAACTCTTGTTGTTTATTTCTTAAGAGTAATTTTGTGTTATATGTCCGGCTAGCAGAACAATGAGACTCTAATTTGTGCTATGAAAAGATAATAGTTTTGCGGGATCGGTACTCAAATAGAATATGTATAAAAGTGATAAACAAGTTATTAAATAATTGATTATTCTAGATGTAAAATCTACTAAATAAAACGAGAGTGTGATGGGCAAATGTAAATGGTTTAATAATAGTTTCAATTAATCAGGTAAGTGGTTGACAAGATTATAGTATTAATTTTAATTTGCATTAAAGTCACGTGATCATTTAAATTCAATAAATATAGGTTAAGTGATGGTTTTCTATGATTACGCTATAAATTGAATCTATCTAACTTAACTATTTTTTAAAATAAAATCAAAGGAACTGTTATTCTTCTAATTCTTAAAAGGTATTCTAATTGTAAATTAACCTATTAGGCATACCTATAGTAATATCTACGATAGTGGTTTTATAAAATAAACTTATTCAAAATATTTAAAATTTTTAGGAGAAATAAATAAATAATACTCAAGATGGAAACAGTTTGGATTCAGGTGGTTAGGTGTTCGTTTGAAGTTCCAGAATTCGGGATGCAGGACTCGGACAGCGGGCTTTCTGACGGCGTCCCTGTTAATGCTTCCGTTAGTTCGGATGGTGTTTCTGGGAAAATGCTAATTTCGTTTTTATACGGACTGGAAGGTTTGTGGATACGGAAAATACGTAGAACGGTGCTTGGTAAGTTGGTGATGTGTTGAATATACTTGTAGTATGATTTTAATACTTTATTTAATGTTTTTTTCTAAATTTCAGAGCGGCACTTTTGAATACGTCGGCGTGTTTTTGGAATTTTCAACAACATGACGCCAACTATCCTTTGTTTTGAATGCTGGCTTCTCATTCGTACTTCTTGTATGTATTTATTTAATCTCGTTAAAAATATAAGTAAAAATAATAATTTATTAACACTTATCGTTTTGATATTTTACAAAAATTATATATTTTGTTTTATTATATAAATAATTGTCATTGGAATGTTAAAAGTTTCATTTTATGCCTATTTTCAATTGGGATATTTCCCGCTATAAACAGATTTGAATCTGTACAGTTTTTCCTAAAATATATGCCATTAATTATCAATCAATTAAGTTAAAAATCTTCGGTAACACAATATATTGAAGTAAAATGACTTTGGCAAATGAGTACATGTAAATAAATAAATATGAGATTTAAATTTAAGCAATTAAAAACGCGAAATTAACTTTATTGATGTGACAGGTGAAAAATGCAGTTCCAAATATATCTTAAGTTCTAATATTAACATTCTAACTTTAAACGACCTGTATTTCATGAATCTCGGGAATCCTTAAGTGTAGGCTTGACCTACCACAATATATATATATAGTAAACTTAATAAGTCGGCGATTAAAGGTCTGGTTTATTACTTCAAAGTATATATATTTAAAACAACCCTACATGTTTCGGCAATGATGCCTTTGTCAAGGATATAAAAAATATATATATTTTTATATCCTTGACAAAGACATCATTGCCGAAACATGTAGGGTTGTTTTAAATATATATACTTTGAAGTAATAAACCAGACCTTTAATCGCCGATTTATTAAGTTTACCATATCATACCAAGGTCACGAAAATATTATATATATATATATATATTGTAATGGTACAACCAGCTCAGGTATTCCAGCACCTACAATGGAAAGTACAGGTACACAATCAATATAAACACCTGTATAAACAATAAATTGGTGGACGGAATTTGTGAAATTAACATCGAAATGTAAATAAATTAATACGACGATAACTTTAAAATTCATCATTATCTTATTTTGATTTTAACTAACTTTTTATATTTTAATTTCATTTTTTCATAATTCAAATTATACGCGCGAAACAACAGGTATTTAATTTATCAACATCAGGTTTATATCGACGCTAGTTAACACGCCCACCAATTCAAAATTATATGAACCCCGCTAAAGCAAACTTTACGGTAGAAAACATTACTAAATTTATATTCAAATCATATTTTAGGTTAATGTAAAATATTAAATTAATTTTCCCTTTATGTTAAAATCAAAACATTGTATAAACTCACATTTTAAATTGATGTAATTAAACTAAAATTACGAGATTATTTCGATATAGAAATAAGGCTTTGGAATAAAAAATAAAACGCGATCGGCGTCATCTGATATAAAACTTTGAACATAAATGGCCGTTTTTGAGTGTACTTCCTTAAAATAAATTTTTAAAACATCTTTAAAGTGAAAATCTCCTACCTAGTGTTGAATCATTCGATAACCAAATTAAAGGCCCACCTTTTGAAGAAAAAATCTCAAGAATACCTCAACGCAAACGTGAGATATCGTCCTAAGCATCATTTGAAGCAGAGAGCAGGGCAAGCCTACGATTTACACCACTCAACTCGACGAACTCCGCCAAAGACGGTGAACGAGGCCGTGCTTCCTGGTCTGCCGAATATCCACATATTGAGAAGTATATCAGATCTAGGAGATCAACATCAGGTTCACCTACAACGTTTATTCCAAATTATTTAATTTTAAAAGTTATAATTGCTCAAATTAATCGCTACAAATTATTATTTCATGTATCAAATTCAATTTTAAAGTAAGCATCAATTTAAAGCGTTGAATTTTACAGATATTTAGCTACAAATAAGCTTATACTCACCAAAATAATATAAGATATAAAAACTAGTAAATATTTGTTTATTTTATCTCGTACACATAACCTCATCACCATTTCCCACATGTGCACTTATTAATTTCAATTTTTGTCACATCTTGCATAATTTATATAATATTAAATACAGTTTCCTATTTTTATCTTTCAATTTTGTTGTTACAGTTTTCTTATTTTTGTGATATTAAATTTTTATTTATTTATCTAATTCAATCTTTTATTTGTGAAGTGTGATTGTTGTGTTTGAGTGGAGAATACACTGATTGGTTTGTAGCTGCAAATAATACACCTGACCGACCGTGAACCCTGAGATTATTAAAAATTAACTTTTACACTCAAGCTCTACCGCAATTAGCTAGTTATATTAAAAAGGGACAGATAGCGTTGATTCGACTAAGGATATTTGTATATTGGCGCCCACATTTTAAATTTAAAATCATTAACCTTTCACTCTTTTAGATTTTCAATTTTTATAATTAATTCATATACTATATTCTTAGTTAAATCCTACTCAGCGTATCGATTGGCACTTTACATTTGGCGCCCAACGTGGGGCCCGAGTATTATCTTGCAGTTATAAAAATAGTGCTCAACCAACTTTTACACAGACAGATATTTGTTTAAAAAAATTTGTGAACTGTATTAGGTATTTATGTGTATTGTGTTGTGTATCTGATTTGTCCATTGTATAGCAAAATCAATATCACATTTTACGAGGGAACCTCAACTTTAACTGGGATATTCAGGAATAAAAGGTTAGTGAAAGGGAAAATCAACTTGTGGGTATTTATTGTTTTCAATTCTTGCCAATTTATATTAATTTTGTGTGTCATATAACTATTCAGATTAATATCTAAATTCATACTTCTTTAATATCAATCATAATAATTCTTATCAATTTTTTAAAAAAAAAAAAAATAAATTCTTTCTTATACTATAACAAATAAATTAACATTAACATGGACACCAGACATCGATCAAAGGCAACAAAAGATAATGTTGATCAGGACAGGTCCGAGCAAGGAGATATTCCAGTAGCTCAAACATCCGGATCTGAAGTGGTAAGTTCTCCAGAGGATAGCCAGGTAATGAAAATGTTAAACGCTCTAATGTTACAAATGAATCAAATGACTAATAAAATAGAAACCACTAATAATGAATTGAAAAATAATAACATTGACATGAATAACAAACTAGATTCTACAAATAATAAATTGGATATAACGACCAAAAACCTAAAACAAGATAACATTGATTTAAAACAAGAATTAAATAACTTAAGTAGTAATTTAATAACTAAATTAGAAACCAACATGCAACACATTAATGAAAAATTCGAACTTAACAACGCCAATATAGACAACAAATTAAGTGCTTTTAAAATCGATCTGGAGGGAAAAATAGCAGAAATCTCCATCGCACAAAAAGTTATGGAGGAAAATGAGTTAAAATATTTAATTAAACTTGATGAAACAGTCAATCTTCTAAATTCACAGTGGGCAAAACGATTAGGCAATACCAACAAAACTAACAAAGTAGAAATCAATTGCAATGAGAAACGAATAGACAAAACGAACATAATAGAATCTAAATACAACAATATAAGCAAGAACTTAGATATTACCAATAACTTAATCAAAACTAATTGCAATAATAAGAATAACAAAATAGATTTCAAAAATGCCGATCAAAAACCAACCAATAATAAAACAATTAATACATATAAAGAGGTACTGGATAAGAATACAATCAATAATATGCACAATATTAATAATAAGGAGACAACTAAGATAATACAAAATCATAATACTAACATACCGCTTAGAAGAAAAACTAAACCCAATTTTCCTAATCAATTTTTAATAAACGACAAAGAATATCAGAACTTTTTAATAAATAATGCAAGGGAGAATAATAACTTTAACATAGGGAAGACGGGGATTAATAACGTTAATTTTAACTTATCCCATATTAACATCAAGAATATTAATCATAATTATGCAACCAACAACACACAATCAAAAATCACGTACATACAAAACATAGCTTTAATTTCAACAAACTTAATTATACATGATAACACAAATAAAATATTAAATAAAGAAGGCATGATAAACAACTCTGTAATATATGAATACTTAAATAATAACAATTTCCTTAATAATTTATCCAATATAAAAATCAATACTAATATACACATTCACACAAAAATTATAAATACATACACACTAATTAACAAAAACCTCCATAAATCTCAAGGTAGAGGCAACATGATATTTCTACACAGGGATCACAACATTGATATCTTTAAAATAGTTCGTCGAAAAATAAATATTTAAAAAAATACGATGACAGAATCTCGATGTTCTAATACACACGATGATGAACAAAGCAGAATACGGGGATACGAGTTATAATTACAGATAAATTAAAACAATTACACTTAGATTAAACATAAACAAAGAGATGATAAACACAATTTTATACGAAAGAAAGAACACAATATGATACAATAAATGAACATATAACGAGTCAAATAATAATGTATAAAATCAAAGAGAAAACAAACATAGCTGGAGCTCAAATATAAATACTAATTAACTATAACAAAGAGATAAAATACTCTGAGAAAAGAAAGGTATCACATATTCAGATGACTAAAATAAATTACAAAAGAACAATTATTTAAAATAATAGTGGTACTATCAAACGAATTTAAAAGGGGAACATATTCACTTATGAACATGCGAAAGGTTAAATAATGAAAGTTTAAACGTATTATTATTATTGAAAAAGAGAGAGTATGATTGAATAAATAATGGATTGTTGATATGATAATAAGATGGACTATATAGATTTTTATTTGAAGAAGGACTTAATATATGATAGGGGTGTATAGAATTATATGAAAATAAATGAATTATTATTATTATGAAAATATTAAAATATAGACAAAAGTGTCTTCTTATAAGGTAGAAAATATATATTACTGAATGGCATTTTACGATAAGAGAAGTGAATGTAACGTCTTGTATGTATAATGAAAGTATTATTTATTATGGAAGCTAAAGCTTAGATCAGTATATCAATTATAATTAAAGATTAAGAATAACCAGTTATAAAAAGAATTATTAAGCATGTACCATCAATGAAAGAAATAAACAAAATACCCTAACAATTATAACACTACAGTCAAATACCTGAATATTTAATGTGATTAGTACATGAAGTATATAACACCAATTTTTAAACACAGAGAAAAGCCCAGTATTACAACTATGTTACAGATCGAACAACAATACATTATAAAGTATAACACTAATAAAGAAAGATTTAACTAACACAAAAATATTACTAATACATATATACAAACTAAATAAAAGAAACCTTATTAAAAGATATATAATAATGCTATTAAAATGTATGGAATATGTAACATTTATAAAAATATAATAAAACATAAAAGAAGTTAATAAACAAAACGAATACAGAAAGTATAATGAATATAAAGACAAATATTATAAAAAGAAACGAGATTTTTAAAATAAATAATCATGATTTACAATTTAAAAAAAAAAGTTTGAAGTGAATAATGAATAGTTTTATATATTAGAAAAGAGAATTACATAATAATTATTATTTTGTTCCAAGTTGAATTTGTTTATTTGTTTTCTTTGTTATAAATATGTTGACACATGATGAGGGAGATAAACAAGTTGATGTTCTTAATTCATTTTTCATATCTGGGAAAAGAAATAACTTCAGTACATTCGTTTTTCTTTTCACGGGGATAATGTAATGGTACAACCAGCTCAGGTATTCCAGCACCTACAATGGAAAGTACAGGTACACAATCAATATAAACACCTGTATAAACAATAAATTGGTGGACGGAATTTGTGAAATTAACATCGAAATGTAAATAAATTAATACGACGATAACTTTAAAATTCATCATTATCTTATTTTGATTTTAACTAACTTTTTATATTTTAATTTCATTTTTTCATAATTCAAATTATACGCGCGAAACAACAGGTATTTAATTTATCAACATCAGGTTTATATCGACGCTAGTTAACACGCCCACCAATTCAAAATTATATGAACCCCGCTAAAGCAAACTTTACGGTAGAAAACATTACTAAATTTATATTCAAATCATATTTTAGGTTAATGTAAAATATTAAATTAATTTTCCCTTTATGTTAAAATCAAAACATTGTATAAACTCACATTTTAAATTGATGTAATTAAACTAAAATTACGAGATTATTTCGATATAGAAATAAGGCTTTGGAATAAAAAATAAAACGCGATCGGCGTCATCTGATATAAAACTTTGAACATAAATGGCCGTTTTTGAGTGTACTTCCTTAAAATAAATTTTTAAAACATCTTTAAAGTGAAAATCTCCTACCTAGTGTTGAATCATTCGATAACCAAATTAAAGGCCCACCTTTTGAAGAAAAAATCTCAAGAATACCTCAACGCAAACGTGAGATATCGTCCTAAGCATCATTTGAAGCAGAGAGCAGGGCAAGCCTACGATTTACACCACTCAACTCGACGAACTCCGCCAAAGACGGTGAACGAGGCCGTGCTTCCTGGTCTGCCGAATATCCACATATTGAGAAGTATATCAGATCTAGGAGATCAACATCAGGTTCACCTACAACGTTTATTCCAAATTATTTAATTTTAAAAGTTATAATTGCTCAAATTAATCGCTACAAATTATTATTTCATGTATCAAATTCAATTTTAAAGTAAGCATCAATTTAAAGCGTTGAATTTTACATATATTTAGCTACAAATAAGCTTATACTCACCAAAATAATATAAGATATAAAAACTAGTAAATATTTGTTTATTTTATCTCGTACACATAACCTCATCACCATTTCCCACATGTGCACTTATTAATTTCAATTTTTGTCACATCTTGCATAATTTATATAATATTAAATACAGTTTCCTATTTTTATCTTTCAATTTTGTTGTTACAGTTTTCTTATTTTTGTGATATTAAATTTTTATTTATTTATCTAATTCAATCTTTTATTTGTGAAGTGTGATTGTTGTGTTTGAGTGGAGAATACACTGATTGGTTTGTAGCTGCAAATAATACACCTGACCGACCGTGAACCCTGAGATTATTAAAAATTAACTTTTACACTCAAGCTCTACCGCAATTAGCTAGTTATATTAAAAAGGGACAGATAGCGTTGATTCGACTAAGGATATTTGTATATTGGCGCCCACATTTTAAATTTAAAATCATTAACCTTTCACTCTTTTAGATTTTCAATTTTTATAATTAATTCATATACTATATTCTTAGTTAAATCCTACTCAGCGTATCGATTGGCACTTTACAATATATATATATATATATATATATATATAATATTGCCTGAAAACTACTTATTCTCAAGGGTCTCCGAGCAAGTTCTCGATACACAGACAGACATCTACTAATACATGAAATAAAACAGAAAAGTCACATTTATGTAAAGAAATATATTTAAATAATGTTATATTGATTATCACAAGATATAAATTAAATTAAAAAAAAAATCAATGAGACATTTAAAAAAGAAAACATGAATGTAATATAATATGATATAGTACTAACCTTTGTTTAAAAATAAGAAAAGGATTGCCTATCCAGATTCTAGAAAACCTGACCGTATGTCAAGATCAAAATATAATAAGTTTAAAAATTTACAAATATAATTACCAAATCTGACATTTAAAACAAAGTAAAATGACGTTTGAGATGACGTGAGTTAATGTTATATAGATAAGTGACTTCAAGTAATGTTATATCTTTAACAAATTTATATATCACAATTTTCACAAAAATACCTGATAAATACCTAAATTTTGAAGTCCACAATTTCATTAAGTTCTTTGGATGAAGTTCTCAGGAAAGTTTTCAACTAGAACATCAAGATTGGCTGTCAATTGCTTAATTCAAACTACTGGATACTTTCCTAGTCGCTGCGATGCTTATGATACAATTTTGCAGAATCTCCCACCAGGTTATGTTCAGTCTAAGTTCCTGAAGAGTCGTTCTTATACCAAAATAATTCAAAGGAAATATTATTTTCTTTACGAGCGTTCCTTTCATAAAAATCTATTCTTCAGTAAACACATGCATATCTATGTTCTCGTTATATGGATAATACATCCAGAGTACTTATTATATAACTTCTTTATGTACAATAATGTCCATAAACATATTATATACGGTATATAATCGGAATAATGATAAAATTAAATTTATAAAATGCAGATAAAAATCTTTTTATCTCCGTCAGAAAAATAATAATAATGATCATGTTTTTCGTCGTCAAGACTCCCATCAGAAATTTTGTAAAAGTATAAATCAGATATTCTAAGAAATTTATACAAAGGTTTCTAAAATAATATAAAAGATAATATTATAAGAAAATCCACCCACGTAATCTCAATTACAAATCTTGTAAATGAAGTTCACATAAGTCAAACAAATAACAAAATTTACAGATATTTGCTCAAAAGAAAGATAGAACATAGTTGATTTTAAAAATCCAAAATCCTCGCGAGAATAAGTCGAAGTAAATTTACTAATAAGCAAAACATAACCATAAATTAAATATAACATACAATATTATATGGTATCATGATTTCAAAACCAATTATGAACCCATATCAAAATTACAAAATTCTTACTATAAAATAATACTTCACAAATCTGGACATTCAAGATATAACATTCTTGAAACCGATGTCTTATTAAAAAATGAACGAATTAATTAAGAAAATTGACTCACAACATTATCCCCATTGCTAACGAAACAAATTCGATGAAGTCGGAATTTTTTCGGAAAATTAAGTGCAATAAAAGAAGGTATATATATATAAAAAAAAATAAAGACGAAGATTGTATCTTGTATTAATTATTTAAAATACTGGTCTCGTAAATCTGATAATAATTGTTCAATAAATGTGATAAAACTAAACAAACTTAAACTTTTATAACGTTCAAACAGTACTTAATAAAAACTGCATATAGTGGAAACTATTACCATAGAACAAAATATATCAAAGATATATATTTAAATCAGAACATAATATTTATATTTAAATTATAAGAAAATTTTTCAAAAATAATATTAACTAGTCATTGTATATTAAAATAAAATTATTATATATGAATATATTCTTTCGAACTGTAATAATCCTGTAAAACTGGGCTGTTTTCTGTGGTCTAAATTTAGTTTAAAATTCTTGTATTATTCGTATTAGATATTCTGGTATTAGATAATGGTGCTATACTTGGGATTATTTTTTTTTAATCACTTGTATTGATGGTATAAGCTTAATATTATTTTATAATAAATTGTTATATATATAATCCTCATTTATAACTGATATCTTTAGATATAAGTTTTAGCTTCCATAATAAATAATGCTTCTTATACATACAAATCATCGCTTTCCAAACCATACGCAAATCTTCATATCCATTCCTTTAACATATATAATCTACCCATAATAACACCTATTTGTCTTTTTCTAATATTCATATAATATTTATAAAATCATAATAATTCATTAATTCATAATTAATTCTATATACCCCATTATCATATATTGTTTCCTACTAACTTTATAAATCTGTACGTTGTCCATTTCAATTATAAATTCATCAAGCCTTTTATTTATTTTCAGTCTAACTATTTCTTTTAATATAAAACGTTTAATCTTTCATTTATTTAACTTTAACATACTTATATGTAGTTGTTTTCCCCATTATATATTTTGATTTATGGAACAAAATTATTCAAATAATTGTTCTTTTTCCTATACAAAAGTGATCTGCATATCTTTGTTAATATTTTATAAAAATCTAATTAGTTTAGTTTGTGAGTAATAAGAAATCATGACCCCATCTTAGCTTAGTTCGTCATGGTATGAATATTAGAACACCGAGATTCTAACATAATTTGTTTAAATCATTATTTTCCGACGAACGATTTTATGAAAATTGATGCTGCTTTCTTTGTATGAAAATATTAGGTTACCTCTTCCAAGTGTTATATGAAGGTTTTTAATAATAAGCATTTGTATAAATGCCAACTTTGTATAGGTGTGTAGAATGGTGTTATTTTTTATGTAAAGTATAGTGTTCAGAAAATTGTTAATATTAAAATATTCATTATTAATAGTATTGTTTATGGTTCCTTCTTTATAAAATGTTTCATCAATGTTAGTGTATACAAATGAGTTATATATATAAATATTATTTGCTTGAGTCATGTTGGTAGCATTATTGTGAATAAAGTTTCTAATTTTATGAATATTAATATTAATTTGAATGATCCCCGATGTCTCTATATTAAAATTATCATACTCTTTTACATAAGTTAATAGAAAATTCTGATATGCTCTATCATTTATTTGAAATTGATTACGTAAATTAGATTTAGTTTTGTTTCTCAACGGTTTATTAAAATTACGGTCAGATATAATATTAGTTACCTTTTTGTTGTTATTTGTGTTCATACTAGTGCTCAAATGTTGTTCTATCAGTACCGAATTGCATATTACCTCTTCAGGTTGAATTCTTGTAAATATTTTGTCTTCTTCGATATTCTTTACTTGCAATCCCCATTGCCTGTTTTGTAAATGTATTATCTCTTCTAATTTAGTGTTTATATTTTGTTCCAGCTTTTCATTCATTCTCATCATTTCTCGTTGATTTTCTTCATTCATCCTCTTCATTTCTTGTTGATTTTCTTCATTCATTCTCTTCATTTCTTGTTGATTTTAATCTAATTTCTTTGTCTGTATTTTCATTTCTTGTTGATTTTCTTCATTCATCCTCTTCATTTCTTGTTGATTTTGTTCAATCTTCTCATTCATAATATTTATTCCATCGGTTTGATTTTTCATAGCCTGTTGATTTTCTTCAATCCTAACTTTAATCCCCATTATCGCTTCTAACATGATCTTCATCTGATCGACTGGCGTTTCTTCTTGTGCAACTGGAACCTCTGGAATAGTAGATCTCTCTCCTTCTCCTTTTTCCTGACCATATTCTGATTTTCCCGTTTTTGAATCGGAACGTGAACGTGTTTCCATAATTGATAATGCGAATTAATATATATATTAGATGTAATAGTTGTTTATTAAGTTATAGATAAGAAATATAGTATAAATTATATACATACATATATATACATTATATATATATAGGATAAAGAAATATCTTTATTATACAATTTCTAAAATAACTACGTACCTTATTTATTTTTATAAGTTGATATATTACACCTTTTTATTTCATGTATTTTGTCGAACTGTCTGAGTATCTATAAATTTGTTCCACGTTGCTGGTGCCAAATGATATAATACGGTGAATACCGTGGAGAATTGCTAGTTTAGTTATAAATAATAGCAATTGTCAAATAAAATGTAATGACAGAATGGCTAGCTCAAGAGAAATACGATAGTTAAGTTATAAATGATAGTAAATGCCTGAAAACTACTTATTCTCAAGGGTCTCGGAGCAAGTTCTCGATACACAGACAGACATCTACTAATACATGAAATAAAACAGAAAAGTCAAATTTATGTAAAGAAATATATTTAAATAATGTTATATTGATTATCACAAGATATAAATTAAATTAAAAAAAAAATTCAATGAGACATTTAAAAAAGAAAACATGAATGTAATATAATATGATATAGTACTAACCTTTGTTTAAAAATAAGAAAAGGATTGCCTATCCAGATTCTAGAAAACCTGACCGTATGTCAAGATCAAAATATAATAAGTTTAAAAATTTACAAATATAATTACCAAATCTGATATTTAAAACAAAGTAAAATGACGTTTCAGATGACGTGAGTTAATGTTATATAGATAAGTGACTTCAAGTAATGTTATATCTTTAACAAATTTATATATCACATTTTTCACAAAAATACCTGATAAATACATTTAATTTTGAAGTCCACAATTTCATTAAGTTCTTTGGATGAAGTTCTCAGGAAAGTTTTCAACTAGAACATCAAGATTGGCTGTCAATTGCATAATTCAAACTACTGGCTACTTTCCTAGTCGCTGCGATGCTTATGATACAATTTTGCAAAATCTCCCACCAGGTTATGTTCAGTCTAAGTTCCTGAAGAGTCGTTCTTATACCAAAATAATTCAAAGGAAATATTATTTCTTCTTTACGAGCGTTCCTTTCATAAAAATCTATTCTTCAGTAAACACATGCATATCTATGTTGTCCTTATATGGATAATACATCCAGAGTACTTATTATATAACTTCTTTATGTACAATAAATGTCCATAAACATATTATATACGGTATATAATCGGAATGATAAAATTAAATTTATAAAATGCAGATAAAAATCTTTTTATCTCCGTCAGAAAATTAATAATAATGATCATGTTTTTCGTCGTCAAGACTCCCATCAGAAATTTTGTAAAAGTATAAATCAGATATTCTAAGAAATTTATACAAAGGTTTCTAAAATAATATAAAAGATAATATTATAAGAAATATATATATTGAAGTAAGACGTTGAAGCAGATTAAACTAACTAAGAATGATGTGAGCGTTAAAACTATAAAATGAAGAATATAAGTTAAACATAGAAGAATTTGAATTTAAAAATTGGGCGCCAAGTTTTAACGTTCTTAGTTGATCCAACGCTAGCTGTTAAATAACCCACTAGTTGCGGTAGAGCTTGAGTACTATATATTTTTATTTATATCTCTAGGATCAAAGTCGGTTGTTTGTATATCCCGTAGGTACAATGTAAATGGTATATTAATTAAGCACAAACTCAACATTCAAACAATTCAAATAAAAGATCGAATTTAAATCAAAGTAATAAAAATTTATTAGAATAAAAATAGATAACTGTAACAATTATTACGTGCGAATAAGGAAACTGTACATAAACTAGTATTATCTGAACTATACGGTAAAAAACGGAATTATGCAATTGTGCACATGTGTTACTAACTATCGTTAAAGTTATGAATAATACAACAGTGCAAATAAATATTAAAAGTTACTTAAAATTAGACACACAAAAGGTAAGTTATATATAAGTTTTTTTTTAAAAGCTTATGAATGAATGAATGATTATATATATTTAAATTGATGTTTAGAAATGTAGAAATTCATGTTTTATATTTTGATGCAAACAATGTTTGATATTGTGTTATGATATAAATTTAATATTAACTTTTTAATGATGTTTTAGGTTTTATGGGATATAACTGGGAAGGAACCTGGTTTTTTCCTGTGTCTAGGCTCTGGTATATGTTCTGGGCTCGCAATTGTAGGAATAGATCAGAGTTCGGCTGCTCCTGTTGAAGTCCCTGCGTCGGTAGCGGTCAAATGCTAGAGTTATCGGTACGATGTAGTTCCAATTCCGAAAAGATGCTTCGTTCGATATTTATTATATTCGACGTGATGATGGTCCAATTATTCTCTCAAAAGTTCGGCCTGATTTCAAGGTATTGAATGTATACTGATTTCGTAGGATATACTTGATTTTTAAATAGTAATTTTAATTAAACTTTTTGTGATAGAGAAAATGCGGCCATTCGTTGTAAAATTTTAGTATCAGACGCTTTCTTCGGCTTTTGTTTTCCATAGCCTGTATTAAATATCGGCAAAAGCCTCTAAGTTTATGCTTTATTTGCATCTAATATAATATGAATTTTCATAATATTTTAATTTTAACATAATTGAAAAATTAATTAAATAATTTACAAAAGTTTATAATGTGGTTTTCAATGTTAGATTAGTTTGAAAATGCACCGTAAAAATCGCATTCGCGGGGTTCAAGACAATTTTAAATTAGTGGGCGTGGTTAACTCGCTTCGATATAAATCTTGATGTGGATAAATTAAATACCTGTAATTTTACGCGTATGATTTGAATTTGAAATGGAAAAATATAAATATAAAAGTAAGTTTAAAAATCAAAATAAGTTAATTATCAAATTTAAAGTTATCGTCGTATTAATTTATATACATCTCGAAACTAATTTTACAAATTACGTCCACCAATTCAATATTTATACAGGGGTTAATTATATGTTGTAATCTGTATTTCTTATTGTAGTGCTGGAATAAGTGTGCTGGTTGAACCACACCAATATATATATATATATATATATATATATATATATATATATATATATATATATTCAAATAGGATGTGAAAAAGAAACTAATAGACGTATTCCAATGGCGAGAGGTGCAAGGTGAACCTGAACAAGATATGGAAAGACCGGCAAATTACGAGAAACACTAAAACCATGTTAATTAAATCCTTGATATTCTCGATTTTTTTTTGTATGGGGTTTAATCTTGGACAATCAAAGCCGTGGACAGGAAAAAGATAGATACATTTGAGATGTGATACTGGCGGCATATGCTACTTTTATATTGAACTGAAAAAAGCACCAACGCATCTATACTGGATGAACTTAAGGTTTAAGATAGATTATCTACGATATGCCGCAGAAGAATCCTACAGTACTTTGGACACACAACTAAACGAGAGGGAGATAATCTAGAAGAACTGATTTTCCAAGGCAAGATTGAGGATAAAAGACCAAGAGGCAGATCGCTAAGCAGGTGGAATGATCAAATGAAAGAGATAACAGGCACACCATTGCAAGACCTGAACAGAAACTAAAGACCGTGAAATGTGGAAAGAAAAAGTGAACAAATGGGACCACGATTTCTCAGTCATAAGAACACGACAAAGAAGGTAATAAAATGTATACCGTTATAGATGTTATTGTTTTTCGGGAGCGCACGCATACCTGTCGCACGCAGGTGGACCAACCCCTAGGCACAACACTGTGTCCTTTTTATGATTGCTATGAAACAATGTGTTGCGAATTTATTTGTAAAAACTCTGTGTTTATTTACATTGTATAATATGAAAAAATTGAAAATATTTAATCAAAAAGCAAACAGATTTTATAAATAAATTTGCAGAAAATGGTTTCATGTTGACCATAAAAAGAGCAGAATATCATATACATGGTCCTTCGAGCCGGATATAATAATATCTAAAGCATGGTTCTTCAACGACCGGATATAATAATATCTAATACATGGTCCTTCGACGAGCAGGATATCATAATATCTAACGTATGGTCCATCGACGAGCCGGAGATAATAATATTTAATGCATAGTCCCTGTTTAAATTGCTTAGGTAAGGGTCATAATATTTCATCATGTAAGTCGAAATATTCTTATAAACGGTGCAACAAAAAGCATCACTCTCTATTGCATATCGATGAAAGAATGTCTCCCATTAACAATGGCACAATACTTCACCATCCACGTCAAATGCATCCATAGTGACACACATAGCGTCAAGTGAAATCAGTCAGATATTTTTATCCACTGCTTGTTTTCGTGACACCGATAGTCATATTTGTAGAGCTAAATTGGACAATAGCTCCCAATCTAATTTGAATAGCAACAAGTGTTTTTTATTCGACGAACCACTGAGCAAGAGAAGACGTTCTATTCACAAGTTGAATCAACGACTATTCAACTAAAATTAATTATTAAGAATTTACGACCCGTGATTACGCAGAAGTGTCAAACCCAGCCACATACGCTCCAATATGGAGCAGAAGAAAATTTAAATATCCCACCACCACTACGACTAGCGCCCTTGGCGACCTTCATTGAACTATTTTGCAAATTTTATTGAATTTAATTTATAACAGTATTTAATCTGTGGTTTATGCAAAGATTTTTCTATTTATTTAACTTTGCAAATACGCCATAGAATATAAGGTTGCATATTTCATATAATAGACAAAAACACCAAAAAATTCGTTATTTTGTCTATTGAGGATACATTTAATATCCTTTTGTAATATTTTAATTTTAAACATTTTTTTATGATTAAATATAAGTAAATCAAGGATATAGAATTCAAACATAAAGGTTTCCAATTTTATAAATATTTAACGTACATTTTCAAGTTTAAACCACTGTATATCATGCTTTCATTAGCACACTCAAATTGTAAAAACTTTTTTAAGTTCTAAGAATTCTTTACATCTGCAAATCTTTTTAATACCTACTTTATCAATAAAACGAGTGGTCTACGTTTTATTACCTAGGGTTATTAATAATCGGCATCTTCTACAAACTTATTTATTGCCTTATACAGAGTGCGGCAAAACAAACAGTGCAGTTGCGATGGGCGACTACATCCGCTGTGGTGAGGATGGGAACCTGCGAGGGGATTCATTGTGTCCGGTAACTCACCCCGTTTTCAGTCGTAGCAATGGTTTGGAATGGAGAGCATCGCGGCTTCGCCGTTCGCACGTTTTTTGAAAGCGGTCGTTCTTTCATCATCACTCAGCGGACCTTCCGACGGCACTTTAACATTCCACTTCGTGATCCCGTTCCGCACCGCAATGTTACCGCGAGTTGGGTTCGTGCGCTGGAAGAAACTGGTTCAACAAAAAGGCCTAGGGGTATGGGAAGACCCAGAACAGTGAGAACTCCCGAAAATGTAGCTCTAGTGAGAGCAGCTGTTGAACAATCACCAACACGCTCTGCCCGGAGACATGCAACTGCATTAAACATGTCCGACCGCTCTGTAAGGAGGATTTTGCATAAAGATTTATTCTTCCATCCCTATAAGATTATGCTGGTTCAGGAGTTGATGCCTCCAGATTTTCAAAACCGTATGAATCGCGCCCAAGAAATGTTAGACCGTATCCCACCAAGGTCAACGTTCTTCAGTAGTGATGAAGCCCACTTCCATCTCTCTGGAGCCGTAAACAAACAGAATTTCCGTTATTGGTCGGACAATAACCCACGACAAGTTCACGAGAGCTCTCCATTCCCCGAAAGTCACTGTATGGTGTGCCATTTCCAAATTTGGGGTTATTGGACCATACTTTTTTGAGGAGGATGAGCGTGCAACAAGCGTCACCGCTCGGCGTTATGTTTCGATGCTCGAAAATTTTTTTGATCCACAATTGGCACGGTTGGCTGAAGAACAAGACCTTGGGGATATTTGGTTCCAACAAGACGGGGCAACGGCCCACACAGCGAAGATTTCAATGACAAAACTGCGGCAGATGTTCCCTGCGCGACTCGTCTCTCTGAGGGGCGACCTGGGATGGCCGGCGAGATCACCGGATTTGAGCATTTGCGATTTTTTCCTGTGGGGCTACCTCAAGGAAAAGGTTTTTCAGCATCGTCCTCACAATTTGAAAGAACTGAAGATCCGTATTACAGAGGAAATCACCGCCATTCCGATCGATATGTGCCAGAACGCAGTTGAAAACTTCAGAAATCGCCTACATCAGTGCATCGCTGCTGGAGGACATCATCTTGCTGATGTGATCTTTAAAACTTAAGTGAAAAAATGGGGTGTAGTACTGACTCAAGCAGAATAAACCACTTTTTCGTAAGTTGTGCCATTTTTTTAATAGCCCATCAAAACTGCAGTTTGTTTGGCCGCACCCTGTATATTAGACTGTTTATTTTATTGCCTTGGGTTATATAGTGAACAAAGTGTTTAATCTGTATTTCCATTCACGGCTCCCAGATATGAATAATAAATTTTATTATTTATTAGATAAGATTAGAATTTTAAGACTCTATCGTAAACCTTGTGTACTATTGATTTTAGATAAAATTTCCACGAAGTAAGAACACAAAAATTTCCCGTTATGACGTCAAACAATATAATACACAACAATACGCGTTTAATATGTAATAGTTAGGGGTAGTGGTATATTTTTACCTACTTGTAAAACAGTACAAAATAAATCAGTATGAACTAAACATCAGTACGAGACACACAGTCTATCAAGATCACACGCAGTCTTATTTAAACATCAACATAACAATCATACTTTAACAAAAGACACCAGCCTCAACAGCAAAAATAAATGTATGTAGTGTAAATAAATATATTTAGATGAAAGTAGATTTCATTAACAAATAATCACCGAATATTTAAAAAGTAAAGTGTATTCAGCCTTACACCCTGTGCACGGTGAAGCAATATCGGGATCGTGATTCTAAGAACCGGATACAACTATAACATTCATCCTTTAAAAACCGGAATCATTGCAAACCATTTGGTTTCAAGAGCCGACATCCCCACATAAATTTTGGTCTTTGAGCCGCATCATTTTGCTCTTCGAGCCGCAACAACATTTAATCTTACAAGAATCATCAAGCACGCAACATTGTCCTAAATCGACACTCCAATTGGTAAACTTCGTAATTTTTAACGCGGTCCGTTAAATCAAGCAAATATAACGGATGTGTTTATTTTTGTCATAGTGAACACGATTTAGCCTGGTAATTTTTAACATGCCCGTTAAATGTTAAAATTTAACGGACCCGTTAATTTTGAACGTTCACCCTTACAGAATCGTCACCATGGAGAAATATAACGGATTGTGTTCGACTAGAGAAATTGAGGGGTGTAATTTCTGCAAGAAAGCTACTGACTGTAGTAGCCTGGAAAAAATTAAAAATTTATAACTTTTTTTCAATAGCATTTAGAATTTCTGCTATATTAATGTAAATAGCATTGATTAGTGTTGGCTTAGTAACACCTTCTTTCGAAAAACGAGTAATTGGATGCCTAAGAAAGTTACCACGTACATTGTCAAATAATAAGTTCTGTTACGTAGAACTTATTACCAATAGAAAAAGAGAAAACAATTTTTAAAGAAAACTTTTAGCTCAAACATACTGAAACGAACTAATAAAAATGTGCTCCTTTTGATTTTACGCTAGGTCTTTAATATTGTGGCTACTCATCGATACCTACACGTAGCGCATTTATATCTAAATCGGCAACGGAATTTATTATGGCTTTCTTTAAATCGATCAAATTTCTGTGAGAAACTAAGCTTTCTCCCCAAAAACGCACCATAGTTTATAATAAGAGGATCGAAGTCTGATGATGGACAATTTTCTTGTCTAATAAAAGCTTACTTTTTTCTAACCATCCGTGTGTATCTATACTTTTTGCATGATGAGCAGGCACTGAATTCTGATGGATACCTGCCGCACATTATTAAAGTTTGTTTGCTGCATAGTGGTACAAACTTAGTTTGACGAAGTGTAGAATTAGCGCGACACATTAAACGACATTTACATGTAGATTGAGATTTTAATGACTATTGAATTCTCATTTGCAGTATATTCAATATCTTAACTATATATACAAGTATGAAGGAAGTGTAAGCCATATCCGTCTCCAGGATACCGTGCATCGAGAAGTCCCAATAAGAACGAAATGCATCTGCACGTTCCAGAATGGATGTGACGTCGAATTTTGAATTATCCTACCAACCAGGAAGGTTTACGTCGCGACATGTTGCGTTCTGCATGCTGGTGCAAGCTTAGTTTGAGGAAGTGTAGAATTAGCGCGACACATTAGGGGACATTTACATGTAAATTGATATTTGAATAATTTAATTCTCATTTGCAGTATATTTAATATCCTAACTATATATACAAATAGTGAAAGAAGTGTAAGTCATGTCTGTCTCCAGGACACCGTGCATTGATAAGTTCCAGCAAGAACGATATGCATCTGCACGTTCCGGGATGGATGTGACTTTCACGAATTTTTAATTTGTTTGTGTTAATGGTTAACAACGTTCTCAAGAACTATTTGTTGATACATTTTTGCACCTGTTTTAACCTTTTTTTCACAAAAACTAACTTGCGTAGCTGCATACCATGACACTCCTATTCATACCATCATTGATGCAGGATGATGGCGCTTTGATCACAGGGAGCAATTTTATCAGCTTCTGGCATTTTGTTTATTGTAGTAGTATTCTTCAACATTAAGGAATTTTACATGCTAAAAGAGAATAAAACGATGTTCGTTTCTTGCATACCAATTAAGTGTGTTTCACTCTTTCCAGTCGCAATGCTTTTAAACGAATAATAGGAAGATTACTTTTTTCTACGATAAGCTTTGACCCTTGAGATATTTCGGTTTTCAACCTTATTTTTCGATTACTGTCGAGATTACGATAAATTCGTGCTTGCACTGCTTTAACAAGGACTGGAGTTCGTACGGAGCGTGGCCCAATTAAAAAATCACATTTAGAGAATGAATATACTTGTGTAAAGCTGTTGCCCCTATTCTGTCTTCTTTGGCGCTCCACTCTACAATTATATTTCGTTTTAACAAAGAAGGCTTGCTTTTTTAAAATACTACACAGTTTGTCAAGTAATATAACATATAACCTTGAATTTACCTGCAAGCGCTACCAACTCAAATTTAATTATAACAGAACCTATTATTTGACTGTATACGGATTAGTATTATTATCTGTCTTATATAGCTAAAATAGGTAAATACGATAATCATACGAGAGGAGATTTTTATGTCATCTACCTAGCTATGAAAACAATATGCTGTCGTCACAATTTTCTTACGTCAAGTTTGGTTCGAATCGCGTAACATAAAATGAGTGATTTGAAACTAGAACATAGAAGCGTCATGAATTTTTTATCAAAAGGAGGCAGTAGCCTGAAGAATATTGATGAGGGGCTTGTGTCAGTATATGGAGAAAACAGTTCGTCCTTTTCCAAATCAAATTTTGATGTAAGCAGTTCAAATGGGGCAGAGATCTCTGGAAGCACGAACTGAAGAAATCATTCACAACGATGAAGATTTGGTGTTAACCGATAGCCGAATAAAAGTTTCAGTTATTGCTAGAGAAATAGGAATATCAGAAATGAGTGTTTTTAAAATTCTACACGGAGAATTGGAAATGAGCAAAGTGTCGGCGCGATGGATTCCCAGCCTGCTCAGTCCCGAACAAAAATTTCCTAGACGACAAATTTGTATAGAGAATTTGACTGCTTTATCTCAAAACGAAAACTTCGTAAATAGAATTGTAACTGGAAATTAAATTTGAATACACCACTGGCACCCTCCCATGAAACAAAGATGCAATGGGTTCATAAGGGCTTTCCACCACCCAAAGATGCAAAACATAATTTTCTTTGGGAAAAGTGTAGGCCACAGTTTTCTGGGATGCGAAGGTCTATCTTAATTGAGTATATGCCAAAAAAGAGTATAATAACGGGAAATGCCTACAAAGACACAATTAAAAACGTGAACACGGCTATGCGCGAAAAAAGATCTTACAATTTTGCTCAAAAACTTCTGCTTCTGCATAGCTGTTGGGTGCATAAGGTAGGAATTTTTCAAGCAGTAATCAATGAATGCGGCTTTGAGCAATTACAACATCCACCCTACAGTCCCAACCTCGCCCCCTGTAACTATGATCTCTTTCCAATACTCAAAAAACACTTGAAAGGGCTTCGACTTTTATCGAATGTCGACGTGAAAAATGCTATAGGGTCGTATTTTGCGAAATTACCAAAAGAATTTTTTTCCAAGGCATAGCATTATTAAAGAAACGTTGGAATAAGTGTGCTAGTGTTAATGGTTCTTATGTTGAAAAATAATATTGATTTGTTTTCTAACACGTTTCTTTCATAATTACCATAGCTACATAAAAGCTTTCCTCGTACATTATGCAATAGGTTTAGCAATCCAGATTATCGTTGAATTACGAAAAGATTAAGGGCATATATTTCGATTTAATAAACAAGATGTTCAAGAAGGGGAATTAAATAGGGATTTCTCTTGTGTTTTGTGTATATTCGACCTTTTCGAAAAAACAATAGAAATTCAATAATTGCGAGTATTTGACTTTTTCGCGTTAGTAATAAACACACAGATTTTAGAAATTTTCATTATTTTTTTAAAAATTATTTTGCAGTACATGAAAATTGTAAAGCAAAGCTAAAAGTAACGCCTTTCGGGACTAGTAAATCATTTTTATATTTATATTACACAAATGAATTTAGAACTGTTACTTGCTTATCTCTAATTGTTCATTTATTAAACTATTTGCCTTTTAGCTCTATTTATTTTTAAGCCTCCACATAAATTTAATTTTAGGCCTTTATAAAAAGAGACATGACGATTGTTAAGTAAAAATTGGCAAAATAGAATCAGTTATTTATTTATGAATTAATCGTTAAGTACCTACTGATATCCGTTATTTTGAAAGACTGTTTGTCAAAGATAAATCTCCGGGCATGTACCACATATTATCTTCAAAAACAAATTAGCATATCGATGCGACAATTCACATCAAGCTTTTAATACAAATCTGTATAAAAACAAATTTGTATATGTATATACATGGACACACAGTACGTATTTACCAGCGTTTGCTTCAACCACCAGACGCATGCGTTTCTGTCTCACGACTTTGTCAATGGCGGGTTTACGAAGACAAACGACTGTAACACTTCGCGGTCATGCAGCAAATTTTGTCCTATCAGATGACACCAGATAACCTCATGACATCTGACGGACAAAACCAACCACGCCGATGCAAAGTGTTTCTTCTCGAATAGGTACGCTATTTCAGGAAAAGAAAAAAGACGCATATTACTGTGAGTCATATATTATCAAAAAAGTTGTACGAGAAGGTCGTTTCGAATGTCTAAAAATAAAAAAATATATAATCAATACAATTAAAGTAATTACTTAAATCTTCTAGTTTCGAACTATCAAAATGTTTCTTTGCAGAATAAGTAATACCATTTCGAAATATATTAAAAGTAACTACAATAAAATCCATAATAGTAGGAAGTTAGAAGTCTACGAGGCGTATCGATAACCACTTAAAACACCACAACATTTCAATACTAATTTTTATTTATTCAACATGATCTGGTTCAAGATTTACACATTTAGAAGCACATTTATAAAGTAATTCCAAATACTTAAAAAAATTATTTGTCTTGGGTTGCAAACTACTTCTCAAGCACATGACTTCATTATCTGTCGAAAATCTTTTACCTTTAAAAGTTTTTCTTTTGAGACTGTGGTTAAGTAAAAATTCAAGAAAGGTATAAAGTCCCATACCACAATTAATAATCGTATCCTAAATACATATTTCCACAACTAAGTTGTCATCATCAGTAGATAAAACTGCTAATCAAAGTGTGGCACATGGGGCACAGTAAAGCTAACACATATAATATCGCAACAACTTTATACGGCGTCCACCTATACATTGACTTTAAAATTAAAATATACAGACTAAAAATTACGACAACTTACCTCTCTTAAGAAAACGGCAACAACATATGTTTATTCGTACGCCTTCAACCTTTCTACCTCTTTTCTAAAAATTTAAAAAAGACAACTGTATGGGATCGGACTGTCCGAGTTAATCGGATTACGTTTGTGTTTAACGAATGAATACTTTCGTATGCGTCGAGATCTCTGGAATTGTTCATGGCTTTGACAAGTTTTAACCCTTTAATCGACATATTGTGATCTGCGCCTATTGAATAATTGGCCACGTTAGATTTTTCTGGTCTATTGAATTTAATATGTGATATGTGTTCTTTAAAACAGGTTATTATTGAGCGTTTCGTTTGGCCTATATATTTCAAATTACAATTAATTTTGAATATACCTGATTTCAAATTCAAATTAGCTTTATTTGGAGATCTCATTCTTTAACAACTCTATTAATGTTTTTCGTGATTGGATGGTATGGTAAACACATGTACTTTTTCTCCTGGTTAAGTTGAGATATCAAACTTGTGGATTCGCGGATTGTCATTTTTAATTTCGTTTTACTAATTAATTTATTGATTATTTCTATGTCAAAACCATTATACCTCTCGATGTTTTTAATGAAATCAAGTTCTATTTCATATCTCTCTTTTGTTAACGGAAAGTTTAGTAACCGATTAACTAAGAAATTAAAAGAAGCTGTCTTATGTTGAAAGCTATGATTTAATCCGCGGTGATAAATCTATTGACATTGGTTCCCTTCCGGAAAATATCGATTTCTATTTTATGCTTATTTCTAATTATTAATGTATCTGAAAATGGTATCCTTTCATTGTTTTACTTTTTCACAGTGAATTTAATAGTCGGAAATTCCAAATTTAACTGTTTAACGAACATGTCCGATTCACATTTCCATGTATCAAAAATCGCGAGAATGTCATCTACGTACCTAACCCAAACTCCTGGAAACAATTTCACGTCATGCACAGAGTTATCAATCTCATGTATTCTTTTACTTGTGAAGGTTTAATGTTATTCTTATGGAGCAAGTCTTCTAAATATTTCATAGTTTCTGGAATGGGTATCGAACGAAATAATGACGTTACATTGAATGAAACTAAAATTTCCCCGTCTTCCAGTTCACAATCTTTAATTAATTGAACAAATTCTAAGGAATTACTAACTGATAATTTTTTTTTGGTTTCACGGGTAACTTTTTAATTTCATTCACTAACCATTTGGAAATCAAGTAATTCGGTGAATTGATACCTGAAACGATAGGTCTCATTGAGTTACCTGGTTTATATATCTTCGGCAAACAATACTTTCTTGGTACTAAAGGATTACTAACATTTAATAATATATATTTTTGGGAAGAAGTTATTAAAATTGGACATTTCTTTAACGCGTCTGTTTAACACAGGTAAGACAGGCAAGTTGTAATTTTTAGTCTGTATATCTTTATTTTAAAGTCAGTGTATATGTAGACGCCGTGTAAAGTTGTTGCGTTATTATATGTGTTAGCTTTACTATGCGACACTTTGATTGACGGTTTTACCTACTGATGATGGCAACTTAGTTATCGAAATACGTATTTAGGATACGATTATTAATTGTGGTAAGCGGTTTTATACCTTTTTTGAGTTTTTAAAATGCTACATCTAGAAAATAAAGTAAGCAGCAACTAACTAACTCGAAACCATTTTCATGAATTTTTTCGCAATGCGATCAACAACTTGTACGCACATATTTGGCAAGTTTTATGTTTTTTTTTGTTAGTAATATGTTCTCGCAAAACGCCATGATAATTATCCCACCTTTGCCTAAGAAACTGAAGCACGAATCTTGCAAACTGATTATTTAAAACGCTTATGGAAAACCAGAATGTTTTGACCCTTTGGATTGCTCTTTAGTCTCTGGATAGAAGTGATGGCCCTACTTTTCGCCCATAGTAACAAGCCGAATTAAAAAGGTCGAACAATCTTCCTCAAAACGGTGGCAGATTTTCTTCAACGTTGTCAGTGGAATGATCAGCATTCAAGCACCTCGGAATTAATTTCGCGGAGAGTATTCATACGTGAGTCGTGATGAAAGATGTGAAAAACACTTTCATACAAAACGTGCAATTCTTCTACAATTAACTTGGTCTCAATTCGTTCACCGAGAAGTATTTAGAACAAGAAAAATACATATGCTTACCGGTCTCTACATTCTGGAGTGTGCTTTGTGTGTGAGAAGGGGTATGAGCAGTGCACAAGTACAGTACTCGCGGGAAGGAAAGTGTCTATTTTGCGGTGACAACTCTGACCAGGGTACAAAAGAACGCAACTAGTCAGGTCTTAAATATTTATAATAATATCTCAAAGTACATTAAGGACAAAATAATTTGAAACATACATGAGTGGGTAAAAACCACACCAATTTGTATAATACAAAAGTATTTTTAATAATATAAAATATTATTAAAAATGGGGTGTGAAGAACACAATACAAGTTATATATTTGTGAATGTATCTCCTCTCCAGCACGCAGATACGTATTTCACCTTTCTACAGGATCGTCGGTACGCCCCTGCTGGAGAAGAGATACATTCAACCAAATATAACTACCTTGCTATCAACCAGAAATTATTAAGACAGAGCGTGAAAGAATATTCAGCGCTGTCTAGATAACGACTGCCGAACTAAGCAACGTGTTTCTCTAGACGGTAACATACCATATCTATAGAAAACTGTATTATCGTGTCTTCACTACTTGTCGGGCGAGCCGAATGCGTATATAACAAAATAATTTGAACCATACATGAGTGGGTAAAAACCACACCAATTTGTATAATACAAAAGTATTTTTAATAATATAAAATATTATTAAAAATGAGGTGTGAAGAACACAATACAAGTTATATATTTGTGAATGTATCTCCTCTCCAGAGACGCAGATACGTATTTCACCTTTCTACAGGATCGTCGGTACGCCCCTGCTGGAGAAGAGATACATTTAACCAAATATAACTACCTTGCTATCAACCAGAAATTATTAAGACAGAGCGTGAAAGAATATTCAGCGCTATCTAGATAACGACTGCCGATCTAAGCAACGTGTTTCTCTAGACGGTAACATACCATATCTATAGAAAACTGTATTATCGTGTCTTCACTACTTGTCGGGCGAACCGAATGCGTATATAACAAAATAATTTGAAACATACATGAGTGGGTAAAAACCACACCAATTTGTATAATACAAAAGTATTTTTAATAATATAAAGTATTAAAAATGGGGTGTGAAGAACACCTGCTTAGTTCGGCAGTCGTTATCTAGACAGCGCTGAATATTCTTTCACGCTCTGTCTTAATAATTTCTGGTTGATAGCAAGGTAGTTATATTTGGTTGAATGTATCTCTTCTCAAGCAGGGGCGTACCGACGATCCTGTAGAAAGGTGAAATACGTATCTGCGTCTCTGGAGAGGAGATACATTCACAAATATATAACTTGTATTGTGTTCTTCACACCCCATTTTTAATAATATTTTATATTATTAAAAATACTTTTGTATTGTACATTAAGGACTTGAGCAGGGAAAAGTGCTTCAAAAATACATTAGAAAATTTTTAATATATACAATCCTTTTATTCTTTAGATGCATTTTATTAAAGAAAAATTTAATGTGTTGTCTGTGTCACGCTTTATTTTGTTTTTACATATTTACATGTACTTGTATACATATATTTGACGAGTTCTATACACTTGTATAATTTTGAACAAATAAATATATTATTATTATTATTATTCTACAGTCATATCATGAAAAAAAATCAATGCTTTGTGGACTGATTACAGAAATTGGTCTTCCAGAACGAGACTCAACTTTAGCATATAAATTCCTCAATCCAGTTTATAATAGTGCCGGTATAAAGGACACTGATCACTAGAAAAGCAAAATTGAGCTACTATGCGCGCCTCATAGTATACAATAAAATCAAATAAATAGTAAGTACAAAACGTCGTAAAACACTTTTCAGAAGGATTTATTTCCTCAGAATTTGAACATGCTGGTGTTCGGGTCGAAGGTTTATCTTCCGCGTTGTAAAAATGCGATCCCCTTAAAGTTTTGCTATGTAAGTTAGACTCAGTTTACTTGAAACATATGAATAAACCACTACTCCACTACTGCTGATGCAATTGTCATTAAATGTACAATAATAAAAAATTAAAAAAATAGTTAAAATTTCTAACATCGGTGCGTTTATTAGTAATGGATATGCATTTTCATCAAGTAAAAACTGAATCAATTCAATAATTCACTTTTACTACATTTGAAAACTGTCAAGTTAAAGACTCAGTTCAATAATTTTCTAAGTATGGAAAATTGGGTTCTACACAAACAAGACAAAAATTTTATTTTTAAGTTTATTACGAACAAATCTAATGTATAAAAAGTTTAAAAAAGGAGAAACAAATAAATTAAACTAAATCAAAGCGTAGCTGCAATGAGTAATTCGTTATATATAGTTTTCTGCAAGGAACAAATTGTACACAAACATGCAATAATAAATATATAAATAGTATAAAAAAAAATTTGCTTAACTTAGTTACTTAATAAAAAATATTTATGAGAGAGTGATCAGATTTAAATTCTCTAATTTTATCTTTGCACTCTTTTTCGAGTTGGTTCATCATCAAGTAGGTAGTTGAACCGTCTATTAGCGAATTTAGAATGTCATCACTCAAGCATTTCAGTTCGTTAATTGATAACTGCAAGATCTTCAAATTTCTCTGCTCCCTAAATGTCCCATCATAGATAGCATTTATCTTGTTTGCACCCAAATGCAATTGCTTCAAATCTTTCAGGCCCGCGAATGAGTGCTCGTCAAGATGTGTAATTTGATTTTGCCCGAGATCGATCCTTGTCAGAGTTTTTATATTTTGAAAAGCACCATCTGTGACTGAACTCAACTGATTTGATGAAAGATCTATTTCCTTCAAACTACCACAATTTGAAAACCAATCGATGTCGATGTTAGTTATCCTATTGTTAGACAAGTCCAATTTCGTCAAAAACGGCATATTGTCCAAACCATTTTTATCGATTCGTTCTATTTGATTTTGACTAAACGATAAAATTGATACTGGAATATTATCGAAAACATCTGCAGGTATTTCCTTTAAATTGTTTCCAACCAGATACAAATATTCTAACTTCGGTAAAGTAGCGAAACATTTTGGTTGTAATATTTCTAATTGCACTCCACTTATACTAATTTCTTTTAAATTCGGGAGATCCTTCACATCGCCTTCTTCTAACACTTTAACTGTCGTATTGAATAACTGTATGGAACCGAACTCGTTTAGATTATTAATATCTTCGTCGTATAGTAAACTATAATTTCGATCACCGATATTATGTCTCACGTAAGCGTTTATATTACTTAGGTCTGCCCACGTTGAGGTAATAGAAAATAAAAACAGAATAAACTGTATCATCTTCGTAATTATTATACAAGAGTCTTACTGATGCGTACAAAATTAAGATTGCAAGGAAACGCACAACGGGGTCATTTTATATGAAATAAGATACTGATAACAGAGACTAAAAACGTGATAAGGTGATCGAAATTGAGTCACTTCTAAAAAAAATATCAATACTTCTGTGAATAATGATTAGAATATGATTAAGGAAAGTGTTTTTGTAGTACGAGATTAAATTACTCAATGAGTATCTAGGTAAAACCACATTTATAGCAAAGTCTAAAGTGTGTTTCGGTGTCATCGAAATAACAGTAAATATTTATCTACTATTAAATACAGGGAATGATTATTAATCTGTAAATTACAAATGTACCTTGTTTATTTCAAATAATATCAAAAGATATTCCATGTTTTTAGGTTTCTTAAATTTACAATTTTTTCAATAAAGTAATGTTTTTTTATTAATTTTTTTAATTTTTTAATTTTAATTTTGTAAGAGTTTAGATATACTACTCGTGGTTGAGTTTTACGATTTTTGCTTTCCCTACAAATACATCTGCTAAATATAGCATTTTGATATTGCAAGTTGATTGTATCAATACTGTTAGTTTAATAAACTTACTGTAAATGAGAATTAATGAGTATTAAATCTCACTTTACATGCAAATGTCTCCTAATGTGCTGCGTTAATGTCTACATTTTGACAAGCTAAGTTTTTACCAGTATGCAGAAACGCTACACGTCGCAACGTCACCTTCCTGGTTGTTAGGATAATGAAAAATTCGTGAAAAGTCACATCTATCCCGGAATGTGTGGATGTATTTTGCCAATATTGAAGCTTGTCAACACACAGTATCCTGGACAAACATGACTTTTCACTTCTATACTTCGCATATATATAGTTAGTATAATGAACTTACTGTAAATGAGAATTAATGATTATTAAATATCACTTTATATACAAATGTGCTGCGCTAATTTCTACATTTCGACAAACTAAGTTTGTACCAGTATGCAGAAACGCTACCCGTCGCGACACCACCTTCCTGGTTGTTAGGATAATGAAAAATTCGTGGAAAGTCACATGTATCCCGGAATGTGTGGATGTATTTTGCCAATATTGAAGCTTGTCAACACACAGAATCCTGGACAAACATGACTTTCACTTCTATACTTCCCATGCATATAGTTAGTATAATGAACTTACTGTAAATGAGAATTAATAATTCTTAAATATAACTTTATATACAAATGTGCTGCGTTAATTTCTACATTTCGACAAACTAAGTTTGTACCAGTATGCAGAAACGCTACCCATCGCGACGCCACCTTCCTGGTTGTTAGGATAATGAGAAATTCGTGACAAATCACATCTATCCCAAAATGTGTGGATGCATTTCGCTCTTCTGTCAATTATATTAACAATGTTGTGCAACAATGTGTCGAATTTTTCTGCACATCGTACAGTTATTAAATTTCTTTTCTACGAAGGTATAAAAGCGTTTGATGTTCATCAGAGACTTCATAAACAGTTTGGAGAAGAGTATTTATCACTGAAAGCAGTATGCAAATCATGCTACCCGTCCAGCGTCTACTGTGAATCGTGTTAACATTTAAAAAATTAGCCAGCTATTCCGCAGTAATAGACGAATATGTGTGAAGGAAATTGCTAGAACTATGAAACACTAGTGCTGTTAGTGTTCATACTATTGTCTACGACAAGCCTAAATTTAGTGAATTTAGCACCAGGTGGGTTTCATAACCATTTTCCACGGAACAACCGTAAAAACGACTACTACAGGTTTAGCATAGCAACTGATGAGATCTAGGAACGTCTATATCCCAGAAAGCAAGAATGTTACCATGAAATGGCGTCACTCGAGCTCATGTCTGCCGAAAAAATTTAAAATACAACCATCAGCTGGCCAAGTCATGGTGACTGTATTCTGGGATGTTATTGGGCCAATTTACATCGACTTTTTCGAGGAAAGAATTATTCGGAATATTACAATGAGCTTCTTGGAAAAGTTAAGCTAGTCATACGAAAAAAAGGATGCGGTCTTTTAACCAAGTTCAGTATTCTCCTACACAATGACGCTCGCCCACAGACAGCCCATCTAGCGAACAATACATTGGCTAAATTGGGTTGAGAAGTACTGCCTCACCTTCCCACCCATCTAGTCCAAACGCGGGCCCAAGTACCTATCATCTCTTTGTGCCACTCAAAAAGTTCTAGGGAGACAAGCGATTTGTCTTTGTTGAGGAAGTGAAGGATGCAGTGCAAAATTGGCTACGAGAATCTTTTTCGACGGGAATACAGCAGCTACTAGAACGATGAGGTGTGGATTTTAAAGGGTGATGTATTAATTTTCAATTTGTATCGACCAAAAAAAAAAATATGAAATCCAAGTCAAATTTGAATCAGCCTCGTACTTTACTGCATTAAAGTATAACACAGGCGTCTGAGATCTATCCCATTATACATAAAATGGAAGTGCCTAGTGAATATGTATTTTAAGTACAAAGTCTCCAAAGCGTAATTGCTCGCACTTTGCACATTTAAATAATGCAATTAGGTAGGTACTATAATTTAAAGACAGCAGAAGATACTCCAAAAGGGCCACATAATACGAAATACAATGTGAACGACTGCTTCAGAATATCTGTGAAGCGAATCTTTTAAACTATGGCATTTGAAATTTATAGTGATCGCTTTGATGTTAAAATCTCAGAAACATCTCTACAATTGGGGACGACTCAACCAAATAGGAGTGTATGGTTGAATTTTTCAAAGGCTCATGCCCATTAGATCGAAGGTCAATTGGGAAATCTTCTATTGTTCGATGAAACAAAAATTGATTAGAATTCGGCAGATTAAAAAAATTAGAGAACGACGTTAGCGCCGACAAGAATTTAAGCCAAAATTACACCCGGACTACATTATATCACGGAGGTGAAAATATAAGAAAATGGACTTGCATTTCATGGTTAGGGATAGGTTCCATACATTTAGTGATATCTAACGTGTGTTCATTCTCAGTAAATCACATGCTGTGATTTACTGAGAACATTTTGAAGTATGTCGCAAATTAAAATTTACTACTTAACCTACAAAGTCGTATATTTTGACAGTTTCATACATACAAATAAATAACAAATATGATTGACATTATCAAATGTCATTTGGATTTACGTTTACGGAACAACAAATACATACTAATATATATGCGTCTTATTCTATCAAAATTTCAAAGTAACCTAGATTGGCTTTTCAAATGAACCCACGTTATGTATGAAACTGTCAAAATATACGACTTCGTAGGTTAAGTAGTAAATTTTAATTTACGACATACTTCAAAATGTTCTCAGTAAATCACATGCTACTAGATTGACTTTTCAAATGAACACCCGTTATGTTGCTATAAATAGAACAAATAAAACTCAGTTAGTATGTAGACATCCTCAGAATCGTAATGCTTTTGTCTTCTTCCATGCCATTAAGGGTATTTGCCTGTCATATGGTAGTTTCAGCATGATAACGGTTCCAAATAATCTTTAAAGACCTTAAAAGGATAGCGTTTGCAAAATGCTGTCTCAGTTGTCCAGTAGCCTTCGTGTTGTTCCGATCTGGATGGGATCGGAAACCTAGGGTAAGTTATGAAAACGGAAATATCAAAATCATTTAGTTCGTGCCCGGTTTTCTTTAATTAAATTAATTTTTGTAAACTAAAAATCTTTTCATCATTTATAATTGTAGAGGAGAAGATATCCAGATTGGCTCAATTTAGACTTTAATAAATTGCAAATTACATACAAAAATATGGAATTAGATTTAACATCGTTTACACATCAAATGGTAACTTCCTCGAGATTATTACGGTTTTGTGCAACAACATGTGTCACGTCATACTGTTAACACGAAACGGAGTTGTAAAGGAATAAAATGAATATTGTAATGGCGGAGTTAGTACCATAAATAAAAAAAAGTATAGTAAAAAATCAATATTTCTATGAAAACCGATTTAAATTTTATGAACGGAAGCTATTTATATTTATATGACACTCAATTATGTAAAGCGTGTCTCGGTAAAACCACAAAAATTCTTGAACAAAGTCCATAGTGAGTTTATTGTTATTCGTATGATTACAAATGTTTACGTATCACAAATTGCACAAATATAGGAAACGATTACTAAATTTCTTTTGTATTAATAAACCACAATAAAATATTCAAATGTATATAAGATTTTTAAAATTAATTAAATGAATACAACCAACAAGCCGTTGCGATTAAGAAAAGTTTCAAACGAATTATGCATAGTATTAATAAAGTAAATATATTTACATCGGAGAAAACAAAGAGTATTTATAATTTGTGCTAATACATAAAAACCAAGAGCTCAACTTTCCTCTACACTTTCTCTGAATTATTCTTCTTAATTTTCCAAAAGTTTGACAATACCTCGCAGTTTATTGTTGTGCCTCGTTCAAACAAATCGATAAGAAGTACACTTTTCCTCTCAAAAAAAAAAAACAGTGGCCATAATATCCCTTGCAGACAACGTTCGCAAGCATTTTCTTAGTTTTTTGGAGGAATTTGTGTGCCCCCACTTCATAGGCTGCAATTTGGTCTCGCAGTTTACATGTTTCACCCAAGTCTCGTCTCCAGTTACGATTCGGTAAGTAATGAGTCACCATCTTTTTCGTAAGATTCCAGAAATGTCAATGACGCAGCCATACACTTATTCATATGGTTTTCTGTCAAGATTTTTGGTAATTCTTGAATCTTCTCGTCGACTTTTGGGATCAGTTCGTCTGTTGCAATGCTTGGTCGTTCACTTCGCTCTTCAACATAAACGTTACATCGGCCATTTTTAAACCTAATGCACCATTGGCGCACTACACCTTCAATGATTACATTGTTTGCCGATAAATTTTCATCGGTTTATGACGCTTCACCAACAAAAACCTTACTACTGATCGCACCTCATAACGCGCAGAATTTTCAATTGCAGCATACATTTAAAACTTTTATTGTGAAATAACAGGGAACCACACAAACCTTCCACTACCACGGCTACATAATAGCCACAAGATGATCGCGCTACCCACGCCCCTTGCTGCTACAGACGTAAACGTAATCTAATTCCTAGACAGCCTTCGTATTAAGGACGATCTACATACGGATACGTGTTTCATATGTATATATATTTCTCTTACTATTACTTTATTGTCATTAGAAATTTTGATCCCGAATCGTCAATTGGGGTTCAGAGGTCAAGCTTCCACTATTGAACAAACTCACAGAATTATAAATCACGTCAATGAAAGATTTGAAAAGAACAGCTATTGTGCGACAACTTTCCTTGACATACGCCAAGCGCTTGGCAAGATGTTACACCAGGTATTATTCTGCAAGCCCAAAAAGGAATATACCTTGTAGCCTTTTTATCCTTCTAAGTCATACATAGAAGACGGATGCTTCAGAGTGAAATAAGAATCGAAAATAACACAACTGCATCCAACAAGATCTTGTGAAGCGAAGCGTTTTGGAAGCTATGTTTTAATATACTTGATTTTCAGTGCAAACCGGCCAATTACTCAAAATCTCATCACCTCAACCTTTGTAAATAATACAGCTGTTCTAGCTTAAAATCAAACCCCCAAAATAGCAGCAACAACTTTGCAAGAACATCTAGAACAAATGGATGGATAGGTTAAGATACGGCGTATTAAAATTAACGATGATAAGTTAAAACATATAGTATTTACCAAATGTCACAGGGAGTCGCCACAAGTAACAATTAACAATAAAACCATCAATACTATAAACTGCGTCAAATACTTAGACCTTCATCTAGGTAATAAACTCACATAGAAAGAACATATATATACATACATATATATATATATATATATATATATATATATATATATATATATATATATATATATGAAAGAAGAGAAGGCAATTAGACGCCAAATTTTGGAAATACTATTGGATACTAGAAAGCAAATCGCAACATTCACTTCGTAACGGAATATAGCTTTGGGGAACAACTGCTAGATCCAACATTGCTATCCTTGAGAGTTTTCAATCCAAAATTTATAGTTAGTGCCATTTATTTCGTCACAAATAAGGATATCTATCAAGACCTAGAGATGTCTACAGCGAGGGAAACAATTGTTGCGTGTAATAAAAGATACAACGGTTAAATTGTCATCCAAATACCCTTACCTTAAATCTGCTGCCTGATGCTCTTGTACTTTAGAAACAGATTTCATAATAGAAACAAAAAAAATTACATGGCATATAGTCCTACGCTGATGTAGTGGCAGTGACGTATTTTTCTAAATGTCAAATATTTCTGATTTTTCATTCATTCTTAAATCTTAAATTAAATACATTTGATTGAAAAATAGATAATATATTTAAAACAGTTAATTATCGTAACAAGCGTACACCTTGTGCAAAGACAATTTTAAATATTTTTAACAAATTCAAAGAAGATCGATAGTATTTCTTTAAGGATGAAATATATCTAAGATTGTAAAATTAGTGTGCCAAAAAAGGTCGAAAATGTGAAAGCGTTGATAAGAAAAAAGTACAAATAGATTTAATCATTTTATGAGAACATTCTCACATTACTTCTAATGAATTACCCAACGTAACCCACGTATTGGGCGCATTTTATTAACACGGTAAAAACAAATAACCCTTCGTGTAACGAATAAGTGGCTTTATAAAATGGCGAACTTTATCTTAAAAAGCAGTAGTGGGAAATTCTTGTATGTAATTAATATGTTACTATTTCTTTAATAATCACAACAACTTTTGGACTGTACAATTATGTGAAAACATCACTACTGGAATTAAATATGGAGGAAGCGAAGACATTATGCAACAAACTTTTGGAATTTGTTAAAACAATTTCATATGAAGGACGATCAGTTACTAGAGTAGTTACTGTTTCAAACCCTCGATTTAAAAGAGAAGGTTTTCGTACTACTGAAAATAGTATTGGTTGGGGCTACTTCTTTCTTAGAACAAGAAATGTTTAATATTATGAAGAAAATAGATCCTGAAAATAAAAAACAAATGCCTATAATTGAAACAGACATTAGTCCACATCAAAAGTCGCTTTCATTATTTGGATTTTCGCAAGAAATAATAAAAGAAAGTAAAATAAATTACAGCTGATGTAATAATAACTAAAAGGCAATACCTCGAAAGACCAAATTCAAATCAGGACGTAGATACTCTTTTATTTTGGAAGGTAAGTTTAAAAAAAGGGTAATTACATTTTTATTTGAATTTTCGTTTAGGTAACAGGAATGGAGCTGAAACCCATAGAATAATGTGTTAGAAAATACTTTTGTATTCCAGCGAGTTCAGCTGAAAGTGAAAGAATGTTTAGTACAGCTAAAATGTACTAAAATGTTAATATGATAATGTGCTTAAATAAAAATTTTAAAAATATTAAAAAGTAACCTAAGTATTTATCTCATTAAAATTACACCCAACCTTTTCCTATTAGCTAAAGAAATATGCTTTCTAACTATTAAAGATATGAATGTTTAAGCATTCAAAGGGAAATTATTTAGATTGCCATACAGAATGTACATGAAACTTTAAATCTATCACAAAATTCTTTACTTCATCAGTAAAAACTATTTGATTTAAAATTTCTTCGTTTTCATTTAACAAATTAAACATTATATCACAAAAATCAATTCGTTTTACTTTATTTTCCTCGAAAAGCCTTTGATAGTTTGAATGTATGGTTTATATTTGAATTCTTTCAGGGTTTTGAACAACGTCATAATTAACGTAATAAGATCATGTGATAGTTTCTTCCTATTCCAAATAGTTGATGTGGATTATTACGAATTACGAATCCCAAAACACCGTGGCCATAACCTTTTTGGGCAGATGAAATATGTTCTGCCTTCTTTTGTACTTGTTCACCAAAGAAAATTTATAGTTTCCAATGTTCTTTCATTTCTGCCGTGAAGTGGTGGGATCCATGATTCGTTCACAATTATACGAAAACTAATGTGGATCGCGCTTGTAGGTATATTTCAAACATTGCCCTTAAATTGTAATTAGATTTCGTTTTCGGTTGCCTGACAGTAAGCACGGCACTCATCCTGTTCATAAGTCTTTTATACACAAATATTCGTGCAAGACATCGAAAACAAATTCAGTAGAGATTTTTACTACTTGAACTATTTCATGCACCTTCAATTAGTAATTTTAAAACATCATATCTAATCATCTCCAAGTAGTCACTCTAGACAAAGGACTGAGCGGATGCTGAGCCCTCATCCGTACTCATATAATTACAATGAAATATAGCGAATTACTTTTGAACCATTATTCATGCGAAGGGAATCTCCGTAATGCTTTTTTAATCTTTCTTCGATTTTAGTGGTCTTTTTACGTCAAAAGTAACGCTTTATTAACACACTAGATTGGTACATTTTTTCCATATTCGCAATAAATTAGGCCCTTAATCGTGTTCAAAGAGTGTGAAACATTTACCAACTGATATATCTACTTGAAATTTTGTGTGTAACTCTGGGAAAATTATCAAATGTCAAAAACATATTAATCTTGATGATGCTAGCGCCTTCTATTGAAAATTTACGGTACCGTTTAACGAACCTCGTATTTACTGTATGTTATGGATGTGAAACATGAATTATTACTAGAGCAGACCAATTTCCGAGCGCGCCATGAGCGCCGGTATGGGAGTGTAATTCGTAATATATTAGAATATGCGATAGAATAGGGATGCAACATGAGCTTGTTACCGATATAAGTATAGAAGTAGAGACATTTATTCTATCAGAAATAATTAAATATACATTTGCTTTTCTGCTATTAAAGTAATATGCATAAACACACGAAAAATAAGAATAGTACATATTATAGCAGCTTTGTATGTACCTATAAATAAAATGGAAAATGTATGAAATCAGTGATTGTGTGCACGACAGAAGATTTAAAAATGATGCAATACAATCATCCTCACATCGGCGCACATGGCGCGCACGGAAATTGGTCTGCTCTAATTATTACACAAAAAATTATGGAGACTATAAACACATTCGAAGGGAAAATATATAGACGTAAACCAGGATCAAGACATGAACAATGCATTTGGAGGAGTTGATATAATCACTAATTATCTGTACCACATAAATGAAGAACTATTAATATTTTAAAACTATATAGTTACACAGATGTATTATTAGGATGAAAGAGTGCAGAACCACGAAAATAGTGTTACTAAAATACATGGCTAAGAAAATGGCAGGTGAGAAGACTTAGAATGCGATGGAAATATGGAACTACGAAAAAAATGTACGAAATCGTGATACCACAAACTGGAGAAGAACAGCATACATTGAAAT
Source organism: Melolontha melolontha (assembly GCA_935421215.2). Classification (NCBI taxonomy): domain Eukaryota; kingdom Metazoa; phylum Arthropoda; class Insecta; order Coleoptera; family Scarabaeidae; genus Melolontha; species Melolontha melolontha. The sequence continues at coordinate 78,334,559 of OW285241.1, read as the reverse complement.
GAATAGAAGAATAAACTGAAGAAAACCTGTACACGAATGGGATTATAGCGTCGTTGGAAGAGTATTTAGTGTACAACTTCTTCTAAAAGATTAAAAGAATACATGTTTCAAAAAGAATTTGATCTAGTTGTCCATGAATTTCTCCTATAAATTATGTTCTGCATTCTTGAAATGTGGATATACATTAAACGGTATAAAGGTTATCTATCTGTCACTGTCAAAAATTACCATCGAGAGATATGGTGATGAAATTAATAACAAGTACAATTAGATTATTAATTTATTTAGTAAGAAAATTTTAAAGATTGGATATTAATCAAACAACCAAGGTATATAACTAATTTGTAGAAATTTTAATTATTATAATTTACTATACCATTCTGTTGAATGGATAATACAATATGACGTTTCATGTTGTCAAAAATATTCTGCAATATATTTGGTGTTATTTCATTACATTTAATTGTAATTGTATTCATCAAGTCATTTAAGTATTCATTCTTGTCTTATATACTTCATTTTTTACCAGTCTCCACTACTAAACGAATGTGATGATGTAAAGAGGTATTATCCACGGCTATATTAGGAAACTGCAAGTGAAACTGTCGCTTAAATTCCGCGTAGGAATATTGCCATTCTCCGTTAAGAAGTTGTGCACTTCGGAAATATGTTTCAACAATAAAAATATTTTCTTGCAATGTGTACATTATTTAGTAGTATCGTTTACTAAGTAAAAAAAATATTTGTAAGAAAAAATTATATTGCTAGTCACAAAATGACATATATCAAAATGCCATTAGATAAATAGTTATAAACACAAGACAAGTGGCTTATAAAAGTACTAGTTACTCAGTGCCTACTGAGATGAAGTTCTTTTTTAAACACGTTGTACAATATTATGTGCAATGAACTTATCCAATTAAATTTTGGAAGTTACAGCCACTAACATTCTTCGAATACCTTAATTGGACATTCGTGTATTATGTTACCTATTACTAATTCTGGTGGTTCAAGATTACAGTCAGAATCATTGGGAATTCCGAACTATGAAGTATTGTAAACAAAATTCAATTTATTATGCTACATGACTGAGTTTTGTTTACTACATGAATTTCTAGAAATTATTACACTTTTTGGAGCATTACGTGTTACTCTCATACGATAATTTTGTTCAAAATATTATAATCTAATCTAAATACGTTTGTTATTGATTGTTTTGTTTAGTTCCAATTTCAATACACTTTATTTTGCAAAATTCTTAACTTCCTAATATTTTGAGGAATAATAATAATAATATTAATAATAATAATAATGTTCTTTATTGCCCAACAGTATTTATATTCCAATTAGAGGACAAAATAAAACTTAAATAAATACATGAGCAGTGGAACTAAATATAATTACATATAATATAATATAAAAACAAAAAAAGGAATGTAAAAAGGACCAAAAACAAATAACAATACATAAATATAGACAAAAAGGTCAAAATTAAATTTAAAGAAAAAAGCGATCTAAGTAGTATTTTTGAAGGTTGTGTACCATATATGCGATAAAGGCGCTTTAAATAACACATTTGTCCTAAGTATGGGTTTGGTGAAAATGTTCGACGAGCGGGTTAAATGACCAAAAAATTCATGTGTGATAGAAGAAACGGGCAATCAATCTTAGATTTTAATAAATTAAGCAGAAACCTGGCACTAAGTTGTTCTCTAAGAGAATTCAAAGAATAATGTTCTAGAAGGAATGTACAATGTGATCATAAATGATTGAAGCTAGTTTAAATTTACCGCCATAGTTTTTAGTGTACTTTAAATTTGGAGAGTGGCTATCATGCAAATATTACTAACAATTGTCAGTGTTGTACGTGAGTTGTGTTGTCGTATGTTATTTTAGTCCGTTTATTATTTTTATTTGTATTTACTTCGTTCATCTATTAAAAATTGTTCATTTTAGAGCATTTTCTTAGAATTGTTTTTTGTTTGGGTATTTTTACGAATTTATATCAAATGTGTTTATATATTTAAATCATACTTATTTATTTATATTTATTTATTAGCGTCCTAGGAAAATACCTTTCACGGCTGAACAAGATGTATTTATATTAAAAGCGCGTTACTGTAATGGTGTTCGAAGATAGAATGGAGAATTTTTGTACTCCTTACAATCAGTTACAATCACGACTATCAGTTCTAACAGAGGAACTGGTTGATGATGTTAGACAACGGATTGAGATGAGCCCCACGAAATCAATTCGAAAGTTCGTTGCTCAAACTGGTGTGTAGATTTAATTAATTTTTATAATTTTGCTACAGAGTTTATTTTAGGTTTGTGATATGGTTCTCCCAGAAAAGCATTACTTAAAATTTTACATATGCATCCATATAAAGTGACCGTTATACAACAACTGCTAGAGGCCGATTACGAACGCAGAGTTCAGTGTTGTCACTGGTTTAATGACAATCTTAACGATGACATTTTAAACATTACATTTATGTCACATGAAGCCTAGTTTCATTTATCAAGGTATATTTATAGTCAAAACTACAGAACTATTAACAATTAATAGTACCGTTAACAGTCCCATTTGAGACTCCACTGGAAAAATATCATAATAGTAACCCCTCAGTACAACCGACTTTAGGAAAAATTTGTATGGCGGCAAATTCAAACTATCCTCAATCATTTATGATCGCACTGTATATTCAATACCTTTTTCGGGATTTTATCCATCACACTTAAACGACAGTACTTCAGAAATCGTTTTAGCAACCAGTTGCAAATGCAAGAAATGAGGATACCATATAAGAAAGCCGTATTCCAAATTACTTCTTACATAAGCATGATAAAGGAGATTCTAATATTAACGGATTACGAAAATGTCAACAAGATCTTATAATGAAACCCAAAGATTTAGTAACTGGGGTACACATATCAAGAATTTGATTATTTATAATTATTAAATCGTAATAATCAATCAAATAAAACAGCTAGATCCTTAACCTTTCGATACTAAAGGGTGTAAAAATGACGGGGTTGACGAAGGGAGTATATATTGTGTACCCCATATTGCAAGTACGTAAGTATACTCACAAAAACGCTCATACAGCCGCTCATGAAAGTAAAAGGGAATAAATAAGGCAATATTTTTTCTAAAAAAAAAGTATTTATATAATAAACATATATTTATGGCTCCTCTACTCTATTTTATGTAATTGGCAATTAGAACATGCTATTATTTGTACAGTTGTTTAGTGTTCGGCTCAAACAAAGTTTTTACACAAATGACATGTTTTTCTGCGTTTCTTACTTTATTATGTGGACATAAAACACACCGTTCCGAAGATTTCAATGTGTTGCTAATTTGTGTCTGTGTTGGGGAAACCAATTCGTACATGGCGTCCACAACACGTTTGTTGAATCTTCTTAGATTTTCCAGTTTTCTAGCCACATGTGGCCTAATAAGTTCTTGTCCTAAAGAAAAAAGAAACTCCTTGCGTCTGTGAGAAGCAGCCTGAGATGAAACAGAATTTTTATGACGTAAAAATTGAGACAGGCGATATCTATTACGTTTTGAAATAAAACAAAGGGCCATCTGTTAGAAGCTCTCTCTCAGCTATACTCGTTGATCATTTTGTCCATGGTATCAGCGGTGCCTTTTGTTAAATTATATTTTAGGAGTACATATACGAAATCAATGTATTATCTTCCAAAAATGCGAACACTGTTGACTTCTCTTCTCTAGGAGGATGAGGTAGTAGAGCAGTAGGAATGTCTTGCTTGTTTTTACGAAGAGTTCCGCATACGCCTATTTAGTCACGTTTTTGCTAAGGGACAACTTGTGAAGAAATTATCAGTGGTTATATCAGTGGCGGCTGGCGCATAAGCGCTGCAGTGCTCCCAAAAAATTGGGCGGGCGAACCTGTATTAGTTATAACTAGTTTTCTTTTACATAATTTTTCCGACATTTCTGATGTTTATAAAAGCGTAACATATTGTTGTGAAAATTCTCCCCCTGTATATCAAAAAATTTGCATATTTTTCTACATCATCCTGTAGAGGACATCAAACCCTACAATTTGACACCTCAATCATCAAAATCCGATCAGTAGAAGCCGAGATATTCGCTTTCGAAATTCCAACACTTAACGCCGGTTATATACCTATAGTATATTATCAAATAATATACAATAGGCGACCAGTGGAATAACCAACCTAATTCGCGCGATCGCTCACTTGTTCCTTATCTGGTCCACACGTACGTGCGCTCAGAGCTCTTTCAAACACCCGCGCGCACCCCGCTACCCCCGCGGCTGTCATAAACCAATGCGTGATTTTACCAGGCATGTTCGCTGCATTTACACCAGCGCCGAGGGCGATATGATTCGGTATCTAAACTAATATTATAAAGAGGAAACATTTGAGTTTTTGTATGTATGTTTGTAATGCTTTCACACAAAAACTACTGGACCGATTTCAAAAATTCTTTCACCATTAGAAAGCTGCATTTTCACTGAGTGACATAGGCTATATTACATTTTCAAAAAAAAAAGATATCCCCAATAAAAATGCATTAATGTAACCCAAGGTGTGAAAAAATTAGTCACAAAAAATCTGCCATCGCGTACGCTGCGGAAACTATTGTTGATAGAACAAAAAAATGTTCTACAGTATTATAGAACGTATTAATATCTACAAAAAAGTCCGCGAAACCATATGTCCAACTACTGTAGTTATGCCACTATAACTACTTTTTTACATTTTAAAAGTTAATAAAAGTGCCGACAATAATCAAACCATATTATCCATACCTCTGTATTATTTCTTATCCTATTAAATGATATTTTATTAAAGACCATGTCAATACCAGTAAAATACTTTTTAAATTATTAAAATTTATTCAAGGTAGGATCGAAGAAAAGACAACATATACGATACAAATTTTATTAAAAGAATTTAAATAACACTGAGATATCTGAAAGATGACGTTTTTGAAGTAATTTTGACAATGTGTCAAAAGCCAAGTGACAGGAACATTATTAAAATAGCGGGTTACATTGTTTATAAGTTATGTTAAATTAGTAAATGGACTAAACAGATTTAATAAGCTATGAGCCACCACCAGAAAAACGCAAACGTCCAAATAACAGCAGATTTAATCATCGAATTTCGGCTTTAGAGGTGTGTGATGTTATTCTAAATTGTGCAAAAGATCGATTTCATTTTAAAGAGCATCTAGTAGTGGCATCACTTTTTTTTTCGGAATGCTTTGGAGAGTATTGCAGTAAATTTCCTGAGGACAAACTCACTTCCGCATGCTCCTTGATAAAGAAAGATTACGAACTGAATCTGTTATTTACTCAGGAACTGATTGTAGATCTTTAAAAGGCGCACTACCTCTTCTAAAATTTTTAATAAAAAACAATCTGGGAGATACGTTGAAGGAGACTAGAAAATTATTAGAAATTGTAATAACAACTCCCATGACAACATCAGAGGCCGAACGATGCTTTTCAACACTAAATCGAATTAAGACGTTTCTCAGAAATTCAATGACCGAAGATCGATTAACATCTCTTTCCATGCTATCTATCGAAAAAAAGTTTATCTCCGAAATAGACAATTTTAATGACAAAGTGATAACAAAATTTGCAAATCGAAAAGAACGTAGAATAGATTTAATTTATAAGAAATAATTTGTTAGTAAAGTAGTGCTTAGTGACTCTTATTTTTTTGTGTGACAATTGACAATCGTTCCAGAAATACATTAATTCAGTGCGGAAGGCGAAGAAAGCACGATAAGATCGATGGGAGACAACCTCTTACTGCTCGTGCAAGGTAGATTTTTTTGTAAAACTTGCAGAACACCTTAAAATTTTTAGCACGAGCCGCCACTGGGTTATATCATAACCAGACCCGATATAGGATACCATATCAAAAGTTACTCGTTTGCCTTGTTCTTTTTCAGGCTTGTTGCCTTCCTCGCCAGTATAGATCTGAAGCTTGACAGTGCAAACAGAATTCGCATTTAGCAAAGCCCATATTTTGATCCCGAATTTCGCAGGCTTCGATTTCATGTACACACGGAATGGACACTTGCCTCTGAAACTTACAAGTTGCTCATCAATTGTGAGGTGCGAACTCGGGTAAAAATTTTATTTGCAGTTTTCTACAAATTTTTCAAATGCATATCTAAATGCAGCCAACTTGTCGATTCCTCTGCGTTCTATTCTAGTAATTAGATCATCTACTCGCATAAAACTGATAATCTGTAAAAATCTATGTCGCGACATGGCAGCCGGAAAAATACTTCTACTATACAGAGGATTTTTACACCAAAGAAAATGGACTGGTTCTCTATTTGCTTTTAGAGCGCCTGTTGTAATCAAAAGACCAAAAACAGCGTACATCTCAAGTGAAACTGTCTCTGTCCATGTTTTTTCTTTTTGTCCGGGTTCTTCCATTCAACATATTTTTCCGCTTTCTGATTTATCTATTTCACAATTATTTGTACAATTTCAACGTTTATAAATAATTTAAGATATTCGACAATTCGAAATATTCCTACATTTTAGAGTAAGCCCCGGTTTATTCGTTATTGAGAATAAGCGCGAGATGCTGTTAGAGGACGATTGTTCCATACAGTACCCTTCTTGAAAATAAAAGTCAAATCTGATTGCAAAACCTCTTCTTCTTCATCACTACTTTCCGGAGAAGAAATCTGTAACAGAAACCATTCAAAATTAAATTCTCTGTGGTTCTAAATTACAAACAAATTTCTATTGTATCTCTGGTTTGGATTCAGCTTCTTCTATATTATCCCCAGACTCTGATGCATCTGACAAATTATTCTCATCTTGAAGAAAATCTTCATCGCTTTCTTCCAACTACTGTAGGGCTACGGCACAACCTTCTTCTCGAGACAAATCTAATTTCCTTTTGTTTGACATTATATCTGCACAAAACACACTTCGAAGCAAAATAAAAATAAACCCAATAACAATACACCCTCACTGCTTGGATTACGCGCAGAGACTAAAGCAATACCGATAGTACTGGTTCACCTTGAAAAATAACACGCTATACAAGCTGTTTTCGTCAAATCGCGCAATGTTGACAGAATTTGGAACATGATGGTCGGGAAGGGGGGTGTAGTTATGCCACATGCATAATTTTATTCAATTTTGGGAACTCAGAGCATGAAATTACGACGTAATGCGTATATACGAGTAATGTTAGTACATATTACAAATAAAGATAACTCGGATTAGCCGAAATTACAACCCTAATCCACAAAAACAACGAAAAATAACTGTTTGTGGTACGTTTGTACCCCTCTTAAGTATCGGAAGGTTAACTCAATCCATTCTGGGAGTTAGAATATGGTCCAGAGCATATGGTATTAAACTGTATCTACACCACTGAGCAACTAAATGAAGATTACATAACAGTTTTTTTCAATCGTTCATTGACGAAACTCTAGAAAAGATTTCTAAACCATCTGCGCATGCTAGTACTCTACAATCCAAAAGCACAATGAAATCATAGGTAAAAATATTAAATAATAAGGGTCCTTTAAAATTCCGCTTTAATAAATAGAGTGCTAATTGTCTTTCTTCTTTCTGAGACTCAGACGACGCCATGTCGTTTAAGAAATTCGATATAATTAATTCCAGGTACAGGATAACATCTGTCACATTTTAAAAATTTAGGCTGGAGTTGTTCTAGAGAATACTCAACAACAGAAGGAAACGCAGATTATACATATATGCATATGCGGGCTTAGAAATAAAACGAGTTAAGAAGAAAGTTTCAATATACGAGTAAGTTTTGATATAATAAAATATTTGCATGTACGCACAATAAATTCAAGAGACCTGAAAGCAGTACCTGTGATATTGAGAGCATGACAAAAAAAAAGTAAATTTTTTATCACATGTCAAATCTCAGTACTTAATCGAGAACTGACGAGAATTATCAACATTATTAATCATGTAACGAGACTCAATTCTAAATTTTTTTCTAGGATAAGATACTAGAAAATATTTGTCTGTGTTCAATTTTAAATTTCTGCGTAAACACCGGTCATAAATTTTGTAAAGATGAAGAGTCAACGCTGTTGTAAATCGACGTAGTCCAATGCAGAACAATTTATGGGCATCGATGAAAATGTTTAATAAAAATTGATCCATTTAATTACTTATTTCTTAGCGTTAAAATTGATCCATGCAGCACTATTTTCTGTAATAAATTTGAGCTATTCTTCGATGCGTTTAGTCCGCTGCCATTCAGGATTCCTACTTTACTTGTCGGTGACTCTAACGTATCCGCTTTTAATAACAACCTCGCACATCAAATGAATACAAATGTTGATATATTCATAGTGAATTTAACAATTTTGAATTAATTCGGCTTTTACTTGATGAAGATCCATAATTTAAAATTGAAATAAAACTAATGGTTAAAATCTTCACTTTTTTAATACGTAATCGTAAAACGACAATTGTTTCGCTAGCACAGTGGCTTCGTCAGGTACTTCCAGCGAAAGACCACGTTACAAACTAAATTAAAAATATAAAATAAACAAGGTTAGTATTATTTTACAACGTTTTTAAAAAATCTAAGAATTTACACAAATATTGCAGGTAGTGAGAAAATGTAGTCCATTTGGTCGGCTCTAACAGTTATACTATAGGGTACTAAACATGTTTACGCATAAAATTTGTTTTAATAAACTAAATGTACATTTCTATTATTGTCTAATAAGTTTTTAAATGAATAAATTTAACAAAGGTGAGTTAATTAAATCTAATTGATCATTAAGTAAAAGTTGTGATTGTTTTAATGTATTGATTTCTAAACTTTTCTAAACTGCCTTTATTTTCTAGATGCAGAATTTGAGAATCCTTATTGAAAGTGTAGTTTTCTTCCAATAGATCATTTGCAAAAGAGGAATCTTCTTTTTTGTTTCTAAACGAAGGACAATGTTCAGCAATGCGTTTTTCAAACGATCTTCCTGTTTCACCAACATATATCTTACCGCGTCCACATATTAACTTATAGACTCCAGATTTCTTATTTTTATCTGTTTTATCTTTATTGTATTTAATATGTTTTGATAAATTATTATTAGGTTTGAAAACCGTGTTTATTAAGTTTTTTAAATACATTGAAATATGTTTATTAGGTTTTCCAGTGTACGTTTGTAATCTAAATTTTGAATTTTGCTTATCGTTTATTACAGGATAAAGAGATATCTTTTTTGAAAAGGTTTTTGTCAGCATTATTTAATTAGAGTATCTGTGTAGGCGTTATTGATTGCTATTTCTTTGACTAAATTAAGTTCTTCCAAAAAATTAATGCTATTGCTTCTTGTTCAAATTTAATATTTTTATGAATAGAATTGACGAATTCCAGTAGCAAGTTTAACGGTCTTTGTGTTCCAGTGAAACAAGTACAATATCGTCTACATATCTATGCCAAAAGAAAATATGCTGTCTTAGCGGATTATTAAAAATGGTGGATTCTAAGTGGTTCATGAAAATTTCTTATAGTAATCGACTTAAGTGGTTACCCATTATTAATCATTCACTACAGTTATTGAATTATTAAACTGGAAGTAATTTTGTTTCAGAACTATATTTAATAAATCTAAGATTTCAGCTTTAATTACAGGGTTAGGGTCTTTGGGCCCTAAACTGCTGTTTTACTCTTTTTAGTATGAACTTAATTTTGTTTGTAAAATGAAAATATTTTTAAATAAATACCTTTTTTAGATGTATGAACATTTCTATCCAAATTATGTGAAACGAGGTGCAGTTAAATGAATTTCCTTATTGCTCTGTCATTATTCGAGACCGGACGCAACAGGCCAAAATTACGATGGACCATATATAAAGTCTATAACATCGCTAAGTACAACACGCAGTTATTGAATAGCACTATTCATTCGGTTAACCGCACATCTGTTTTTTGTCGTTGAATTGTGACGCAATTACTTCAATTTTACAATTTTTACGCAGTTAAATTCCTGTCTTCATGGGCGTAGATAGAAGTGTGAGGAGTTCTTATAATTTATTTTATTTATTAGTTTATATTTCGTAGGATTTCGTAAGAACGGTGAATTTCTTTTTTTATTGTTTTAACTGTTAATTACATACTTCTTACGTACACATTTTTAATTTTCATTTATTTAGATCTAGAACATTGTTTAGGTTACTTTTTCAGATATGATATGGAGCAACGTCGGCAACAATGGCATCGTGAAATAATGGCGAGTTGGATTAAGGGTCAAACTGATTGTATGTCCATTGCCAGTAATTCCGTTAAAAATTCCAAGAAATCGCACGTAAAACGTCACTTAGCATCGCAAACACATACACAGAAATTAGACCCATTGGAATCTGACAATTTTAACGAAGAACTCTGTGAAACTTTCATGGCTGCAAATATTCCATTAAATAAACTTAACAACAAAACATTTCTCCAAAAATATATTGGTCGAAATGTTCCTGATGAATCCACCGTACGCAAATACGTTTCTAAGTGCTACACGAAAGCAGTAGAACGTATTAGAAGCCATCTTTCAAATAAATACCTATTGATAAGTGCCGACGAAACTGTCGATATACTAGGACGCTGTGTGGTAAATGTTGTAGCTGGTGTACTACATCCAACTATTCCATATAACGCATATGTAATAGCAACAAAAGTTATAAATACAGTTAATGCGGAAACAGTAACTAAAACCATTTACGAGAATATGCACCAAATGCTTCATTCGGATGACCGGTACAGAGACAAAATACATGTATTTGTCAGTGACTGTGCTGCATATATGCTAAAAACAGGCAGACTATTAAAGGAAACATATCCTAATATAGTACATATTACTTGTGTAGCATATGGTCTCCACAGAAGCTGTGAATATATCAGAGACACTTCTCCGGAACTTGATAGACTTGTATCCGGTTTTGAGAAAGTTTTCAGAAAATCACCATTGAGAGTAGCTCTTCACAGCTCTTTACTTCCATCTTTGTCACTGTCTCCCTCTCCAGTAATAACTAGATGGGGAACATGGCTGGAAGCTACTAGTTTTTATGCGGAGAATTTCGATAGTTTAAAAAATTTCGATATATGTTTAAATTACGATGCTCGACGCATTTCTGAATGCAATGAACTAATACAAATTCCAAGTTTAAAAAATGATTTGTACTTCCTTCAGGAACACCTTGGAAATTTGCCAAAATTAAATCACTTATTTTGAAAATCAAAATCTCAAACTAAGTGATGGATTAACTGTGGCTATTAATAATTGAAAAATATTCCAAGTCACTTCGGATGTGGCCTTCGGCAAGAGTTTGACGCAGTTTTTAATAGAAATCCTGATATAATAACATTGCGGCAATTGTGTATGGGGACAATGCCTCAAAGTTTAACTACTAAATAAGCTGAAATAAAAGAATATTTCCAGTATGCACCTATAACCAGTTGTAGAAAGCACGTTTTCTATCTACAAGGACGTATTTCATTCAAAGAGAACAAATTTTTCAGAAGAGAACCTTGAGAAAGTATTGCTAGTTAAGCACACCTTTACTCAATTTAAACTACAAAATTAATAAATAAAAATATATTTTGTATTTTATAAATCACCACATGTTTCTTTTTCAATTATATAAATAAAATTAAAAACTTTAAGAATACAAATTATCAATAGTACGGCCGTGGGCGATAAGTCATCGGCCTCTCGTGTCCGGTCCCTAGTCATTATAGATACTATTAAAATAACTATATTTTGTAAAATGCTATATTTGTTAAGCAAACACTAATGTTAAGCGATACACAAATATTACGAAAATTATAATACACCACCAATTCTTTAAATTTATTAGTTTTACATCTACGCAATAACTTTGTTCTCTAGTAAAGTCAAAATAAGATATAAATATTTCTCCTCAATAACAAATGCAGAACTAAGCAAAGTTTACCGTCTATGGAAACGCATTGCTTACTTCTGCATTTGTTATTGCGGCAGTATTTAGTTGCTTCGGCGTTTTGTTAATGAACTGCGCCGAATGATCTACGTTCCGCTCCGCTTTAATAATTTCTGTGAGATAGCGAAATTGTTGTGTTTTTAAATGCATATCTCCAGCAGGGGCGCACCGAAAGATGAAATACGTATCTACGTCCCCGGAGAGATGCATTTACAAATACAGTGTGTTTTTTAAGAGGTGTAGGATTATAAATTGAAATAAAAACACAAGTGTTGGAGAAATGAGAATTCTTTGTTTTTAATCTGTAGGTAGTTTCATGACATTAATGATGAACAATGATTTTGGGCATACGCCCACCACGGAAGCATCCGCGGTACGTTATCCTGCAGCACCTAATTTCAAAGCTTTTTCGAGCATTTGGGGCCTTATTTCACGAATGCTCGCTCGATTTTGGTTTCTAAGACTGCACTTGTTGTTGGCTTGCTCCCGTAGATCAATGACTTCAAATAGCTCCACAGAAAATAGTCCAAAGGCATGAAATCACATGATCTTGGAGGCCAATGTACAGGTCCATTTCTGGAGATAATTTTATCACCGAAAACTTCCTTCAATAAATCAATGCTTGCGTGGGCAGTATGGCATGTGGCACCGTCCTGCTGAAACTAAAGGACCATATTTACTCACTTTTGGGAACAAAAGATCGTTGAGCATGGCTCTGTATCGGTCGACATTGACGGTAACAGCCGGTTTTCTTCGGTTTTGAAGAAGTATGGCCCAATTATGCCTCCAGCCCACTGCACCAAACAGTATATTTTTCGGGGCACATCGGTAGTTAATGAGTCACCTGTGGAATGGTGTCGCTCTAAATGCGACAATTTTGCTTATTCGCAAAGCCACTGGGCCAGAAGTGAGCCTCATCACTGAACACAATTTGACGGTAAAACAGTGGATCGACTTTCCATGCGCCCAATTACTGAACTGACGTCGAAAACGATGGTCATTTGGCTTCAGTTCATTCACCAATTTAATCAGCCAAGATCCTTGCGCAAAATCTTCCACAAAGTCGATGGGCACAGGCCAAGTTCTTGCGCCCGATGATGAATCGAATTTGGATCATCCTCAACACTGGCCTCAACGGTGGCGGTATTTTCTTCAGTGCACACATTACGCAATCTTGTTGGTGGACGGGAGTCAAAAAGAGTAAATTGAATGTGAAATTTGTCAATTGTGTTGCGAATAGTAGTCTCTGTTGGCCGATGATGTACCGTAACACTGATTTTGGAAATAAATTTCCATAATTTGTAAACGCTGTTCGGATGTAAGTCTTTGCATTATGAAATATCAAACAATACTGAATAAAATGGTAGTATGACTTGTCAAATTAACTGTCATAATATCAGAGTTTCTCCCTATTGAAAAAAAGGTCTTAAAAAACACACGTTACTATGAACTTATATTCTTCACACCCGATTTTTAATATGTTATATTATTAAAAAGACTTTTTGTTTTATACAAAATTGGTGAGGTTTTGCCCACTCAAGTATGTTTCGAATTATTTTGCATAATATTTGTGACAGAAACTTATACCGAATATAAATTAACTAAAAGTTTTTCGATAACCGTTACTCTGCCTCGTAAAATTTGATCAGTAATTAATCGTTAAACCTTACATTACGTTTTTTTTCATAATTTTATTTGTCGGCGTAGGTCTAAATTATCGATCGCCCCAAATAATTAAAATCCAATCTCCTACACAATAATAAATTTTTCGCAAATCAGTTCGAAGGTATCATTGTTATTGTGATGATGTTTAATATCGTTGTTATGATCTTAATATTTAAAACCAAATCAACTTGGGCAAATTTGAACAAAATAAATGTTTTCGTAAGTCAATGCAAAGACGAAGAGAGAGAACTTATTTCTAAAACAAATATTAAAGACCTAAAGATGTATAAAAACATATATCTACATAATTCAACAGTTAAAGTATTAGAGAAAAATGATGTTGCAAATTTTTCAATTTTAGAAATACTAGATTTAAGTTCTATAAACATGGAACTTTTACAACCAAGGTGCTTTGTGAGTTTACCAAATTAACAGGAATTGTATCTCAGTAAAAACAAATTAAAGAAAATACCCAAGAATGTCTTCAAAGGCCTACCAATTTTAATTTTGTTTCTCAATCGCAATAAAATCGCACATATTGATAAGAATGCTTTCGCCAACATACCGTACTTGTTAGAACTAGACTTATCTTCCAACAAACTCACCAAAATAGATGTTAATTGGTTTTCAAACTGTGTTAATCTAAATAAACTAGACGTTTCACAAAACCAATTTGTCAATATTCCAGCTAATACCTTTTATAATGTTAATAAATTGCAACAAATTGACTTGTCGGATAACAGCATAACATTTCTGCATGAAAACATATTCTCGAATTTAAGAGATTTGCGCGAGTTAAGATTAAACATGAATAAGATAAAGATAATCCGGAACAAATCATTTACAAATCTGGGTAAGTTAGAATTATTGACTCTAAATGATAATGAACTGGAATGCTTGAGCGATGATGTTTTGAATTCACTGGAACACGCTTCAACCATATATTTAATGACGAATAAAATTGAACAAAAGTGTTTAATTAAAATTGAAATGTTCGAAGCTGAACATCCTGACATGGTAATTTACACCGAGGATAATTAACGATTTACATACGATTTCGGATTGACACATAAAGTCTCTTACTCTATAAAATAAGTTTAAGAAAAGACAAAATAATGAAACCAGTCTCAAAATGAAGTAAATTGATTATACTACCAATGTAGACTCAAAATACCTTGAAAGTTATAAATCTGAATCGTTAGACCGCCTGACGTTTTCAACCAACGATAATATATTGAAAATACATTCACGCAGAGGAAACCAAAAAGTGTTTGTAAATATTGTCTGAGACACAAAATTATATCTTACTAGTAATATGATATTACTAGGGACCGGACACGAGAGGCCGATGACTCATCGCCCACGGGCGTACTATTGAAAATTTGTATTTTAAAAGAGTATTTAATTTTATTTATATGAATTTTACAGAAGAGATCTTGAGAAAGTATTGCTAGTTAACATTAATACTCCTGTACTTAACTTGAACTACAAAATGAACAAATAAAAAATGTATTTTGTATTTTATAGATCACCACTCGTTTGTTTTCCAATTAATAGTAAAAACAATGAAAAAAGAAACTAACTCACCGTATTTTATTTATCTTAAATTATAAAAATTCCTCACACTTCTATCTGCGCCCATGAAGAAAGGAATTTAACTGTAAAATTGAAGTAATTACATCACAATTCAACAACAAAAAAAAGATGTGCCGTTAACCGAATGAATAGTGCTATTCACTAACTGCGTGTTGTACTTAGCGATGTTGTAGACTATTTATATGGTCCATCGTAATTTCGGCCTGATACTTCCGGTCTCTAGATATTACTCATCGAAAATGTTTACAGTAAAATACATTAAAAAAAATCAATTTCTATTTCCTAAACATAAACGGTACGAGTATTATATATATTTGCAAGGGTTGACGGCAAAAATGTATGTGGGAAATATTAAAATAACGATACGATAAACAACCTAGGCCGTGTCGACATTGCCAAATATGTGTATTATAAGAGTATTATAAGGTTAGGTTAGGTACATTTGTTTTGTTTGATTGTCGTTGTACTGTGTTCTGTGATTACACCTGTAATTTTATTTAAAATATTTTTCTTCAGTATATTTTGATTGCTGATTATTAAAAATTGTTCCATTTATTTTTCAAGCTAAGATTTTACAGCCCTGTAGATAAATAAATATATCAAATATTCGTTATTTTCGTTCTTTGTAATCCCGGTTGCGCCATCTAGGATAGATGGAGTTCCTCTGAATTTGACCCCCCGCTTCGGCGAATGCGATTTTACAAAAAACTTCTAGTAGACGTACGAGTGAGTAGGTTGTTTTTTGGTTATGCTCCGCAAAGCAAGATAAAAGGTGACGCAATACCCTCATTTTTATGGTGAATTGTCGCTGTTAGCAGGTTTAAAAAGAGTGCGTGTGGTAATTGCTAAAAAGCCTGTTACCGTTAGTGAATTTGGACGTCTTACCGCGAAGCAATCAGACGTAATTAGACATAAGCTTTCTTTATCCGATAAACGGGATAAATATATTTCGCTACAAGGAAGACAAACTGCCGAGCAATCAATGGAAACAGAAAATCAAGCTAACTTCGTCTAGATCGAACATCTGGACGCAAGCAACGTATCAGCTATGGGATCTCTCCATTTCCGTTGCACGCATACAGTCGGACGAAGTATTCTTCAAGACTCATCTTTTTTTGGTGACACTTAAATCTCGTCGAATTTTAACTTTTTTGCATATTTGCTTTTATAGCGATAGTTAATTTCGTATATATGTATTAAATTAAATACGTAAATTGTATTTAATTAAAAGAATTTATTTGATTATTGCACAGTTTTGAAATTAATTATCGTACACGTATGGTTATATTTATTTTTAAAATAATTTTGTATTTAAATAAATGGTTATTTTAGTTGACTTCACACATTAAGTAATTTTAACGGAAATTAAGTAATTCTTATGAAATATATCGCATTGATTCATAACCACGCAAACCATAGATTTAAATAAATTGTAATTTTTGTTAAATTCATTACTTTTCTTGATACCATTTTACTAATGCTTAGGTAATATACTTATTACAATATAAAATTTATTGATTTAAAAATTATTAGAAATATACGTAAAACAATTTATTGTGTAACATTAATTACTATTATTCCGTAAAGTTTTTTTTGTACCATAGGAAAGGCTAATTTAATTAATCTGTAATCTAGATTTGATATCATTTTGTTTTTTTTGCGAAATAATTCCTAATTCTTTTGAAAATATATCTAATTTTTTTTGCCCTCGTATTGTAAGATTAGTTTCTTTTCACTTATTATTACCCTTTACTTTTTTTATATTTCTTCAAAATTTCATATTTGTACATATACAATGTGACCCATATACAGTGTGTATGTTTTATTTTATTGTATTATTTTGAACAGAACTTTGTTCCTTTTTTTATTACGATTTAAATTGTTAATACACGAGTTAACTGTTGTCGAGCCTTTTCTTTACCTTTGTTTATTTTGTTTCATTCTCTCTTTAGCAGATTGGAGTTTGAACGTTTATAATTCAGATTGCAGGTACCAGGTGAAACGTTTCGTTTTTGTATTTAGCGTTTGTATTTTTGTAGTCTGTATGCGCTTTTCGCGCTGATGGAGCTCTTTTGAATTTTCGTACACGTGGAGAATCGGGACATCAACATTCCATTAACTGTCACTTATTTTCGGAGTCACAATTATGAACCCAAAATTATGTCGTTCACGTTGATACTAGTTAAGTTGTTACGATTTATTTTTCTTTTTCTCGTTGAGGCCTGTATAATAATTCAATTCGTATGTTCGTACTTATGTACCTGATATGCCATCTACTTTTAGTTGTGAAAAACGCTGCAATTGTTCCCCCCTTCGATAGGACATTTTTAGTTTCGAATTTTAGAGGAGAAAGCAGTGAGCCACACAAGTGAATAAACGAAATAATTTATGAGTCCTACCGAATAAGAGAATTTATTTTCACGTGTTTCTTAGTTATGCGAGTTTTAAATCGCTTCTGCAAATCAAGGCTAAGAAGCGTAAACAATTGAATGAAGTTGCGTTTCGTATAGTGAGTTTAGGAAGCGATATAACCCATTTTAGGAGTTAATTGCAATTTTGGGGGAAACTTCTTCTACAATTCTTCGGATATTCGAATTCTCTCAGGCGGGCGAACATCCTACATCCGCACAACAGCATCGACGGCTAACAGATATCAGAGAGCGCACGCGTCCGACGGGCGTGCCAACACTTTTTATTTTACCCTCCGACCATCATCCAGGTATTCCACGAAAAGGCTATATCGTACGAACGAATTTACCTGTGTTTAATGATAATTTTTGATACCAAATATCGTTACATTTCTTGTTTTGTTTTTAATTTCTTACTTTTGAAGCCAATTTTAACCGGCATAACGTAGAGTTACAGTTAGTGTCGTAGAATCAATGTATTAAATTTTAATCTCTCTTTTAATGTTTTGAAATTAATTTCATACTTATTTTCTGTCGAATATTTTGATTTTAACTTCTTTATTGCTGTATAAAATTCAAATTCATTTCAGAAACTTCGTATAAATGGAATAAAAGGGTATGACAGTTGTTTTATGTGTATTTTACTTTAAGAAACATATTGCACGGGGTTTTTGTGACCCCACGCCGAAAAACTAAACGAACTGGTACAAATTGAATGAAATTGCAATTTTGTTAATTTTATTTTATTCCTATTTACATATATTAATTACATAAAATAAAACAATAACTTTGTTATACCACTTTATTCACATGTAATAGTGACCCCGGTTTCGACATACAATGTCATTATCAAACTGCAAAAGTTACAGGCCTACATAGATCTTACCAACTGGCAGGAAAAGGCAAAGAATAGGAAATTCTGGAAGGAAATAAGCCAGAAGATATAAAGAGCTAGGATGGGAACTAATCTACCCCGAAAATGAGGATTTAGAAAGCGTTCCGAAGCTGCTAAGCCCCGCTATGGGGTGTTTTGGTCACGTTTTGAGGTGTTTTTCACGACGAAAAAATTATATGACCTCGTGTACATTTAAATGGACAGTACGTGTTTTTCCAACTTAAACTCTGAAGCACTTATTAAAACAATATATCCCAATTATGTCAGATACCTTATTAATTATTTTAATGCTTTTAACAACCTTTTCGCTAAAATCTATAATAAAAGCAACTAAAATCAACAATAACTTACCATCTAACCTAGTATGTCCGTCCGCCTGTCACCATTTCAACGTTTACTACTAATTGACAGAAAACCACACATAGTTCACGGACTTTGATACAGATGGCCAGACATATGTATCCAAAATGTTGTACAGTTATGGCCAGATAAATGTAGTACAACCTTAAATTTCATATATGTCATAAATTTGATATATTATTATTGTAAGACGAGCTTCAGCTTAAGCTACTTGTCATAATAAAATCAAATGTCAGATCATACTGGAATATATTTACTTTATTATTGTTTGAGTTAAGAAATATAAGTTAAAAGTATCAGAATAATTGAAACATACATGAGTAGGTAAACCCCACCAGTTTTGTATAATACAAAGGTATTTTTAATAATATAAAATATTATTAAAAATCTGGTGTGAAGAACACAAATGCAGGTTCACTATTAATATTTTCTGTGAACGTGTCCGAATATATCCTATCCCCAGAGACGTAGATACGTATTTCGCTTTTCTACAAGCTCATCGGTACGCCCCTGCTGGAGAAAGGATATTTCCAGACACATTCACAGAAAAGAACCACCTCGCCCTATCACCGTAATTACTTCTGCGCTCGGTCTGGATAATTACGGTGATAGAGCGAGGTGGTTCTTTTCTGTGAATGCGTCTGGAAATATCCTTTCTCCAGCAGGGGCGTACCGATGAGCTTGTAGAAAAGCGAAATACGTATCTACGTCTCTGGGGATAGGATATATTCGGACACGTTCACAGAAAATATTAATAGTGAACCTGCATTTGTGTTCTTCACACCAGATTTTTAATAATATTTTATATTATTAAAAATACCTTTGTATTATACAAAACTGGTGGGGTTTACCTACTCATGTATGTTTCAATTATTCTGATACATTACACATGCGGTTAAGCCGTAGTATGAGTGAAGGCACAAACAAAATGCAGTTTTCTAGAGAGTTGGCTGTGCTAACCTTTGGAAGGGCGTCGTTACTTCACATTAATTATGTGGACGGTATGCGAGATACTTCGGCTGTCTGACAACAGGTAGCGCCGAATTTACTTCTGCGCTCGGTCTGGATAATTACGGTGATAGGGCGAGGTGGTTCTTTTCTGTGAATGTGTCTGGAAATATCCTTTCTCCAGCAGGGGCGTACCGATGAGCTTGTAGAAAAGCGAAATACGTATCTACGTCTCTGGGGATAGGATATATTCGGACACGTTCACAGAAAATATTAATAGTGAACCTGCATTTGTGTTCTTCACACCAGATTTTTAATAATATTTTATATTATTAAAAATACCTTTGTATTATAAGTTAAAAGTATAATAATAAGTTAAATTTAAAATTGAATTAAGGAATACGAAAAATAACTTTAATAATAAAATTTTTTTAACAAAAAGCTAATATTTTGTTGGACCGCCATCAGCATCAATTACTACCCTTAACCTTCTAGGCATGGAAGCCACCAAACTTCTAAAATAATTTGGTTTGTGAATGAGAGATTGCCAAGCATTTTGAATTGCTTCCCACAATTGGGCCTGATTTTGAAATCTTATACGTGAGATACTTTTGGTCATCTCGGCCCATACGTTTTCTATTGGGTGCATGTCCGCACTCTTAGCACTCCATTGCAAAATCTCAATGTTATGCTCTTCCATCCATCGCGACACTATGTTTGCACTATGAACTGGGCAATTGTCATGCTGATATATAAAAATTTTTTCAGGATACACATGTTGGACTGATGGTAACATAAGATTTTCCAAAATATGAATATAATTCTGGGAATTAAATCTCCCATTTATTCTATGACACATTCCAACATTGTGGTAACTTATCCATCCCCAAATATTTATAGAGAATCTTCCTTGCCGATCTGAATTATATATATATTGCTCCTCGTATCTTGTACCGCCAGGTCTGTAGACACGAACAGAACCATTACTTGTGGATTGAAATGTTTTCTCATCAGTGAAAACTACATTTTCCCAAAACTCAGGTCCATTGTTTATATGATTTAATGCGAACAAAAGCCTGGCTTGCTTCCTTTCTTCACTAACCTGAATTTTTTTGGCTGCAACACGCGACCTTATGTCGCTATCTCTTATTCTCCTGCTTGCAGTTCTACGTGAACCAGGAAAAATGGTCTCCGCAACTGCTACTTTCACTGAATCGAAAGGATGTTCTCGGAGATGTTGAACTAGATTATGGTTCTGCTGTTCAGTCGAAATTCTATTAAGCCCAGTACCCGGCTTTCTGTCTATGCTCTCATCAGTCTCTCGTCTTTTCTTAACCTTCATCACGGTGGGTTTCTTTAACTGCATTTGCTGCGGTTGCGGTTAGCTTTCGTGCCATCGTAAAAATATGTTTGACGTTTAATAAAATTTAAAATGATTTGACATATAATTGTCAAAATACTAACTTACACCATAAAAATTTATTAAGAAAAGCTTGTACTACATTTATCTGGCCACGACTGTACATCGGTTCTTAGATCAACTATTTCACAAACAACAAAAGCATCTTATGAAAACCAAAAGTCCATTTAAATGGACGCAAGTTCTCAGAGGATATACGAGGTCTGACCAATAAGTAATGAGACTGATTTTTTAGCCGCGCTTGTGGTAACACTGCGAATCTGAAACTTCAGTCGGTTAATCTCCCATCCCTCCTCTATCGATACATGTGCGCGCGACTTGTACGTTCGTTAGTACTCCAGCTGTGTTGAGCTTGCGACAACGTGTTTGTAAAGCGTGTTACGAATATGGAAGGACGTAATATTGAACAGCGGTACGCGATTAAATTTTGCGTTAAACTCGGCGATTTTGTTATGGAAACGTACGGTAAATTGGTCAAAGTGTTCGGTGATGAAGCCCTGAGTCGTGCTCAGGTGTTTCGATGGCATAAAGATTTTAAAAATGGTCGTGAGAGCGTCGGGGATGAACCGTGAAGTGGGAGGCCGGTAGAAGCGCGAACTGACAACAATGTTCAGCGTGTGCGCAACCTCGTGCATCAAGATCGGCGGCTAACCATTCGAATGATGGCTGATGAACTTAATTTGAAACGAGAAACCGTCAGAAAAATTCATCATGGCAATGCTCCATGCCGTCATGCCTTCATGTCGCAGTTTTTGACCTCTAAAAACATCGCAATGTTGCCGCAAGCGCCCTAATCGCCGGATGTCACCCTGTGACTTCTTTTTGTTCCCCCAAATAAAATTGGCCGTGAAAGGAACGCATTTTGGGTCCATAACTGACATCCAGACCGCCGTGACGAGGGTACTCCAGGGCATTCCAGTCGAAGCCTTCCAGAAATGTTACGAAAGCTGGAAGAAATTCCTCAAAATCTTTGTCTTCCTCTTATTGTTGAATAAAATTTATTTCTGCGAGAGCCATTATCTGACTACCGGGTAGATTATTAGGGTGAACGTTAACTTTATCGTCAGAATCTTCGTCAGTAATATATACACATGCATTATCTGGGGGAAATATGGAAATCGGCTCCTGGATGCGGAAAATTTACGTCGTCTACCATTGCTAAAACGCCTTGTATAGTGTTAAACCTCTAAAATAATCATTATATTCAACAAATTGAAGATTCTTGTTAAAAACTGAAAAAAAAATTTTTTATGGGATTTGCCGAGCGTCTACATATAGGATGGTAAAAAATAACCGCATTTTTCAAGAAATGGGTTAACATAACCTAACATTTTGCATCACTTATGTGAAGTTACAACAATAATGATCCCATAGAATTCAATTTTTACTAGAGAAATTATAATAGTAAAAAATGCTCACCCTTCAAATATAAGGTCACAGCTCTCCATTGGAGACAAAGTAAATACAGTATAGTCCGCTTATAATGGACTCCAAGGGACCTCCGATAAACGTCCATTAGATCCGTGTGTCCATTATATAGGAAGGAGGAGATAGGTGTGAAATAATATAGCAAAATTTATATGAAAGTTTATATTTTAAAAAGTTAAGTAACTCTGGAACTCGTGAACGCAAAAATAATTTTAAAATAAATTAAAACATAATATGTATATAAACGTATACATATATGTATCTAGATAATAGAGAAGTATGTATGTATTTATTTCAGAAAATCTGTAATTTTTGTTTGAACAGACGTATTATGCATAAATTGGTACAACAAAAACCCATGCATCTTGTTTAAATTATCTAGGAAGTCCTTTTTATCTGTTTGAGGTTGAAAAAAATTTTGAAGTTTTCCTACACGTGTTAGTGCTTCCTTTGTAGATATGACTTCCATATCTGTTTCATCATCCTCACTGTCTGACAAAACTTCTTCACCGCATTCTCTCATTACTTCGTCAACTAATGCTTGATTAGTAATTGGATGTTCTGTAGTTATAACATTCTTATCAACATAGACATAATCTTTAAACTGGATGTTTTCATTTAGAAACATCTCCATTTTCAATAATTGACTTAATGGAAGATCATCTTCTGGATTAAAATTATTGTTGAAAGCTTCTGAATCTGCATTTTTTATTACACCAGCGTGACGAAAGCAATTTCTAATCGTATCTGTTGACACTTTGGTCCATGAATTGTGAAGAATTATGATCGCATCTAAAATAGAAATTGACACATTCCGATCTGTTGCTTGCATCTCAAGAATTCTTAAGAGTAATTCTTTTCTATAGGTCTGTTTTAGGCTCCAAATTATTCCTTGGTCAATCGGTTGTAAAACTGACGTTGACCGCGGTGGAAAAAATGCAAGCTTTATATTGTTTAATTCAATATGAGGGTGGGCTGGGCAGTTGTCTATAAGTAATAGTATCTGGCGTTTCTCTTTATTTAATTCAAGGCCCCGTTTTTTCACATAATTTTCGAAAATAGATGACGTCATCCACGCCTTTTTATTGAATGTGTAATCTACAGGTAAAGTTCCAGTATTTTCGAAGCATCTAGGCTTCTGAAACTTTCCTATTACTAGTGGCTTTCTTTTTTCTGATACCGAACTATTTGCACATAACATCACTGTTATACGTTCTTTCGAAAGCTTCCCTCCAAAACATTTTTCACCTCTAAATTTATGAGTTTTATCTGGTGTGAGCTTGTAAAATATCCCCGTCTCATCTGCATTAAAGATATTATTAGGAGAATATCCGTTACTAAGCGAAGGCCAAATATCTGCAAGCCATTGGTCGGTGATCGTTTTATCGACAGAACCTGATTTGCCACTTATTTTACCGAACACTATTGCATGTCGTTTTTTAAATCTGTCTAACCATCCACTACTGCACTTAAAATCACCGCCACTTAATTTTCCAAATTCTTCGGCTTGCAATTGTAACATTGCCCCACTCACTGGAATCTTATTTGCTCTCTGCTGCTGAAACCATCTGAGTAACATTGTATCCACTTCTGGACGTGACGAACTACGCAGTTTTTTTTTCTTCGCATTTTTATGCCATTCATCCTTAATTTTTGAGCGATTTCCCCATATATTTGATACTGTTGATTTATTTAAATTTAAAGTCTTACACATTGTACTTTGCGATTTACCACTTTCAATCGCTTCAATAATTTTTAACTTTTCATTTAATGAAAATGATTTGCGATTTTTAATATGCTTCTCCATGTTATCTAAATATGTATTATTCATTCAAAAGCGCACACACGACTGAAAGCACCTTTTCAAATAACGGTTTGAATATCAAATTTTATTGTATATATTTAGGGGAATTACCAAAACGTTCAGTTTATAGTGGATTTCTCGTGGTTTTATAGTCCATTAAAACCGAAAGTCCATTAAAACCGAAAGTCCATTAAAACCGAAAGTCCATTATAAACGAGTCCATTATAAGCGAATTAAAATACACATGTTTAAATAGGATTGAAATTGGGATCTATAAACTTTGTCCATTATATCCGGATTTCCATTATATCCGAGTCCATTATAAGCGAATTAAACTGTAATTATTTTGCACACCAAAAAACACAATATCTTGGTAACTGTTACCACGAACTAATTGCTTGCACTTGTTCCAAAGGCGAGTGATAGATGACGGTAGTACTACTTGAAATAAGAATTACCACTAAAATGATGACCGTCCTACATATAGGACAATAGGTAGGCATATCTGGGTTAAGGTGAGTCTTCTGAACCTCTCGCTCGTCCACGCCTCTATGAGCCGACTTATAACGGCGGTCCTTAATTATAATACATTATAAAATACGAAAACACTGATACATAGTTTCTAAAATACTTTATTTCAATAACACGATAACACAAAATATGCACATCAATTAATTTAAATTATCTACTAATAAAATAATATATAACAATATAATGATACATAAAAAACAAAACCTATTATAATATATCTATGTATATATATATTATATAATATAAAATGATTTAGGTATGTAATACGTTGATTTTCACATTAGATGAATATAGTCTGCCCTAAAAATAAAGTCTTACAAATATTTAGAATATATAAATTAGAAAATTTTGTAAAATACAGTTTGAATATATTGATAAAATTAGGTGATAAAAAACATTTAAAAATTAATTTCTAAAACTTGCTAGAAATATAATAAATAAAACACAAGAATTAAAAACGCAATATTTACAAGGAACATTGAAATATTGAGCAAAGCAAAAAAATATAGGAAAAATATACGTTAAGTTTAATAATAAATTCATACTTGAATTACCGAACATTTTAAAACAATTGTATTTCACTCATAATTTCTAGTGTGTCAATTTTACTTCAATTTTTTTTTTAATAAATAGAGAAAATATTAGGATTCTTTAGTGTTTTCCACTTTAAATGGATTATGACGATCTATACTTTAGAATTTTAATATTATTGTTATAAAAAATCAGCTTATTTGTAAAGCATTTTTTCAAACAAGTGTGGTATATATAGTTTTACGAGTCCACACGTGGTGTAAATTATACCGGATATAAGAAATATTAATAATAATCTTTATTATCCAATAGGAACCCATTTACAGGATAAGCATGATAATAATTCTATATAATTACATATATGTTTATAACATTCCAATAATAGAAAACCATTTAATAAAAAATATGTACAAAAAGGTGAAAAGATATGTTAACAAAACTGATTTAGAAATACAAAAATGTTTTAAATATGTCTATACGTTATATGCACGTATAAAGCTTTTGTTTCATTATGAAACAGACATGTAAATAAATTTACATATCTGTAACTGTATACTTGGACAATACCTCGTATTTCGGCATTTACTTCTGCTTAGACATATGTTTCTGATCGCTTTCTTTGGTATAGTCTTTTTCGTCCGTAAGATGTCACTCGTAAATAAGTGCCACCTTATAGAATGAAACTTGCTATATCTAATGAGCGGTTCGGCTTAATGTCATATACAGATACAGATTTTCTTTATTAAGATTTGTATCATTTGTATACAATTGCTTCATTAGCTTAGCTGACGACGCCTATAAAATGGCAGAAACATATGTCTTAAGCAGAAGTAAATGCCGAAATACGAGGTATTGTCCAAGTATACAGTTACAGATATGATTTAGAAAATTTAAAAAGAGTAAAAAGAAACAATTCTAACAGATGAACGGATCCAAATGCAGAATGTTGCAATTCTTTATTAAATAGGTTGGATTGGGCCATTGGTAGTAAAAATGTGGCAGCCGAACACGTACGGCAAGCCAGCACAAGAAAATCGCCTGTGATAGTAGATTTGACGAATCAATGTAGTTGTCGGCAAGTTCCAAAAGAAAGGTAGCACCACTCACTTGTTTCCTACTAGTGAGAGAACGAAAACTATGTCTATTGACCGAAAAGTTATAATCCATTCCACGTACAAGAAAAAGTCTATCGCATTTGAAGTAGGTATTTAAGGAAAACACTTTTGAATCCTTTCCTAAGCGACCTGTTGGTAGATGTAAAATGGATACTATACAACTGCACCTTACTTTAGTTAGCTCTGCACATAAGCATAGAACAGACATTATAAAATTAGGAAGTGGTGAAATCACAAGTTCGTTTTAGGAAGCCCAAAGACTTCGACGCCGCATTACAGGTAGAAGGAATATGACCTGTAAATTGAAACGACGTCAAATAAAATATTAAGTCTAAATGAATTTTGGATCTGCGAGAAATCTCCATTTGGTATAGATTATATGAAAAGTGTAGTAATTCTAGAATATGTCACAATGGCACGTTTGTTAATATTTAAAGAGATGTTATCATTAGATCATCTTTGTGTCAGCTTTAAGTTGATTGATTCGAGAATTAAAATTTTTTATTGTGATTTTTATTAGATGTAGACGTACAACCAAGACTCGTTGATTTTATATTACCGACAAGTGTTACTGAAATATAATATGAAGATTTAACATGAAGTATCCGTGTAACTATGTCAACAGCGGTAACAGTCCTGAAGATGCCTCTTGTAATGGTGGGTAAAACATTGGTAAAGAAGCAGTGTAGACCGGAAACCAAGAAGAAATTATAAAGATTTAATGCGTTTTAAAGCAAATAATATATAAAATAATAATTAAAATTACTTTGTTGAAAAACTTTGTATCCCAATAAACATAATTAGATTCTATCCGCTCCACCACACGCTTAATTTGCTTTTTTTAAAGAATAATCCCTAAATTTTATATTTAAAAACAGTATCTAACTAAAGTATAATAAATTTGCAAAAAAAAAATTGATGCTAAACCATTCAAAGTATTGGTTATTTATAATAACTCAGTAAATACATAAATATGTGCTACAAATATGAATTTTAAAAAATAATTCTTATTTATAATATTGCATTTCAAAGTTTTGTGTGGAAAAACATCTTTCCATGAATAAAATTTTACTTTACATATAGGACAGACCCTATACAAGATATTTCATTCTCACAGAAGTATACAGAGTACACAGCCATATATCGGAAACAAATATTTATCTGTACCTTCAAAGATAAAATGCGTTTAGTTTAAAAAATACAATATGTAAGGAGAATGACTGCTTATCCATTTGAAACTAACGAGCCATCGAAAACATTCATAATTGGAGTAGACTGTGAAATTGGGTTCATACTTTAACCACTTCCACATAATGACACATTACTTGATGCTTGACAGTTTCATTTGGTTTCATTGTAAAAAAAGGTTATGGCATTGAAATGATACCACAACAAAAAAGAAAACAGATAATTTATTTAAAATCGAAATCATAATCAAAATTTACATATAGCTACAGAAGTTGTTGAAAATGTTGTCCATTTACATCTAAACACAAACAATTTTCTTAATAAGAGTTTTGAAAAATTTGACACAAACTTATAGTTTCAATGTCAAATAATAAATGTCATTATGTGGAAGTGGTTAAAGTACCAACCCTATTTCACAGTCTACTCCAATTATGAATTTTTTCGATGGCTCGTTAGATAGAATGCATAAAAACAGTATGTATAATAAAATGTATGGTGAAGATCAGTAGTTTCTATGTAAAAAAAATGCAAAGTTTCGTTTCTTAAGGTATAGCAAACGCCAATTAAGTTGGCGCGAGGAGGGGTAAGTTCGCGCAGGATTAGAAGTAGTGGGGAGATTTGTATTTTGTTTTACATCAAATGTCAGATTATTCTAACCTCTGAGCGTGAATCATTTTATGATGCCTTAGCAAAGACATTATATATTCTGAAAATTACTTGAGTAGTGGGGGTGGACGTTTTTAAAAACGTCTTCTGCGCACCCCCTTAATTGGCGCTTGCTATACTTGATCTCCAATAATAATGCATATTTTTGACCGAGTTTTATGTAGTAAATGTAGGAACGATACAAAAAAAAAAACTTTAAGGACAATAAGGTTGTATAATTAACCATTTCCATGAAAAAATATTGATAAAAAAGTTCCCATATCGTTGTTCCGAAACCTATCTTACCTAAATCTTTATTGGGGGTTTATTTATTGACTTACTCCATTAACCACACAATAATATTCGTAAGAATAAAACTGTTCAGCACAGAATTGACGAGTCATAATTAACAGTCGATTGTTGCACATTTTACCTATTTGTATTTGTTTTTTCAGTTAGTTTTTGTCATTTAAAGTGATTACGTGTTACTTTTATCATTTCAAAAATAGTTATTTCATTTGCTCTATGTGTTAAAGTTTACGTCTGTTGTGTTACTTGACTCCTACTTAATTACTGTTAGTCTTTTTAACACGAACAAGTACAATGCACGGGAATACCATATGTTGATGATTTACGGCAAAACGCATAGAAATTCATATTTAGGACTGCAATTATATCACGAGCGCTTATTAGCTCACTTATATTAGGTTAGATTGTTTCTTCCGATATTCAATAAACATTAATAAGTCGAAATAAATATCTATTCTGAAATACATTGAATACATATGCAAGAGTGCGGCGTTGCCACCTTTTCTTTACTTCGTGTTCAAAATATTCGATACCGGTTCGTTGTAGACGAAAAATTTATTTAGAAGTTTCATTTTATTTAATGTATATTTTAATAATGGCAGCCATACTCCATACACCATGTATACATACTTGGACAAACTTTCTAACATTGCTTGATTTTGTGATGCAATTGTTATTTCTGCAATTTTATTAATATGAAATGTGAATACAAATAGATAATACTAGAAACAATTTATTTTTTGCACTTTTGCTTAAGAGGTACTTGCATCTACCTTTAACATACTTAAATAATTACATACAATACGTTAGAAAAAATTATATCGATTTATATATTTTGAGAATAATTAAACTGATATTAAATATTTGTTTCTAAAAAGACAATTGTTTCGCTAGTACGGTGGCTTCATCAGGCACTTGCTAGAGCACGTTATAAACATGGAAGTTACA
The DNA here is from genome assembly GCA_935421215.2 of Melolontha melolontha. Lineage (NCBI taxonomy): Eukaryota > Metazoa > Arthropoda > Insecta > Coleoptera > Scarabaeidae > Melolontha > Melolontha melolontha. The sequence continues at coordinate 78,304,775 of OW285241.1, read as the reverse complement.
AACTAACATCGGTATACATAAAAATAAAATGAAAAAGGTTAATATTATTTTACAATGTCTTTAAAATGTGAGAATTTACACAAACTATTGTAGTAAAAATGTGCGGCCCATGTTGTCAGCCCTTACTGTTATTCTATTGGGTACTAAATATGTTTACAAATATTTTTTTTCCACTTCCATAAGATAATATGCACATAAACACATTGATTTCTGTTAATTTATGACACTTATTACTCACTGACATTCGTAAGTCACGGACAAAACTTCATAAATCACAGGAAAAATCTCATAAGTCACAGGTCTGTTAGCCAATCAGAGCAGGATTCAGCAAAATGCGTATCAACCCATAGCAACGAATAAATAATAATACCAAATTGCAGACACCATTGTTGCGCCGCATTCACGCGTTGGAGCCGATAATTTTAATTTCACAATTCATTTCATTTATTGAGTGGTAAGCAAGTAAAGAAAATGAATTTAGATATTGAAAATCATGCACCACTGGAAATGGTAGAAAAGGCAAAAGCAGTAAATTTAAACTTACTGCCTGAAAAATCTAGAAAACAGTACGAATTATCATATAAATCTTTTATGAACTGGAGAAAAAGTAAAAACGTGAAGACCTAGTCTGAAGATATTCTGCTTGCATATTTTGATAAATTATCTCAAAACACAATCACACAGTCATCAAGTTTATGGACAACATGATCCATGTTAAGAAGTACATTAAGTATATATCATAACATGATTGAAGATTATTCTATGTCTATTTATGGCATGGGATGTATACAAGGGGCATGGCAAAATTTGCATAATAATTACGATATATAGTGTGTCGCAGCAAATGGTACGCCTATAAAGTATTGATAAGTTTCTAAAATTCTGATGTTACTTTGTCAAATAAATATATCTTCTAGTTAATTATTGCAATATTTATTTTTTCTACTCCCATACTTTAATTGTATTATTAGATATGCTGGACCTGTACTTTAATGATGTCCATAAAGATTCAAATTTTTTATTAAGATACAAGTTTACATCCAATAGGAATGCGAGATCCCAATATTCGGTCAATGATCATGGCCATGGTCAATATGACCATGACTGACAGATCTAAAAAATAATTAAATTTGACATTTTTCTGCAGTTTACTTGTAAGTTGTTAAATTTGTGTTTTTTTTGAAAATATAAACGGTAAAAATGAGCAATAGTGACAGCGAAACGGAAAATTTAACTCCACCAGAAATTATGGAACAATTTATTACCAGCAAAATCGGAAGAAACATATTGAACATAGTTGTCATTTGAAATATAGTTATTTTTATATTAAGTGTGCAAATCATAGGTTTTTTGAGTTTGAGAATGTTGAGTTTTTTGTCGAGACAAAAAATACATTCGAAAACTCAAAAACTGCTTTGCACACGTTATATTACATTTTCTCTTCAATTGTAGTAATTTAAAATTGTAGATTAATATAAATCAAATAAAATGTCACCTACATAATTACGGCGGGTACGGCAATTGCGCTGAGTTGCCTTAGTTACAAGTGTAAATTACACATTAAAATTTCACACTGAAAAAAAATCTTTTTATCTAATTTTGACACATAAAGTGACACTTTTCAAAACTGTATGACGTTAGGAAACGGTTTACTTTTCGTAACTAGTTACGAAAAGTAAAATATTTCGTAACTAGTGTTGAAAAGTTCATTTCATCACTAGTTACGAAATATTTTGAAAAAATCATTTCATCTCAAGTTAATAAAGGGGAACGTTAAATGACACAAACTGGTTAAATTTTTATTTTATGCATTATAAACATTTATGACACAATGTGAACAATTGGTGAGGTTAATTCCTGCACACGTAGAATTCATGGCAGGTACTCTGATGTTATGATGCAAAACGGAATGTGCATTTGAGCTTGATTCACCAAGAATATCATTGGCAATCCTTTTCTTATTTTCTATAGAATTCTCTACAAAGCCCTCAGCTACAGTATTGGACTTCCAGCCTATGTCGTTTAACCTTAAAAATATCCGCACCAGAATCTGCCAAAAAGGTAGCCGATGACCTTCTGAAGCAGTGTCCGGTAAATAAGAAGGGATTTGGTAGTTTCAAAAACTGAACAATTCTTTTCGGTAGATTACCGATTGTATTAATGCCAACTGGCTGTGCCCCGCATTTACCATTATTATATTTGACGAAAAACCTATCGTGATTAACGTTTTGTGGACGCAAAGAAATATATTTTCTAATAAGATCAAGAAAATTTTGCCCTTCAATATTTCCTTCTGTGATCACAAACTCGCGCGTTACTTTTGTCTTTGTATTAGGGATTTTTATTACAAAATGAAAAAACTCGTCTAAAATATCCCCCCCCCCCACACGTAGAAAAGTTAGCTCACTTTTTCGACAAGCACCAGCTATTCCAACGATCAATGCGACCTTTGTTATTTAATATGTTTTATCCTCAGCTTCTGTCATAAACCGGGAGACGTTTTCCTTTGACAAAATATTAGACTTTTTTGCATGATATCCCTCTGACTGCCTCTTTAGAAATGCATGTAAACTGGCATATTTTGCAATATCAATATTCTTCTTCAAAGACAATTCACTTCGTAACATGGAATAAAGAGTCCAGAGTGTTGAAGCTTTTTGATTCTTTCTTCCCTCGAAATAGGCTAATAAAACCTTCTCATTAACACATTTAATTTTTTTGTCTTTAAGCCACTTCCCAAATTTTTCATAAGCCAAATCGTACTGGGCTTTCGACTTTTGTGGAATCACAGTCGATAATGCACTTTGTGCAGCCTCTTCTATATCGCTTGGTAGTCCACCTGAATCTGAATCCGACATTTTTACTCGTACAATGCACCGAAATATTTAGCTAATAAAAGTAAATACTTATACTTAAATTAACAAACACCTGTCAAGTCAAATGAATTATTATCAATAGCATGAAAACTGTCACTAATTATTTAATACGACTTATGACGTTTAATGTCAGATCAACTGGAAAATGATAAATCTATGTTTTGGTCAAAATTAGATAAAATCTTGTATGAAACACGTTATGAAATGTTATTTTGTGTAACTCATGTCATTTTGCAGGATCTCGCTCGCTACGCTCGCTCGTCCTGCAAACATTCCATTTCGTTACACAAAATAACCCATTTCATAACTGGTTACTAAATAGCTATTTTCTTTAAACGGTCTAAAATATGATCATTTTATTACTGAATACATAGGTACCTTAGAAATAATTATTTTTTTTACTAGTAAAAAAAATGGGCTCACTTCTTTACTACTGATCGTTCCAACCTCCGTATTCAGTATGGGATATAATAGCAACTTTTATCTCTTACTATCCTTAGTTGTTGTCATTAACGCTATCTTCACTTCCGGTTGCTATGTTGCAACTTATTGACATATGCTGTCGGCATCGACAACAGTATCTATCTGTCTATTAATATCAACTGTCAACCGTCGTCGTCCTACTTTTAAAATATTTCGTTAAATTGTTAATTTGTTTATATTGTTGTACAAATTTTTTCTTTCAGAACACTTCTATATTTTTCAGGCGTGCACAGGGTAATATGGGTATTTTTATTTTTTTTTATAAACGTTATAACATAATATAAATGTAATTACAGTTTTCACTGCATTAATGGAGCCTGTAGGAAGAAAATGGCGCAAAGGAGACAAATTTAGCCGTAAGGAGAAGTGTATGATTGCAAATGTTTTCAATTATTTCAATAAATCAATGAATGTGAGTGCTGCCGTTCAAGAAGCAAGTAAAGCTTTGGGTATCTCAGACCGTGCAATATATCATGTAAAACAGGAGCAAAGAACTATCAAGTCAAAAAAAAAACTAAAAAAAGGAAAGGCACACAACGAAATGATCGACTACATACATATGATGAGAACATGCAAGCAGCTATTCGACGTAAAGTGCATACCCTTTTTATACAGAATATGCCACCTACATTAAATACAATTCTTGCTGCTGTCAATGCTGATGATGAACTTCCTAACTTCAGTCGAACAACTTTACATAGATTGTTACACGATATGAGTTTCGAATTTAAAAAAGTAGGAAATTTAATATAAAAAGATATAGATATAAATATAATAGGAAAAATATACGTATTTGTATGATTCCAGTTCTTTTTGTTACAAAAGTGGAAACTATTATTTGTTAAAGGGTCATCATCGTTTTTAATTTAATAAATTGCATATCACCCCAATATCGAAGTAAATATTCACTGTAAGTTGCATAGATATCGTTCATATGTATATTTGTTTAGAAATGTGTGTAGTATTGTTAATAAATATTGAAATACAGCTATTTTCCTTGTAGTATTTTTTCCTATAATTTTACGTGCAGCGCTATGCACTCTGTTAAAATTTAGTTACTTTAATAAAATAATAAGCAAAATGTCATATGAATCTCAATAATTTTGCACCTTCAACGTCAAAAAACGTAAATAAAGGTTATGATTTGATTGCGTGAAATGTCAAATAATTAACCGGAAATGGTAATGTACAGTCGTGGCCAGATAAATGTAGTACAAGCTTTTCTTAATAAATTTTTATGGTGTAAGTTAGTATTTTGACAATTATATGTCAAATCATTTTAAATTTTATTAAACGTCAAACATATTTTTACGATGGCACGAAAGCTAACCGCAACTGATAAAGTTCGTATATTAATTAAATTACAAGAAAGGTACAGTATTAGGGAAGTTGCGCAGCAAATGCAGTTAAATAAAAACACCGTGATGAAGGTTAAGAAATAATGGGAGACTGATGTGAGCATAGACAGAAAGCAGGGTACTGGGCTTAAAAGAATTTCGACTGAACAGCAGAACCATAATCTAGTTCAACATCTCCGAGAACATCCTTTCGATTCAGTGAAAGTAGCAGTTGCGGAGACCATTTTTTCCTAGTTTACGTAGAACTGCAAGCAGGAGAATAAGAGATAGTGACATAAGGTCGCGTGTTGCAGCCAAAAAAAATCAGGTTAGTGAAGAAAGGAAGCAAGCCAGGCTTTTGTTCGCATTAAATCATTTCAATCCACAAGTAATGGTTCTGTTCGTGTCTACAGACCTGGCGGTACAAGATACGAGGAGCAATATATAGATCATTCAGATCGGCAAGGAAGATTCTCTATAAATATTTGGGGATGGATAAGTTACCACAATGTTGGAATGTGTCATAGAATAAATGGGAGATTTAATTCCCAGAATTATATTCATATTTTGGAAAATCTTATGTTACCAACAGTCCAACATGTGTATCCTGAAAACATTTTTATATATCAGCATGACAATTGCCCAGTTCATAGTGCAAACATAGTGTCGCGATGGATGGAAGAGCATAACATTGAGATTTTGCAATGGAGTGCCAAGAGTGCGGACATGCACCCAATAGAAAACGTATGGGTCGAGATGACCAAAAGTATGTCACGTATAAGATTTCAAAATCAGGACCAATTGTGGGAAGCAATTCAAAATGCTTGGCAATCTCTCATTCACAAACCAAATTATTTTAGAAGTTTGGTGGCTTCCATGCCTAGAAGGTTAAGGGCAATAATTGATGCTGATGGCGGTCCAACAAAATATTAGCTTTTTGTTAAAAAAATTTTATTATTAAAGTTATTTTTCGTATTCCTTAATTCAATTTTAAATTTAACTTATTATTATACTTTTAACTTATATTTCTTAACTCAAACAATAATAAAGTAAATATATTCCAGTATGATCTGACATTTGATTTTATTATGACAAGTAGCTTAAGCTGAAGCTCGTCTTACAATAATAATATATCAAATTTATGACATATATGAAATTTAAGGTTGTACTACATTTATCTGGCCATGACTGTACAGCTGATTGGATGATTTGGCAACAATGAAGCAAATTCCCATAAGACGTATACTGAATACGGAGGTTGGAACGAGGTTGGAATGAATACATTTCAAATGGATCGGTCCTTTCGCGAAACAGCCTTGGCAGACAGCAACGTCGTAGACGTTGACGACATTCATACGGTTGGTTTTCATCGTTTGATAATTCAGATACCCCTGAAACTGATACTAAAGACACTGATGAAACCGATAAATCTGACATTATCATAATTCAAGTTATAAAACACAAAATATTTTTTTTTTAATAAGATTATAACCAACGTTAGTAAATGTATAAGGTTGCCTCGTAACTAATGGCGATCGCCATACTGGGCGTTCATCGGGCGTGCCCATGCGTTTCCTGTCTAGTTCACTAGTTGTTAAATTACCGGTCTACATTAATGTTTGTAGTGTTCATAGCGTTATTTTCTAATTTCATAGTGTTTTATGTGCTCATATATAAACTTTATTTAACTATTTACAAGTGTTTTACATTATGATGAGAGCAAAAAGTTGAAAAAATTTTTAAAAATTGTGAATCAAAGTAATGTATTAACTTAATAAAGTTTTTTGTTTGTAAAGATTGTAATTTTATTTTGGTGATTTATAAGAAAACTGCATCAAATAATACCTTGATATCCAGTTAGTATTTGCATTTGTGAATCCATTTCTTTAGACATACAAAACCTTTTATTAACTCCGTAATAACAGTTTATTGAATGAACTGGGTTGTGACAGTAGAATACTAAATTGATTAATATGTGACGGTGTTTCACTGAATCAACCACCTTCATTTCCTTTCTAATTTATAAGCGCATTTTTTTGACAAAAATATTTACATTAAATACTTTTTACACCCATGAGTACACCGATAACAAGCAGTTATTATATATAATCTAAAATCTACCTTTAATTGTGTAGGGTATAGTGTCTAATTTTTAACAAATTTTCTTCACTCTTTTCTATTTCGAGCCATCACAGTAGCCTTCTTCCAGGTTTTGCCTCTGTCCGTCAGTATTTCAGCTACCATCTTATTCCATGTCTTTCTTGGCCTCCCTCTTTTTGTGTTCTTCTGTATTTTGGCTTGCCATATTTTTTTAACTAGTCTTTCTTCGTTCATAACTACAATCCGACAAACTAAGTTTGTACCAGTATGCAGAACACACCCTTTCGCGACAACGAACTTCCTGGTAGTTAGGTTAATTAAGAAGTCTTTCTTCGTTCATTCTCTGTAGATGTCCCCACCAAGATAATTGTCTGTCTTCTATGAATCTATGTATGGACTCTATGTCAAGGTCTCTTCTTATATCTACACTTTTAATCCTATCTTTCTTTGACACTCCTCGTACTCTTCTCAAGAGCCTCATTTCTACTGCTTGTATTCTACTCCTTTGTTGTTCTGTTAGTGTCCAAGATTCGCAGCCAAAAGTCAACACTGGTCTGTATATTGTTTTAAAAATCTTTAGTTTTGTCTGTTTCGATATTTCTCTTTTGTTTATAAACTTAGAGTTCATTGCATAATATAGCTTATTGGCTTTTTGTGCTCTATCATTAATATCTATCTCCTGTGTGCCTGTGCCTGTCCTCTCTATGGTTACTCCTAGGTATTGGAAATTATCTACCTGTTCTATTTTCTTTCCATCTAGTTCTATATTCAAATTTTCTCTGTTCGCTCCAATCATCATTACTTTCGTCTTCGTTTTATTAATTCTCATTCCACTTTCCTTCATTATTCTATTCCAGACATTTAAGTTTATTTGTAGGTCCTTTTCGTTTTTAGCCAATATCACGACATCATCTGCAAATGCTCCTTCGGTTATTCGTACCTTTTGCAGTCGTAAATAACCTACATCCAGTTTTTTTGTTAGTGGTTTGCATCTCTTAATTATCTCATCCATGAAGACTATGAACAGCAACGGACTTAAACTTCCTCCTTGTCTCAATCCTATAGTTGTCGTGAATGTTTCTGATATCATATTGTTTTTTTATAATTGCATTTATCTTATTTTGATATATCTTTTGTGTCAATCTTAAAATTTTTCCACTGATACCTCTTTCGCTTAATACTTTCCATAGTTCCTGTCGTGGGACCATGTCAAATGCTTTTTCAAGGTCTATGAATGCCATATATATATTTAATTTCTGTTGAGTTGATTTTTCGATGATTTGTTTTATTGCAAACACATGATCTTGAGTGCTTCTTCCGCTTCTAAACCCACATTGTGATTCCTCTAATGTTTTTTATATTTTCGTTCTAATCCTTTTTTCTATTATTTTTTCCAATATTTTGACAGTAACGTTATACCTCGGTAGTTATTACACTCCTTCATATCTCCTTTTTTCCATATAGGTACAATCAACGCTTTCTTCCACTCCTTTGGTATATATTCTTCTGTCCATATCCTGTTATAGATGTATAACAACATATCTTTGCCTTTATGTCCTACATTCTTAATCATTTCTGACGTTATCTTATCCGAGCCTGGTGCTTTTCCATTACTCAGTTCTTGGATTACTTCTTCCAATTCTCGTTTGCTTATTTCCTCCTCTGTATCTTCTTCTACTTCCTCATCTTGCTCAGGTTCTTTGGTATGTTGTCTGTCGTTCAATAGCTCCCGGTATTCTCTCCATCTCTCCATAATTTTCTTTTACTGCGTTAGTATTTCACCGTTTTTGTTTTTAATTAACTGCATATTTTGTTTCTTTTCTGTCCTTGAATGTTTTTAGTGCTCTATAGAATAGTTTCTGGTTTCCCTTGCAATCTCTTTCTATTTTTTCCCCAAACTTTTCCCACTATTTCATTTTAGATTCTGTTATTAGGTTCTTAGTTCTTTCTCTTTCTTTCTTATATACATTATATTGACTTTCCGTTTTATTTGCTAAGTAGTTTTTCCATGTTTTTTTCTTGATTCGTATTTGATTTTTAATCTCTTCTGTCCACCACGGTGTTTGTTTTCTATTGTTGTTGTAATTTACTCCACATATCTCCCTTGCCGTATCCGATATTGTATTTTTAAAACAATTCCAGGTATCTTCTATATTCAGGTTTTGAGCTTCTATATTATTACTTGTCAATTCCTTATTTATTTTTCGTTCGTATTCCTTTGCGATTTCTTTTTCTCTCAATTTGTAAGATGTGATGGAGTTGTGTTGTATCTTACTCGTCCCTGTGGTACTTTGCTGATTGTGAATTTCTTTCTTTTCATTAATTTTAGAAATTACTACATAATGGCCACTGGCGATTTCGGGTCCTCTACTTACTTTGGTGTCCATTATTATTTTTCTGAACCTTTTTTCTATTACTACGTAGTCAATTATGGATTTCTGCTTTCTGCTTTCCACCTCGCGTGTGTATTTATGTATATCTTTGTGTTGGTAAAATGTTATTGTTATTATCAGGTCATTTATTAAGCAAAAATCAAGCATTCTGTTTCCATTATTGTTTCTACTTATTTCTCCGTATTTCCCAATGACTGCTTTATACTTTCCATCTTGTAAACCAACTCTACTATTGAAGTCTCCTATCAAAATTATTCTTCCTTTAGCTTGTTCAGTGATTCCTGTTAATTCGTCCCAAAATGTATCTTTATTTATATTTTTATCATCTTCGTTTGGCCCATAAACGATTATTATCATATCTATTTGATTAGTATTTTTATTTTTCATTTCCACTATTAGTATACGTTCCGACCATGCATTCCAATTCTGTATATGTGTTTCTCGTTTTCTATGTATTAGGCACCCCACTCCCGCTGCTGCTCTTTCCTCTTTTTTAACTCCGCTGTATATGAGTATATTATTCTTTGCAAGTTTTACTAGTCCTTTTCCTTTTTTCTTCATCTCTGTTATCCCCAGTATGTCTTCTCCCAGCTCCTCAAATTCATTTTCCAGTTCTACTTCTTTTCCCGTATTACTCCTAATATTCCATGTCGCTATTTTACATATATAATTCTGTTCTTTCCGTTCTTCTTTGTTTCCTTTACAAGATCTTTTATTTCGTGTACCTTTTCTTTGCCGGGTCATTTCCTGCGTTTCATTTATATTTTTTTTTATTATTAGTTTTTTGGCCTGTCTATTTTCTTCCTGGAGTTTTCCAGCTTTTCTGTCTCTCTGTTCCAATACCATATCATATTATCAATTATTAGTCGTTGGAACCCACTTTAGTCGTTTTTCCTCTATCATGTTCATCTCTTGCAATTTTTCTTGTTTTTGTCTGGATCTCTCTTTCTTCTTTTGTCATATCGTCATTTATATATATTTTTTCTTTATGGGTTTGCAACTTACTCTTGTTTCTCATGACTGCGATTTTATCTGCCTTATTAAGTTCAATCAAACATGTCTTTTCTCCTATTTTTCTAGCCGCTTCTGTTTTTATTGAGACTCCTAATTCTCTTTCTAAAAATATTTCCATTTCTTCTTCTAGTTTTCTGGGGTTATTTACATTTACTCGCAGTCCCTGAATTACTATGTTTTTTCTTCTTTTCTCTGTGTCTAATCTTTCAATTTTTCTGTTTGCTTCACTTACCATCTTTCTCAGGTTGTCTATTTCTTGCACAGCTTTCTCGTTTATGTCCTTAAGTTGTTTTATATAATTCTTAAATTCTTTTTGTTCATTTCTAAGTTTTCTTATTTCTTCTTGTAGTATTTTCGTCTCCTCCTTGTTTGTAGATTGCTCTTCTTTTATTTCTTTTATGTCGCTTGTCATGCTCTTAAGTAGTATTATAATTTCCTTCATCTGTTCCATCATAATGTCTTTTGGCATTTCTCCTTTGGTCGGCGTTCTGCATATTTTTTTTGTTCTTTTAAATAACTCCTCTCTGTCATCTATCTTCCTTTTTCCCTTGTCTGTTAGGTGTTCATCCGAACTCATCATTAGTTAGTTATCTTTCGTAGTACTAACACAGGTTCTGTATAATTTATTATTATATTTTCTTATTCTTATGTTTAGTTTGGTTTTATTTTATTAATTATTAATTATATTCGTAGTTAACTTCCGAATCTATTAGTATTTTTATCGTTTTATTTATATTGCGGTTGGAATGTATTTGTTTATATATACCGATAGGTCCAACTCGCAACGGGCCATACGCAACAATATACGTATGGAACGTAATGCGATGTGGCAACGTGTGTACGATGCCTATATTGAGTGACTTTCTTAAAATTTAAATTTATTTTGCAGAATTATTGATTTTTTTACTTTTTTCTTTTAGAAAACGTTATTGTTTTTTTATTACTTAAAATTACTTTTCCGTAGCAGCTAAGAATACAATAATAATAACTTGGAGATATAACGACCTTATTATGTCTGAAACAAATGGGCAAATTACGTATACAGAACGAATATGCAAACGACTATATCCTTGCGCGGTTTAAGTCTTACTAAATTCTTAACTGCAATGCAATGTGCTGCAATCGAAGGAGCTGCGCATGGGGGGATTCGCTGTTGCCACACATTACTGATATGGCCCGTTGCGAACTGGACCTACCGGTATATTTATCATCTGTCGCAGCGCGAAAAAAGTGTCGGCCAAGGTCGGTCTGTAAGAACCTTCCTTGTTTTTGTACTTTTCTCTTGGCTTTTCAAGTTACACTTTTTCTCTTATTGGGTTTATATAGTCACGGTTATTTATAATAAGTAACACTCTCACTTTATATCACTGTTTTTAAGTATCCCTTTTTCTCTTGCTGGATTAATATAGTCCCGGCGATTTACAATAACAAACACTCTTACTTTTTATCACTTTCACTGTGTTATTATGCGAGATAGTGCCGAGTTTCTCGGGGTGTATATCGTCGCAACCAACAAACATCCGCACTAGATCACGGCTCGGCTCGAAGAAGCACAAGCAGTTATTAACCATTACTTAAAGCAATATTTTGAAATAAAAGACGCGTTGTTGTAAGTATATGTGATTAGATCGTACATAAATCAATCGTTTTGTGTATAGAAAACAAATTTACTTTACTCGATTTATACCTATTTAACTAATGATAAAATTAAAGTCAAAATCATTTTAATTTGAATGGATACGCTGTGTGACGCTATCCCGCGTAAGGATATTATTGGTGGAGAGTTATGAGACAACCTTATACATTTAGTAACCTTGGGTTATGACTATATGAAGCACAGTGGAGCAAACAGCTGATCGCATTTAATCAATGCATAACATTTAATACCGCGATTTTCTAGGGTGTAAATTAATTGGTAGATTTACTTGCTTAATTTACTTATTTATAATACCCAATCTATAGAATAAATTAAATTTATTTGCTTACTAAATAAAATCTGTAGATTTTTATCGTTTATAATACCGGCCCTTAGTAATGAAAAACCGTCCTCTTTTGGATGATCGCAATTGTACAGGCTCCTACGGGACTATGTGTATCCCTTTCTTATTATAGAATTAACGTACAGCTAGGAGCACGGAATTCTGGACACGAACAATTGTTTAATGTGAAATGCCTTTTTGAATGTCAGTTTTGTCACCGACATTTATAAGTATTTGCCTTATGTTATAAACAGATCAGTAATAATATAGATGTGTAACTTAATAGTAAAATAGATATCTATTTATAGCTTGTGGACTGGTCACCATGCGGGGTAAGGGGATAATTGTGTATGCAACCAAATTACTATTGGGGTTATTCAAATTTTATGTATGAAGAAAAAATAATATTTCATTCGATTAACTTCTGATTACAATCAATATATGTAATTTAGAACCCATTACATAAACTTCTTAGTCATATTCAATGCAGAATTTAATCGAACGAAACATTATTTTTCTCCATACCCTATTTAATTCTCTTCCACCTTCTTGAATTTCTTCAAAATATATCATAAAATGAAAATTACAAACAAACGTAATTCGTATAAAAATATATTTAGAATCTATACCAACTCTTATGCTAGATGAATTTAAAGAAATAGTATTTTCAAAAATTGTCTTGTTTGACCTTTCAGAATATGACACTATCCAGTTAATATTAATCTAAAAAATCTACAACTAATAATATAAAAAAAAATGGTAAAACTATACACTATTATCCATAGTCCTAAATGCTACCTACACAAACAAACAATAAATCTAACGAAAGTTTATAACATATAACACGGGCACGAGATCACAAAATTGAAATACGGCGAATACTAATCGACCAAGATAGCCAACATTAAATTTTTCGTTAACATATGAAATTCCTACCCCAGAACAACTTCTAAATGCAACGCCCTTGTGATGCTTAAGTTGCATAACTAATTTCCTTCTTCTCACCTTGTTTGGATGCTTTACTCCGCAAAATTATACACGGATAGCCTATCAAGCTACACATCTATATATAAGTGATTTGTGGTTATAAATACATGTTATAAACATGCCTCGAGTGTTTTTAAACGAATCTCGAAAATCTAGAGCAATAGCTAAGCTCAAAGAAGGTTGCTCTTTAAGAGCTGTTGCTGCAGACCTAAACGTTAGCAAGTCATGTATCGCATATACAAAGAAACCCTGACGGGATCCATTAATTTTGGAGAGCACCAGGTTCTGGTGGGCGGCGTGTCACTAATGCAGAAGATTTGTAAAATGCACTGTTGTTGCCCAAAAAAATATTTAAGTAAATTTACATAAATAAGTTCGTTTACAATTCGCAAATTAATACTTAAACCATAACGAATAATTTTGGAGTCATATTGTGTTCAGTGATGAAAAGGGTTTTAGTTCTTGTTATACTGGAAAAGTCCGTGTTTATCGGCCTTTTAATACTCAATATGAAGAGAATTATGTTCAAAAAGATAGATCGAGCGGATTTTCCGTAAACGTGTGGGGTTGGGTAAGTTCTACAGGTTTAGGGATATATCATCGAATAGAAGAACAACTGACATGAAATGTAAATTAAAATTTATTAGAAACTGTAATGATACCTTCAGCGCTGGAAAGATTTCCAGACCATAATTTTACATTTCAGCATGATAACTGTCGTAGTCATACTACCAGAAGAGTTAGGGAATGGTTAAATACACAAAACTTTGAAATTTACCATGGCCAACGAGGAGTCCTGATTTGAACCCCATGGAAAACATTTTGGGATTTATCGTAAAGAAATTATATGCAGATGATTTTCGACCGGCGAACAGGAACGAGCTTTGGCAAGCCATTCAGGGTGCATGGCAAGATGCCTCTGAAAATTATGATACGAAAAATTTAATTCGATCGATGAGGAGATAGTTACAATCAATTTTAGATAATAATGGCTTTTCAATCAAATACTAACTCAAGTGGTAATTATACATTAAATTTGTTTATCTAGTTATAAAAGGTCATTAGTGTCATTACATTATTTAAATGACAGTGACGATGGCATAACCTAAATTTACTATAGACAGTAAAAACGACATTCACAATAGAAAGTATTTAGACAAAAAAACTTAGATAGATTTGACCAAAATTCCGTGCTCCTAGCTGTACATAACTCTTTCAATTGCTAGTGCAATGTTGTCGGATGCTGTCAAACAATTCAAATAGAGTAAAATTAGCTGCATCATTTACTATCTTGTTTCTTGGTGTCAATAGTATGTTACAGAACAGAAAGTACTAGTTTCGCTCACGCGTGTGTCAGTTTGACCCACGAGGCGTTAGCTGAGTGTGCCTGATTTATAGTAAATTAGTGTATGTATTAATATATATATGGAATTATATTATTATATGTATTAATATATATATATATATATATATATATATATGGAACAAGAAAGTAATTTAGCTGTACCAAGAGATATTTTAAATGATGCGGATGCTGTTGTATTTAATTGATTGCCTCAGAAATCTAAAGGTATATAAATGAATTAATAAAGTTTCGTAGTTGGATGAATATAAAAATGTTACCGTTATAACGAGGAAAGTACTCTTAGCGTATTTTAACGGACTACTAGAGAAGTATGCACCGTCACTTTTGTGGTCCACATATTCCATTTTGAAATCTACTTTATTTATCTTTGAGAAGGTAGGTATCAGTAAGTTCATAGTATAATATTTTTACTTGTATGTTTTGAATAAATTATACGAATTCTATTTTAATTTATTTTTTATTCAATTCTACTCTTGAATTTCTTATCTCAAAATATTAAAAATTAGAAGGTCAAATTTGTCTGACATGCGTTGACGAAAATCGTTTACCTCATTCCGAGTGAGCAAAATAGACGGTTTCAGGCTTAGCAACCAGTGAAGAAACAACGTGTTTCAAAGGCAGAATTGAACAAAAGTAACTATTTGTTGTTTATCTGTCATTATGCGTATAACAGTATCGCATAACCATGACAGATAAATGTCAACCATAAATATTAAAATACAGATATTCCCAACGATAATCCTTTTTCTAACAAGTTATTAGATCAGAATCTCTATTTCAATAATAATTTGAATAAATTTTTGAACGTTTTGCAATTAATTTAAGTTTCGCAAGCTTATTATATTGCGTTTACGTTAATATTTTATTTAAATATCTTCCACGACAAGACGTGGCAACTCTATATAGTATACCCGCCCATTAGCGCTGTACTGTTTTCTAAGGTGCGAACGGACTACAGTAGTTAACATATCAGATATAATGAATTGATTTTTGTAGCTACTTCGTAGCTTTGTTTTACAATTTCTTTTATTCATAAATATAATTTTATTACTATTTATTACAGATATCTCTTTGCAATACATTTTATCTTCTATGAACACTTTACTTGTTACTCTAATTCTGTGAAATTAATCAAATATTTGATAATTGTTTAAAAAAATTATCTAATCGAAAAAGGAATAAAATACTTAATAAAATAAATCGATATATCGCCATGTATTGGAAATAAATTTTTGTACTTTATAATAGGAAATCTCATTTCTATTTTTAATATAAGCAAATGAGAAAAGTATCGTGAGACTGAAAATCTTGTAAAATAACAATAGCACTAGAGTAATTAAAAAAAAGAATGAGAACATAACAATACCCTTACATAAAATTTACGAAACTATTTTCATGGACTAGACATTATGATAATAATATACTTACAATTACTATAAAATAAAAAACAAAGAAAAAAAAAATAAAATAAAATAATTACAAACTACTGTGATGATTTTGAGATTTTTGAATTCGCAAACTATGTGCGAAAAAATATATATGTATATATCTATCATATATCATACTCCTTACATTTTTATTCTAAGATCTAACATTTTGAGGAAAATTTATACAAATATAAAGTTATTGTATGTTTTATCTACAACGATATAATATACAGAGTGCCAGAAATAAATATATAAAATATGTATATCTCTATATCCTTACAAATATAATTAATTTAATTGTAGTATTTAATTTAATTGATTAAAATCATTAATCATAATGTTAGTATAGATCTTGTATAAAAATAATAGTTGCAAAATAAACTGAACTTTAAAATATTCGACTAATCTTGAACTAAATTTCTGGACCTCAGTATATAATTCTCTTTTTTTTTACTTACAAGTAAATTAACACATTAATAACATGAGCTACTGAGTTACAAATGGGACGGAATTCATGTATTACATTCTCTTAAGTACGTATTTCTAGAGCAAAAATTTTCTGAGTATTATACACTTTTGAGTAAGAATGCTTTCTTTTCACTAATTATTGCACTTAATTTTAATTAGACTCTTTCAGTTCCGACATATATGTATATGTTTATATAATGAATAACTCTCATTATTTAAAATAAAATAAACGCTGTTGAAAAGACTTTTCATTAATCTTTTAAAAAGACGAAAAAAGTATTTAGGAAATAATATTATGAGATATTTAACATTGCACCATTATTCATTCGTCACAATGTCTGTAGAAAACAAAATTGTATTCTGTAAATTCCACTCCTAATTTAGACGATGATATTTTGCAGGTGTTCTATAAATAAAAAATATAAAATAACTCACTAAAATAAAATTGTATTAAAAAATTTATTTAGACACCATGTACAAAAAATGTAAAATTACTTAATAAACCAGTTTGAAACATACTCGAGTGGGTTCGCCATTCTTTTGTATAAAACGAAAACATTTTTAATAATATCAAAATATTATTAAAAATCGGGCGTGGAGAACACAATAAAAGTTCATATTTGTATGAAAATTGCTATACAAACATGCAGATACGTGCCTGTTCGCGAACTTCTTCCGCGGGGGTTGAGCTACCCACCAGGCGTGTCCCTAGGTGGCGGATAAGAGGACGGTCAGGCCTCTCTTGGAGGACCTGATTAGTGGCAGTCATATGCACGATGGATAGGCTTAAAAACCTTATAATCCTTAGCGAAGCTGCCATCGCGGACCAGCTTTCTCAAGCTACGGTGTAAGGTAACGTGCTTAGAGCTGAATGGCCACTGGAGTATATGTGGTCTCAAACGTTCCCCTGGCGGCACCTCCTTTTATTTACGCCTTGTGCCCGTAACGGAAGCTCTGCGAGCATTGATTCCATACTTTTTCCACACTCGTGGGAATCAAATGAATACACAGAATAAAAAACAAAAACTTAAAAAGATGAAGTCTGGAGAGAATCCAAAACCTAAAGAGTCTATAGAGACTCCGTTGGCAATGGAGACTGATGAGACTTTAAAAAACAAAATTGAAACGCAACGGACTGAAACTGAGAACGTTGCGAAGATAGAAGGAAAGAAAACATTTTTCCGCGGCACAAGGAAAGAAGTTAAAGAAGATGAGGAAACAGGGGGTGGAAACGAGCAAAATAAGGCTCCCCCTTTCCCAAAAAGAACCTCAGGCAGAACCTAAGCCAACAGGGGCCGTTAAGCGAACCGTGTCCTGAGGATAAAGTAACTAAGCGCACGAAGTTTTCAGCTTCGGGCGTGAGTTATAAAGCAGCTCCTAAAGGTATTAAGGCTACAATAGTTCCTAAGGATTAGCCGGTCAGCTTAGTGACTGAGGGCAACATAGGAGCTATACAAGAGATGATGGTGATAGATAGGGCGCAAAAGCCGTCAAGGTTTGAATCCTGCCGTCTTATGGAGTCATCTGTGCAGATGAAGACACGTACAACACCACGAGAGATTACTTGGAAAAGAAAACAGTTTGGAAACTCGTGAAGAGCGAGGAGTTGCCAAAACAGCAACGAGTTTTAGCGTTTTTGCCAGAGACTAAAAAAGAGGATCTGACAGTGGGTTTGAAAAAACTCGAGAGGCAAAATCCAAGGCTTGAAGTGGACCGATGGATTACCCTCAGTTCCAGGTCTTCCGAAAAGGGCCTACATGTGGGCCTTCGGATTGTCAAGGAGTCTGAGGAGACGTTGGTAGGGACTGATTGGAGACCTTACTACCGCTTTCAGATGGCCAGTTTTGCAACCCTCGTAACAAAAAAAAAACGTGATGCAGGACGAGGGCACTCTACGAGAACCTCAAGCATCAACCTCTGAGTGTTAAAATGTTGAAGATTCTTCAGATAAATCTTCAACATAAGAAAACAGCTACAGCGGCACTTTGCCAAAGGACGCTGGCTGAAGATATCGGTATGCTCCTCATTCAAGAGCCATGGATAAGTAGAGGTAAGGTTGGAGGACTACAGATTAAGGGAAGAGAGCTCTTGGTTGGTGCCCCAGACAAAATTAGAACTTGTATCTGTTTCAAAGCCGACCTGGACGTAATGCCTATCATGGAACTATGCAGTGGGGATATGACGGCAGCAAGGATCGGACTGAGTGTCGATGGGGGGGGGGGGGGGTATTGGAGACGACAATTGCGTCTCTATATCTACCCATTGACTCTCCAGAGCTACCAGGGCCTGATCTTGAGGCCTTTGTAGCATATACCAGTAAGAACAATCTGTAATTGATTATCAGCGCAGATACCAATGCTCATCATAAGGCTTGAGGCAGCAAGGATAACAATTATAGGGGTAAGTCTCTCTTTAGCTATCTCTGTGGTACAAAAGTATTTTTAATAATATAAAATATTATTAAAAATGGGGTGTGAAGAACACAATACAAGTTATATATTTGTGAATGTATCTCCTCTCCAGAGACGCAGATACGTATTTCACCTTTCTACAGGATCGTCGGTACGCCCCTGCTGGAGAAGAGATACATTCAACCAAATATAACTACCTTGCTATCAACCAGAAATTATTAAGACAGAGCGTGAAAGAATATTCAGCGCTGTCTAGATAACAACTGTCGAACTAAGCAACGTGTTTCTCTGTGGTACTGAACTTGATTGTCTGAATCAAGGTGATAAACCGACATTTAAGACATCAAGGGGGGAATCAGTCATAGATTATAGTCCTTAATTTTCCCTTTCTTAAATATCGATAAATAGTCTTCATTTATTTATTGACGAGTCCCGGTATCTTTATTAACTTCGTTAAATTTTAAATACATTCATTCGAATACTTGTCTCGCTGGACCGTGGTTGAGATTCAAGGAGAAGTAGACAGACTTTGACAGTAGAAAGTCTCTTAAAAATTACGATCATAGATCTCCGTACTCGATGTTAAACTCACACATCTCTGACTTAAGTTATTTTATCGTATATTACGGATTATGTCAGAGGGTGAGGTATAATTGTGGAAACAGCCAATTTGCGTTTACGACTGGTGTAAGTTGAGGGAAGTTATCCCAACTTTGGTTTTGCTTGGCGCTCTATTTTCGTTTCCGAAAAGGGAAACAAAAACTGGCTTCCGGTTTAAGAGGTTTCGAATACTGTAGCCTGAAAATATAATTCCCCGAACACTGAGGAATTACTACCTTCGAGGACGGGATCAGTATCAAGGAACCAAGTAACTTCAATTATTGTGTAATTTAGATTTCGACTTATAATCTTATATTTATATATACAGGGTGGGGCACAGGAACCGGATGATTTTAGAATGCATAATATTCAACCATTAGAAAAGGAAAGGGCATTTGACAAGTGGGGATACCTTCCCTGACTCAAAGCATTTTACTGTCAGTTACTGTCATGGAGCCGTGGACGCTAGAACAGCGCATATTTGCATATGATTCTTTCGTTAGAAGTGGTGAATCAGTGACTATGGTTCAACGTGAATTTCGTCGGAGATTCAATATTAATCGAAATGACTCGCCACGCGTAACACAATCCTACGTTGGGTTCATAATCTTGGAACACGAGGCTCAATACTCAAAATAAAACCGCTCAGATCCCAACGTACAGTGCGCACTCCAGAGAACGTTGAAAGGGTTAGACACGCAATACTGCGAAGCCCACGCCGCTCTGCTCGGGCTCATTCGGCCGGACTGCGAATTAGTAATCGTACTGTACGAAGGATTTTACATGGTGAATTACATTTGCATCCATACAAAATAGCGGTTGTGCAGGAATTGAATGAAAGGGATTACCAGCAACGAGTGAATTTTGCCCAACAAATGTTACACTTTATGAGCAGAACGAAAACATGTTGGTGGTAATGAGTGTTGAAGCCCATTTCCACCTTAATGGGGCTGTCAATAGACAAAATTGTCGGTATTGGGCTGCCGAAAATCCTCAAGAGCTGCATCAAAAACCGCTGCACAGTCCTAAGGTTACAGTTTGGTGCGCAGTGGGGAGGTTTGGCGTTATCGGTCCCTATTTTTTTGAACAAAACGATGTTACCGTTACTGTTACATCGGCGCGTTACATTCATATGGCGAACACCTATTTTATCCCTGAATTGCAAAGAAGAGGTTTGGATCCTCTACAATTATGGTTTCAGCAAGATGGAGCCACGGCACACACCGCCAGAGCGTGGATTGCTGTTCTTCGTACTCTGTTTCCTAATCAACTCATTTCGAGATTTGGTCATGTTTTATGGCCTCCTCGGTCTCCCGACTTGTCCACATGTGATTTCTTTCTATGCGGGTTCCTCAAGTCTCGTGTTTACTAGGGTAGACCTCGTACGTTACAAGAACTGAAGGAAGCGATACGTCAACAAGTTAATCTAATTCCTAGAAACCTGCTGGAAAGAGTGGAAGTCAATTTTCGTGAACGACTACAACAATACGTAAACGAAAACGGACATCACATGCCTGAAGTAATTTTCCGCAAATTATGAAATGCTAAATATTTGCGTATGTAATCCTACCAATAAATTTCTGTTAAAGCAAAAACTGACGATTTTATTGTTATTTCAAAAACATCCGATTGCCGTGCCCCAGCCTGTATATATATATATATTGCTTTTATAGTTTGCCGTAACCACTTTAACTTTTGTTGAGTATAACGTAAAATTCCTTTTTGTAATATTAATTTTGTGCTCAGTCAATCTTTTACTATCATAATTTATATATCATTTTTGGGCATACTAGATATCTAATTAGTTTTGTTAATGCCAAATTATAATTATTAATTCACCTACTTGATATTAAAATCTAAATTTTTAAAACATAATAGTTATCGATAAATTTTATAGATATATCGTCTGCAGTCACGATCTTTTCTTTGTACCACCAGATGGTTTTCCACAGGCACATAAGCAGATGTTCGATAGACGGCTTTTTGCAAAATAATAATTTTTGTTTTTAAGACTTAAGTCATTAGCATTTTGTATAAGATATTTTTACTACCGCTTTATCGTTATAAAATTTTAGTAAATTTGAATCTATGGTACCGTAGAAACAAACTTGTGGGATTTAACTTGTAATTAACTTAATAAATTAATTATTTTCCTTCTATCTATAATTACATTGAGCTTTCGAAATATTTAGTATACTGTACTGCTTGCACCTTTGGCGATATCTACATTTGAATTTTATATAGAGGTATATACATATTTCTTTTGTTATGTTACCGTATTATACAAGGTGTAAATCCAATTGAGTAATTTTATTTCTTGGTATGAATTTAGTCAATGCGTATATATATATATATATATATATATATATATATATATATATATATATATATACATATACACACACAGACAGACAATTAATTAAATTAATTATAATAATTTTTATTTTATTATTATTCTTTCTCGTAAATATACGAATTACTTGTGTATAAGTTTTTTTTACTGCGTCGGCACTCCCCGTCGCAATTTCTTTTCAAGTATTCTGGGCCGCAATTTGAGATTAGTACATAGGTACTTAGTAAGCCCAGATATAGAGGGTGAGTTGAGCAGTTTGTATGCGCATGCGCCTAAGATCGCGCAATATTTTTTCTCAGTTTTCAGACTGACCTTCTGTAAGCAAAACTGAGTGGCGCTACCTTCCATCTTTTATCTTAGTCACCCACACCCGTGTCCGCTGACTAAGGGCATACATAATTTTGAATTTTGTCCATCGTCAGACGCCATTGCTGCGCCAGCATCGCGGTAAGGTAGCAGTAACTTTATGCACATTAGGAGTACGGGATATTGTGAGGGGGTGGCATGTATCCGACGTGCCGTCGCTCTCTGACCTATAAATTATGTATAGATTTAACGGAACCCAGACTATACAGGGATCCCAAGAGAACAGACTGGGGCTCTTACAAGGAAGACCTGTTAGCTGCAACCCGTAACATCCCTGTCAGAATAGAGAATGTGGAAGAGCTGGAGTTGGCTGTTGTATGGTTGCAACGGACCATTCTTTCCAGCTATGAAAATAACTATCCCCTTAGGGAGCGCCGTATAGCAAGACGGGCTGCCTGGTGGAATACAGAGTTAACCAATCTAAGGAAAGAAACTCGCCGGTCATTCAATAAGACGAAGAAAACAGGTAATTGGGAAGCCTACGACGTTTTCCTCAATAAATACAATGATAAAATCAAAGAGAGCAAAAGTAAGGCCTTTAGAAGAGACTTTAGAGTATCTTCTGGGGGTACACTTTCTAGGTTCGGAGCGTATGGATGATTGTGATACCAATCAAGTTGTCACCTCTTGGAGGGCGACTAGGAATGAATGGGAGATATCAAACGAGATCTTCAAGCCCCATTTAATTAGATGGACGATGATCGTTTGAACCATATAAATCCGCAAGACCAGTCGGAGTGTTTCCCAAGCTCCTTCAAGAGGGAATTGGGGAAATTATGGGGTCTAGCCATGCTATGGGTTATATCCCTAGGGCATGGAGAGAAACTAGGGTAGTGCTTATTCCGAAGCCCGGAAAAGGAACATATATCCACTCTAAATCATTTAGACCAGGTAGTCTTACCTGTTTTATGTTGAAAACTATGGAAAAAATTATATATTTAAATATTAAAGAAGGGGCTCTTTATAGATGTCTACACCCACTGCAATGGGCATACCCGATGAGAAAATCAGGTTAGGCTGCCCTGCATAGCCTGGTGAGATGGCTCGAAAGGAGCCTACAGCACAAGGAAATTGCACTTGCAGTCTTCTTAGACATAGAAGGAGCTTTCGATGACACCTCTATGACACGTCTTCCATTATTCGATCTTTAAGAGATCAAAAAATAAAAAGAACCACATGCAACGGGTTATAACATGCTGCGCAGCAGAGTAGTTCATACTCAAATGCAAAACAAAACGATCTCCATGAGGACAACAAAAGGGTGTCCTCAAGGAGGCATATTATCACTGCTACTATGGAGTCTAGTAATGGATAATCTCATCAGAGCATTAAATAACCAGCGAATATGGACGCAGGAGTTCGCCGATGACATTGTCATAGTATCCCATAGGAAATTCCCGGGGACAGTGGCGAGTATCATGCGAAATGTTCTGCGAATTGTGGAAAGATGGTGCCTTGAAGAGGGATTAACTGTCGATTCTCAAAAAAACAAGTTGGTAGCCTTTAAAAACATGAGAAAACTAAATGATCTGGGCAGCGTAAGGCTGTTTGGACAAGAGTTAGAACTAACCAATGAAGTAAAGTATCTCGGCATAACACTTGATGCGAAACTGAATTGGAGCAGACACCTAGTCAAAGTGTCAGACAGGGCGAAGCAGCTCTTCTGGAGATGCAGAAGAGCTGTTGGCAAGACCTGGGGACTAAAACCAAATGTAGTACACTGGTCGGTATGGGGCAGTTGTCTGGTGGAGGAGGACGGAGCTGATATCCTCGGTGGGGCTCCTCACGACTCTCCAGCGACAGGCTCTGTTGGGAATGACGAGAGCTGTTAACAGCACGGGAACTGCCTCCATGGAGGCCATCGTGGGTCTCCCTCTGGACTCCGCTGGAACTATTTGTAAAAGCGGAGGCCATGGCTGCGATCCTGAGGCCGAAGGCCAATGACTTATGGTGCCCTAATAAGGTTGTAGGGGGACATACAGATATCGCAGGAACTATACTGGAAGAGCCGATATTTCAAATGCCGGCGGACAGTATGTCACCCGAGATTGTGTTTACAGCTAAGCTGAACATATTTATACCGATCATGGAACAGGCAAATAATCGCTCGAGCGATTGTGGTGCCGGCTCCTGGTACACGGATGGATTACAATCCAACAGGTGCAGGCATATGCGGAATGTGCTCTGGAAGGAAGATATCGATATGTCTGGGAAAACATACGACGGTTTTCCAGGCTGAATTATTTGCAGTCCCAGGCTGCGCAGAGGAAATTCGGGAAGCCGGCTGGGCAAACAAAAAAATCAACATAAAGGCTGATAGTCAGGCAGCTATTAAAGCCATTATGAATCCATCTACCAGGTCTAAACTGGTGAAATATTTCAAACAGATCCTCAGTAAACTGGCACAAGACAACACTGTGCCGCTGATATTGGTGTCAGTACATGAGGGGATTAAAGGCAATGAGATGGTCGGCAAACTGGCCAAAAAAGGTACTAATAGGAACTTCATAAGACCAGAACCTGTATGTGGAATCGCTAAGGATTCCGCTAAAAGGGAGATCTTGTTAAGGCTGGAAAGATAACATAAAAGAAATGGAGGTTAACGAAAGGTCAACTCCAGACTAAAACACTACTAAGGGAGCTGGAGGTGAAGGTTTTCAGCCAACCTAATTCGTAGTAACAAGAAAGAAATTAAAATAATTACCGGCTTAATAACCGGACATTGTCCTTTAAGGAAATATCTGTACAGCATGGGCTTGGTTAGCGAGCCCAGGCGTAGGAGATGTGAAAAATAGGAGGAAACTAGCTTTCATGTAATATGCACGTGTAAGGAACTGAAGAGACTTTTCGGAAGAGATTTATTGGATCCTACGAGGGTACTCAAACTTCCCCTGAGGAGGATAGTGGTTTTTATCGAGGACACAAGACTAACAGAGTGGAATTGAGAGATATATTGGGGATAGTACAAAGAGCAGTGTGCTCAAGTGCCTGGACGTGCTGGCGTCCAACCCAAAACAGAAGAAGAGGCAGATACGTGTTTCGTCTTGCTATAGACTTGTCAGTACATGATGCTGGGATAGACAAAAATCACAACAATAATCCCTTACTAACAGTATAGAAGAACATTCACCGCCGCTCATTGACTAATGTCAATACCACGAACGCCAAATTAACCATTGCAGCCCTCATGACAAGTGTAAGGACTTGGCAAGTAGTTTCCATCAGACGATCACAGCCGCTACCGACGGAAACTGTTTTAACCTGTCTTCACTATTTACGGACTGATCCGACAGTGTACATAATAAAACAATTAAAAAACATATACTTAGATGTTAACAAAATTGTTACCCAGACATGCAGACACATGTTTCGTCTTGCTATAGACTCGTCTGTGCAGGATGCTGGGTTCTCCACACCCGATTTTTAATAATATTTTTATATTATCAAAATGTTTTTATTTTATATTCTTTAATGAAGAAATTACAAAATAAATATTATAAAAATATATTTATTCAAAATGAATTAGAATTGTTTCGCTATATTGTAGCATCAGATTCAATAATTTATTGTCAACTTTAGCTTACGAGAGAGGAAAAATAAGTTTAATTTTGTTTACAACTGTTACTTAAGTGTCAATTTTAACATGGAACACAAGAGAACATTTTTGACATATTTAACTTTTTTATTTCCATAAAAGCAAGAAACCTGTTGAGGCTCATAAAGAGATATGTGAAGTTTTATAATATAGATTGCTTAACAGAACACACGTGCCAGAATTGGTTTAAAAATTCCATTCAGGGGATTTTTCACTCAAAAATAACCAACCTGATGACCCAATCAAAAGCCATAATTGAATCGAAATAACTGTGGAAGAGATTCCAGATTTCCATAATACACAATTAAAAATCCCTTAAAATGTCTTTATGACTCGTTAACAAAGCCCGATATTTGGGTTCCACGTGAATTGAAAGACACTTAATACTGCGAATCAATGCTTGCGATATCTATCTCAAGCGCAATAAATTCGACCTTTTGCGAAATGAAATTATGAAAAATAGATCGTTTACAATAACATCAATCATAAACGATCATGGTCCAAGCGTAAGGGATTAACACAGACCACATCGAAACCAATAAAAGGATAATCAATTTGGGGAGATTATAAAGGCGTCGTGTATTTTGAGCTGCTTTCGAAGAACCAACCATCAATTTAGACATTTAATGTCAGTAACTAATGGAACTGGAGGAAGTTATCAACAAAATATGGTCGGCATTGGCAAATCGTAAAGGAATCGTGTCCCATCATGGCAACGCTAAAGCACACGCATCTTTGGTAACTCGGGAAAAATTATTATTATTGGGGAGTAACGACACATTCACCACATAACTCTGACCTTGCGCTATCTGTACAACGGCGCCATCTGTTCCATTTATTTCTAGGTTGCAAAACTCTTTAAATGATAAAACTTTCAATAGTGATGATGAACTGAGAAGTTGTACTTAGATCTGTTTGTTACTGATAAGAACCAGAAGTTCTATGAGCAAGAAATTATGAAGTTGTCAGAAAGATGGCAAAACATTGCCAAACAAAATGGAAAATATATAATTGTTTAAAATTTATTCTTTGTATACTCATGCCAACCCAATATTACACCGCTAAATACACGGACAGGCATTATCCTGTTACTGTTAAACAGAAAATTCCGTCTAATGAACAAAACGATATGTACATATCTTTAATTCACAAAAAAAACTACACGAATAAGCCGACATATGGATGTTTATCGTTTTCGAATTTGAGGAGGTTCGTAAAAGCATTGTTCTATTAGACAATACTTGAAAGCAATCAACAATACACAACTTTATTTACATATAGCTGGTAATAAAAGTGGATATTCTAACGACAAATCTAACTAGTTTGAACATTTAGTAGGTACTTTTGCCTGTATACGGCAGTACAATTCGCCCTCGACCACCAACTTTATATTAAAATTAAAGGCTATTCTGAATAAGAATATTTAATTATGGTATTTTCTCATGTAAATCCTGCATAATTATTGAAATTATTTAGATCGTACAGAAAAAATATTTGCCTAAAAATTTAAAGGTTTTGCGGTTCACGTTTACAGTGCTGTGTATAAGTAAACTAATTAGACAGGTGGAGTATCGTTAAATCTGGCAGCATTGGTTAAACGTCAGAATGATCGGGGAAGAATTGAATTCAACTCGCACAACCATTCATCAGATTTTGATTAGTGAATGGGGATTGACGAAATCTGCGCGAAAATTATTTCAAAAAACTTTTCGCAGGATCAAAAGAATAACAGAAGGGAAACATGTTTTGACTTTTTGTGGAAGATCAATTATTGTAACGTGTTATTACTGTTGGCAATTTTTTTTAATACAACCCGGAAACGACTTGCCAAGTCGGGAATTGCACATTCTGACCATACTACAGGCAAAGAAATCCAGAATGAACAAATTAAAGATCAAAAGCATGTTTATTTTAGCTAGCATAGATGCTTTTTTATAATCAAGAGATCGATTGAGGTACAAATTGCTATAAGAGATTTGTGCTTCAAGTGAAACTCACCATTTTTATCAAGAAGCTCTTAAAAATCTTCGAAAAATGAGACCGAACATAAAGAACACTTTTGGGTATTGCATCACGACAATGCGCCTAATCATACATCGATTTCAATTAAAGAATGACCAAGGTATACGACGTTCATCATTTAAATTCTCTATACGCCTATTAATAATATTCCAAGAAAAATAATGCGATCTATAATTTACTTTCTCATCCTCAGTACATTCCCAATAATCATACAAAGCTCTAAAAGCTATTTCTCTCTCATTATTTAATTTTTATTTGAAAAACGTACACAATTTATTAAAGAATCAATATCCAAACTAAACCAAATGCAGCAACAAAACAACGATCTCGATAATACAACAATAATTCACCAGACTTAAATACTTGAATCCTTGTGACTTTCCTTTTCCCAAGATTGAAAATTTACCTCAAAGTACACGGTTTTGGGACTTTGGAGAACATTGAAGAGGTCGTAAGCAACCAACCAAAGGCGATTCCAGTATGTGAGTTCCAGCACTCCCATGAAGAGTAGACAAATCGTCTCCAGTACTTTGTGGCTTTCCAAGCTAATTACTTTGAAGCAGACAATGTGAAATTGTAATTTCAATAGAATTCAATTCAATAGAAAAAAATAGCCACATTACTTTCTTTACACACTTCATTGATTGTCGTTTGTCACGTTCCTATATACACAAGCGCCGCAATATAAATTTGCTTTAATAAACATATGAGGGTGGTCTGAAATGTTTTGAACCTCAATATGAAGATGGCGTTACTCGTCAAAACCACCAGTACTGCAATCGCATACGCTTTGAAAAATACCTGTGAAAATTTCAAACATTTCGGACGCTCAGTTGACAGTCGTTTGTGTGAGTCGATGTCAGTGTTTTTGAAAAAATTGGAAAAGTCGAATATTGTGCCGTGATTAAATTCCTGCAATTGAAAGGCAATACGACTGCGTAAATTAAAACTAAGTTGGACGCTGTTTACGGGAACTCTGCCCCCGTCATTTGCCACAACGAAAAAACAGGCAGCTGAATTTAAACATGTTAGTACCAGTTTGGTTGATGAAGAACGTTTGAGACGGCCAGAAACTGCGACCACCACCGACAACGTTGAAAATGTTTACCAGATGGTACTGGACGCCCGTCGAATCAAGGTTAGAGAGATAGCAGAAGCTATGCACATATCAAAAGAACGCGTTTGTCATATATTGACTAAAGAATTGCACATGCGAAGCTATCCACGCGTTGGGTGCCGCCCTTGTTCACTTTGGACCAAAAACGCATTCAAATAAACATTTACAAAGCCCGATTGAGCGATTTAAGTGAAATGAGTCAGGTTTTAATAGTCGATTCATAACTGTAGATGAAACTTGAATCCACCACTACACTCCTGAGACGAAAGAACAGTGGATTGCAAAGTGTTAACCTGTTTCCAAAAAGCCGAAAAGATTCCATCGGCCATGAAGGCGATGCACTTCATATTGATTGATCACCCACCGTATTCATCAGATATGACCCCTAGCAACTTACTCCTGTTTCTTAAGTTTAAAGTTCCGCCTTGGAACATGCCACACTATTCTTAAAAAAGATTTAAAAGTATATCCATATAAAATTCAAGCTGTTCATTAACGCGGCCCTGTTGATTACGATAAAAGAACCGAGTACTGCCAATGGTTTTTGAATAACTTGAATAATGATGATGTTCTTAATAAACGTTTCTTTACTGATGAGGCCTGGTTTCATCTTGCTTGGACATTTAAACAAACAAAATATGAGAATATGGTCGGCAGAAAATACTCATGAATTTGTGGAAACACTATTACGTACGCATAGAAAATTTGGCTGGCGGTGTCGAGGACGCGAATCATTGGACCAATATTTTTAAATGGAACAATAAATGCTGAAAGATACCGAAATACCTAGAACCCTTTACTAATCAGTTACGCGACGATGAAATTACAGAAGGATTTTTCCAATAAGATAATGCTCCAACACATACGGTTCAACAAGCACATGCTCGTTTGGAAGTTCTTTGATAATCGAATAGGGAATTTTCCTCCAAGGTCTCCAGATCTTACAATTCTGGATTACTTCATTTTTCCGCACATGAAAAACAAGATTTTTAGAACGCCACAACATATAATTAAAGAACTTTCCAATGGTTATGAGAAGTTTGTGATAATATAATCCCTCATTTGTCAAACGCATTTGAAAACACGAAACGCAGAGTTCGTGTAGGCATCGAGACAAGAGGGCAACATTTCGAGCATCGTCTTTAACATAGTATTTTTATTTATTATTTATTTTAAATATAGATTTAACAATCAACGGCATGAATTTTAATAGATTGAAAGACATGCTAAAGTCATTCAATATGTGGCAATCTATTCACAAACCTACAAGAATTACAACTACTAGCCGAACAGGGGTTGACAACAAATATAATAAATTACGCGTCGGAAGTTGAAATATCCTTATTATCTGATCATACGGCACAGGGAATAAGTTTTACAGTTCCTTGTCTTCAGACAAGCAAACAAGAGAACAAAATAGAAAAGAGAATCTTTGCTCAAGGTGCACTTGATAACATAAAAAATAAATTAGATGACGAAAACTGGAAAGAGGTGTTAAACACTAATGATGTAAATATTAGCTACATTTTTCAAAAAATATTAACAGCTGTAATAAATAGTGAAACACAAAAAAGTCATCAACGTAAGTGGTTCAAATTAAACAAAATTGGCTAACCGAGGATATAAAAATGAAAACAAGAATATGAAGCGATTATGAGCTCTAGAATATCTCAAGAGGATTAGAAATTAAATTGGGAAAATTTGAAGCAAGAAATCCAGATATCTAAGAAACGAATGTATTCAGAGCACATTCAGCAGTCGAGAAACGCTACGAAGGGAAGGTGGGATGTCGTACAGAGTCTTCAAGGGAAATCATCAAAGCCAGATTTTGATTTACAAATATTTAAAACCAATGAGGTCTCCAACAAAGATAACGATGCCGACGCGGATGAACGAATATTTCATTAATACATAAAAAATAAACCACCCCGAAAATTTCAACGGAAGGAACAACATGGAGACGGTTACCAGTACATTCTTGTTCTTCCCAACAGACCACTAGGAAGTGATGGATATAATAATTGGCCTGAGGGGAACAAGCTCAGTCGGGTTTGACGAGGGACCGACGGCTTTACTAAAGAAATGCGCAAAGAGTGTCGCTGTTCCTTTGACTCACGTGATAAATAATTCATTCCTGTCTTATAAAGCCGATATATAAGTCCGGAGACAAAAAGGATTTTAAAAACTATAGACCCATAGCTCTGATATCAAATGTTTCGTAAGTCATTGAAAGGCTGGCTCAGAAGAGAATTACCGGTTTTATAAACAAACAAAACATTTTGAACCCCAACCAAAATGGTTATGTAAGGAGGAGATCTACGAGTCGGGCTATGTTTTAGCTTATGGAAGAAGTAACATTGGGCCTGAGTGGAAAGGAGCAAACAGCTTGTGTCTTCATGGATCTAAGTAGGACATTTGATTGTGTGAGTCATCGGATTTTATTGTGGAAACTGGAGGTGATGGGATTTCGTGGCATTGGTCTAGATTGGGTGGGATCTTAACTGTCAAAAAGAGCAGTGTGTACTAGTGCGTGTGATGAGCTGGGAAAGAAGTTGACATCTGACTGGAAGATCATCGAGGTGGTGTGCCTCAGGGATCTATTTTGGGCCCAACTTAGTTGTTGCTTTATGTGAACGATCTGCCAGGGATCATCGAGGGTCTGACAGTGATGTTTGCGGGTATCATATTCTTGCTTCCTGCGCAGTGTGAGCCGCCCAAGTTTGTGTGAAAGAGTAAGAAATACTATAATTTCGTATGAGGAATGATTCCTAAAAAACAACTTGTTATTGAATATAAACAAGACCAAGCTACTGTCCTTTAATAGAGAAGCTCTTGAGGTAAAATGCAACAATGATATCCTTGCCTCCACCAATGAGGCACGGTTTCTGGGATGGATTCTGGATGATGACATGTGGAGGATCTGGCTAGTAGTATCTCCAGGGCATGCTTTGGTTTAAGAACCACAGTAAAAAAACGTAAGTGCTAACGCGGCTTTGTCCGCATATTATGCTGATGTGTTCTCAAGAATTAAGTATGGGATCGTGTTTTGGGGTAACTCTGTTGATGCGGGTGGGATTTTCATTCTCCAAATGGCGTGTGTTAGGACGTTATTTGCCATGAGCAAGAGAGATACATTTTTAAGGAGAATTGAATACTAACCTTGCCATCTATATATATTCTTGAATGTGCTCTTTGTGAAGATGAACTACGGAGACATCTTTCGGAAATATGAACTCAAATCATGATCGCGATACAAGAAGGGTTTCTCGCGGGATATTGGTTCCGCCATGCACACATCTCACGTCACACACATCTCACAAAAGTGCAGAAATGTGCAATACACCAGCACATTAACATTTATAACCACATAGAATTAACATAACGAATACAGAATTAATGATTTTTTCGGCCAGACTTTTTAAGCAGTATGTTGTGTGATGCTTGTACTTTACAATGTCTGTTTTGTGTGCTTTTGGCGTTTTCTATACAATTTACTTACATTTTAGAAAAACTAATTTCAAATATGTAATGTTTGTGTATTATTGCCATGTCGTTTGAAAAAGCTTGTTGTGCAATGGTGTATACTGTGTATGTTTTAGATTTGATATGACGTTTTTCACGCTAAAAGCAAAGATGAAAATAAATACAAATTATTATTACAATAAGCCAGTGGCGGCTCTTGATGACGTTCGATGTGGGCTGCTGCACGGATGAGACTGCTTCGTTTAAGCTTTCATATATACAGAGAAGCAAGTAACCGTACCGAAATCTTCCGAAATAGTTCGAAGTTGTCTCATCCGTGTAGCAGCGCACATCGTACGTCATCAAGAGCCGCCACTGCAATAAGCGCATTTCTGTATATAAATGTATTTTATTTCAGACATTTCACAAGAAATAAGATCAAGTTGTAACACGACTAAATTGTAATCTGTCAGATGACACAAGTCAAAATTTGACTTTCGAAGAACCATACTGGGCTACTCTAAACGAAAATTTAATCGAAGACATGGCATATGAAAAAATACCCAAATATTTTAATACCAGTAATTTATTTTGATTTATATATTTTTATTATATTAAACGCTGGATACTTATTTGGATAACTGAGTTGTCATCATTAGCAGCACATCCATGCTTTACTTGTGTGTATCAGAGCTCCGAATGTAATATTTTTTTTACAACTGATAATAACAAATTAGTTGTCTAAAATGTAACTTTGATTTGAAGCTTTATTGTGATAAGGCTAAAATAGTTTTATATCAAGTGATTTTACTTGTACAAGGTCTCTAAAATAAATTCTAAATTGCAAATTTGTTTATTTGTGAAAGTAAACTAGGCTCGTTACCTGATTTTGTCTGTAGGTATATCGGTAAGTCATGATTTTAGACTGATAATCCAGCATATCAACTTCAAAAGTAAATGTATGATAATTTATGGGTTGTAATGGAATGTTCTCGCTCACTTTATAGGCCGGTTGAGTTTTATTTTCGTCGCTGTAAGGTAATCCCACAAAAGGACAAGGATGCACCCTGATATTCGCACAGTGCTCCACAACGATATTTCTTTGATGAGACCTAAGAAAAACATGTAATTTTATTTATTCTGAATGTTAAAACGTACACGAATGCTTACCTGAATATAACTTTGATAAATGGATCTGGCATATACTTTGAAATTGGAATGTTATAAGTGTAATTGGATGGCGAAGATCTACTTTCCATTAAGTAATCCCCCGTTAGATCTGTACTAAAATTCTTTCCTTGAATGGTGATCCTCAAATGATGATCATCTGGCAAATTAATACTGTTTTAATATCTAATAGTCTAGAATTTCTAATTTATTTAAAATACGTCCAACTAAAATAATATATCCAGGATAGAAACAAATATTTTATTATTTTTTGATAATCCTAAATTACGAGTATACTGCATAAATTTATTTAGTAGGCATTTATTAAAACTTAACATGTCCAGTTGCTGACAATAAATATCGAGCACTGATTTGACATTTAATTTCTTCATGAAATTTGGTAAATCAGGATTAACTTAGATGGTATAAATGGCTTTACTGCTTTTAAAAGTAATCATCATTAACTTGTATACACTTTGGCAAGCAGTCGCGCCACTTCTGTAAACATTTTTTTCAGTTAGACGTGGGTATCTCAGAAACCTGCTGTGTGAATGTGTTAACTGCCTCTTCGTGCATTGAAAGCTCACGCTTTTGATTTTTGGCAAAGGGGAAGAAATTACGGGGTAATAAAGTAGAACTACACAGGCAATTAGATATTAATTCCACGTTTTTTTTTTGGTTTTTGAAGATTCTATCGTTCGGCCGACTATGTAAAAGCTCGCATTGTCATGATGAAGGATGATGCGACAAATGTGGATTGTTTTAAGTAATTCATCCATGACTTCTGGCAAACAAATGATTGTATACCAATCGATATTAACAGTCTTCGATTCTCTAAAGCAACGATTTCCAAACTATGCTCTGCGGAGTCCTTGGAGCTCCATCCGACACAGTTATGAAGAAGACAAAAAAGTTAAAAACACAATATTGTTGCTTCCATCTACCGAGAAGAATGCAAGCTACTTCCATCTAGCGAGAAGAACGCAAATTACTTGAAGAGAGGCAATGCACGACCGTTTATTAAATACGCCAAATAAGCATAGTAAACTTTAAAAACCTAAACTAGATGGCGCGATGCAATCAATAAAATATAAGTATATTTTCTATTTTGGCACGATTGGAAGTAGTTCCCATCTTGTTTATATGTATATTATCTGGTAGGGTTTAGGTTAACGTTTCGATTTCTTGCATTTGGGTACAAATTTAGATTGAATGGCGTACAAAGCTTTTAATAATTACCGACCAACCCACAATAGTCTATAACTAACGTAATGAATATTGTATATGATTATTCCTTCCCCAAATACCCGGAGCTGCTGCTAATAATGTAAAAAAAAAATTTGAAGCAGTTCTTTCGTACTGAACGGCGAATTGTTGACTTGTTTGATATAAAAAAGTAGATTTTTCCGAACCGGGGATAAATGTGCTGTCACTAAAAAACTTTGTGTACTTTAAACATGCCCCTATTTCATCGGTAGATGTTGAACAGTTGTTTTCAATGTATAAATGGATTTACAGTGACACAACACATGAGCATATGGAACAATTAAATTATTGGTGATTTAGTATCATTTAAATTCTGGATATAAACGGTGAACAGTTAGGATGTATATGTTTTATAAACCCTGCGATATTCCTTTTAGAGAAGATGTATTTACTCTTACTTGGTAAGTACTTATTTCTCTATACGTATTTTGATTCGCTTGTGAAAATGGATAAATTGGGATTCATGTCCTTGTTTCGTCACTGGCACTGATGTTATGTACCCTAGACTGCCGATACCTAATTATGACATATCATATAACTAATAAAAGAGTAAAATAAATGTAATATGATATAGTAGCAATTAGTATAAAAACATTAAATTTATTTATAAGTTTTAATTTTGATATCTAATTGTAAAAGTATTGACTGTTAGACTGTTGCCTCCACCAAAAATGTAAGTGCATGTTTATTTGGTCGATTTCTTTGTTGATATCGAACTGTGACTTAAGATAGGCTTCCTAAGACCTGAGAGTCTAGAACACCAATCAATGCTCAGTCAAATGAGAATTTATTTTAGAAATGCGAATTCCTTAAGATGGAGTTTGGAATATATTGCACATGATCCTGCTTCAGAGACTTTGAGGGCTAGTAACGGACATCCACAGTGTGTGATATGCAACAAAGTATTGCTCAATTATTCTATATTTTGCGCCAACCTTAGACGGCATTTCGAAACTCTAACTTTACAAATAAAACTGCAGATTGGTTCAAAAGAAAAAGATACGAACTCCATGTAAGTTCAGACAAAATATGTATTTCATGTAAAGACAAATAACGAAAAAGCACTCTTATAACATCACTATTAGTGATGCCATGAAAAAATTGCAAACTCTCCAGTGTGCCCTTATCAAATAACTGTATCAAATCCGGAATCTATCAATCAATGTTAAAGATGTCATAATTTCCCGTATCAGTCAAACGAAATTCTTGCTACAACTTAACGAATCGGCGGAGGTTATAGGATTAGTTGTGTTAAAGACGTTTCTACTCCGGGGCTTAAAAATTTGGAAACCGCTACCTTAAAGCGACAGTAAGTAACCACATGTAATCGTAATTCAAAAAATGTAGCAATAACTTTTATGAAGCATTATCAGAACAAACAACTTTTCTGGTTTAAGTTTATCTTGGAACACATAACCAGCTAGTCGACGTTTAGTTGCCCTTGTTTGAAGCATCGAAGTTTTATCACCAGTTGCAGCGTTGAAAACGGAATAGAAGCACCTTGGTTGAGTTTTTTAAGCATTTCTTTACTCCATTTGACACGAGCCCATTTTTACACACAATTCAATGAAAACGAACTTTTTTCAGAACCTAGTGTTCTTGGCAATCTCAAACATTTGCTTTATGACAAAGCTTATAGATGCCTGCACCTCACGACATGTCGTATGCCAGTTCATATGTATCGTTTTTCTTAAAGCATCGATGTTTGTTGCAATAACAGCCGTTTATGAAAGACCTTCATGAAATTTATCAATAAGGTGTCTACGTCCACGGTTTTGGATGAAGTCAATCAATGGATTTGTCGGCCGATATCGTAGTGGCAACGTACTGCCTTATCGTGTCGATGGTCTTAGGACCAAATTTCGGGCTTGCTGTGCGAAGCTTTCGTGATTTTTCTTCTCGTTTAAGGGAGTACCGATAGTTAGTCAAATATCTTAAGTCTGGGGTAATAATAACTCATGCTCCTGTAATTGACATTAAGCTGATTGTGGATGCGAACGCATACACTATTATTATTATTGTGGTTGAGTTAACTCCTATTATGGTTCGAAATTGTGCATGAGAAAATACCTTTCCTTCAAAACACTATAACGTTCTTGAATCAATGCAGAAATGCATTTCGCTTCCTTTTAATTTTGTTAATGGTATTTATAATATAAAATGTTAAGTTTTATGAAAATTATACTCCCAACTTTCAGTTACGTCAGCTAGTACTCCTGGTTTTTATAAACTTTCGCAGCAACTTATGTATGTATTACATAGTGTATTATTTATAGTTCATAATTGCATTGCTAAAGAGGACTAAGTGTTAGACTCAAAAATAAGAGATATTATGTATTATCAAAGTGAGAAACCTTTCACCCTAAAACTCATAGTCACGCAAAAGTTATTAAAATAATATGAAAAGAATAGAAAAGTCTAACCTGTTGTATCAAAGCTGTTATCCTTATCGTTAATATCATCGTTGTCTCTTTTCTGTCTAGGATGTTTATCAATGTTGTTGGAATTGAAAGGCTTCACGATCTTATTCTTGTCCAGTATTGAAATAGAAACTGTTTTGTTTTTAGAATGTGGTGCCTTCTGAACTTTTTCCTTAAATACAGGAGCACCAATTATATTTGATTGGTCAAAGAGTAATGATGCACAGCAGTACACCTGAAATATGAATATATTGTTATTACTAAAAGAGATGTCAAATACAAAATAGAATATGATTCAGAGATAATGAAGAAACACAAATGGTTTAAGAAAAAAACAAGTAGTAATAAACACACAAACGATTTTTAAAGTTTCTCTCTTAATATCACCATGCTTCTTTAATATGTTTGAACGAAAAGTTTTTTAATGCCTTGTAATTTAGGGTGGTTGAAAAAAGGAAATATTAGTAGATTATTCAAATGAATAATAAATAGCAGAAGTGAAAACTTAGCAATAGATACAATAGCCTTATTTTAAAAAAAGATGACGAATTAGTGATAGTTTGTGAGAGAAGAGCCTGACGAGCACTTGCCTGTTAAAGGAAGCCACTATTAATTTATTCATTGCTTTCTTTATATTTAAAGAAATGCGAAATTTTCGATATTTTATAATTGGAAGAATGTAGGCAGTAATTAGTGTAAAAGTATTTAAATTAATATAGACCTAAGCATAATATTTCCATTCCTTCATCCTATTGTGTACATTTTAAATAAAATAGAAAAAAGATATTTACCTGACAGGCGTTATTTGCATCATAAGATTGTGGTTCTGCAATACATTCAGATGGTCTACCTAGAATGTGCGAAAATTCTTTTTCAATAGATGTTACTTGTACATTAGACCATGACGAACCTAATCAAAAAGCAAAAAATAAAATAAAAATAAAATCTAGCACACAAAAAAAAAGAAAAAGTAATCGAAAACAATAATTAACTGAATAAAAAATAAAATGAAGTTGCAATGGGTAAATTAATTAAATTTTAATAATATATAAATAATATAAAAAATATATACACTGACTCACATCTTAAAATGATGCCTGTTATAATCAGTATTACATACCGATCACATACGAGAATGGTTCGACAATTAACTTGACTTGGGTACAATATCTGTATATACTTTTAGTTTTGTATAGTGACAAATAAAAATGGGTTGAAAGATACATGTGAGTAACGCCTTCACATAAAAAATCACGGTCCAATGTTCACATAGTAACAAGAAAATGCTTTTTCTTTATTTGAGTCCGGCCCTGTTGCAGTTAATCTACCGCTACAAACAACGCTGGTATTTACATTTAGTATAGACAGTCTTCGCTGTGACTAGGTGCGTTCGCAATGGCATCCTACACGAACATCGAATATACTGATATGATTTTAATTTATGGCGAAACAGGAAAAAATAGTCTTGCGGCAAAAAATTTCTACGCAGAACGTTTCCCGAATCGACGTCTTCCTTCGACTAAGACAATTGTGAGAGCCGTATATCAACTTTGGGATACAGGATCAGTAATTCCACGTTTTGAAGGTCAGGTCATGGCCCTCAAAGATTACGCAGAGTGTAACAAATAGAAGAGGTTATTTTAAATGTCATGGAAACGGATCTCGGCGTAAGTACGACAACCCTAGCTGTTATATACCGGGTTTTTCTTTTATCATTACACGTAGGTATAATGCAATGATTTTTTTTTCATTTTGCATTACAGATAGGGATAAATGTATGGAGGTGGCATAGTAGGCAACCAGTTATACACCAGTAACGTTTTTCAAATTGTCAAATATTTATGTTTTTCATTCATACTTAAATCTTAAATTAAATACATTTGATTGAAAAATACATAATTTATTTAAAACAGTCAGGCTTATACCTTGTGCGAGAAGACAATTTTAAATATTTTTAATAAATTCAAAGAAGATGGATACTATTTCCTTAAGGTTGAAATATATCTAAGATAGTAAAATTAGTATCAAAAAAGGTAGAAAATATAACAAAAAAGTACAAATAGATTTTACCATTTTATGAATTGTAGAACGTCCTCACATTACTTCTAATGAATTACTGAACGTAACTCACGTATTGAGGGAATTTCAGTAGCACGATAAAAACAAATAACGCCTCGTGGTATCTTACGAATAAGTGGTTTTATAAAATGGAGAAATTTATCTTAAAAAGCAGTAGTGGGAAATTCTTGTAGGTAATAAATATGTTACTATTTCTTTAATAATCACAATAACTTTTGGACTGTACAATGATCTGACAGCATCACTACTGGAATTAAATATTGAGGAAGGGAAGACACTATGCAACAAACTTTTGGAATCTGTTAAAACAAGGCCATTTTCATATGAAGGAGGGATCAGTTACTAGAGTGGCAACTGTTTGAGACCCTCGATTTAAAAGAGAAGGTTTTCGTAGTACTGAAAATGCTACTGGGGCTACTTCTTTTCTAGAACAAGAAATGTTTAATATTATGAAGAAAATATATCCTGAAAATAAAAAACAAATGCTTGTGTAATCGAAACAGACATTAGTCAATATCAAAAGTCACTTTCATTAATTGGATTTTTGGAAGAAAGAATAAGAGAAAGTAAAATCAATTACAGCTGATGTAATAATAACTAAAATTCAATACCTCCAAAGGCCAAAATCAAATCAGGACGTAGATCCCTCTTTGGGTAATTGGGTAAAATGGGTAATTACATTTTTTATTTGGATTTTCTTTTAGGTAACAGGAATGGAGCTGAATGCCTTAAAACAATATGTTAAAAAATACTTCTGTATTCCAGCGAGTTCAGCAGAAAGTGAAAGTGTATAATACAGATCGTTTAATAATAGAACAAAGGTGTGCAAGACTAAAACCGAAAAATATTAATATGATAATGTGCCTAAATAAAAATTTAAAAAATATTAATAAGTAACTTAAGTATTTATTTTATTAAAATTACACCCAACCTTAGCTAAAATTATGAGCAAAATTAGCTAAAAAATAATTAAATGGGTTTCATCTTACTATGCTTTCTATTAATGATATGAATGCTTAAGCATTCAAAGGCAAATGATTTAGATTGCCATACAGAATGTACATGAAACTCTTTAAATCTATTACGGAACTGTTTGCTTTATACAGCAGATCGCTGATCGTGAAAATCGTAAAACTAATATTATTGTATACAATTGTTCTGAAACTGACAATTCTAATAACGAGCAAATGATACTAGATTCTGCGCAGTTGCGAGAAATATTTACTGCTGTAGAATTAGATGTGCCCGAATTTCAAGTGCTGAGGTTGGGTCGATTTGACTCGAGTAATGCTGCTAGATGTCGTCCAATTAGAATCAGGTTTCCTTCTGAAGCTAAAGTGTTCGAAGTATTAAAAAAATCGGCACGGATAAGATCTTTCGATCAGTGGTCTCGTCTGGGGTTTCCTCGCGATCAAACAATCATGCAACGTAAACTGTATAAAAGCGTTAAAATTCAATTTCAAGCGCGTATGGGGGCTGGAGAGCGAAACCCGAAAATAAAATATAAAAATGGCATTTCCATCATTATTGTTTCGGAAAACTAGCTTCGCCCAACAGCAATTCGTACTCTCTTAAATTATATTATCAAAACACTCGAGGTCGGCGTTCAAAATCGTATTTATTTTTTCCTAACTGTTGTGATTTGTCATTCGACATTGTCCTTATCACTGAAACTTGGTTAAATGATTCCTTTGAAAGTTCCACTCAACTCATTATAATGTAATTAGATGTGATCGTAAGTTTGCTACTGTGTGGGAAAGTCTACTTACTGGTGGCAGTGTGATTTTTGCTCTGGTTAATACAATTTCATTCGAAATTATAGATACTTCTGAATTTGCTACATTGATTCTATTAATTGATTTAATAGGCTGCAAATGTAGAATTAGTCACTTATACTATACATATTGCTATGGATTTTTCATTAAAGAAAAATACTTTAATTATGTGATATATTTGAATATTTAAAAATGTACATATTTTTTGACTTTCACTGTATTTTAAATTTATTTAAATGAGCGAATATAAAAACTGGTTTTTATATATTCGAGGTCGATCTGATCGAGAGGCCTATGTAAATTCATGGAGACCTGTTTAATATCTCGTACTAGAAGGTAGCTTGATGTAATATAATTAATTATATTATTTAAATTGGTTAGTTATTTGATTAGTGTTTTGATTGATGTATTAGAGAGTTGTCAAGTTAAATTCTCGTTTGCTAATTGTTGATTAATATAGAAAAAGCACCTTCTTTGTTCTTCGTCTCCACATTAAATAGTTTTTGTAAGTATTAAGTTTTTTATGATATCATAAAACGTTATTTAAAATTATAAATATATTTCTATTGTATCCAAGATTGTTATTTAAGAGATTTATTATTAGTAATATAAATAACAAAGCTTACTATTAAAATTCTATGTTAAAATTATATTAATTAGAATTTGTTCGAGAGGAGCCAAGTTTTTTTTTGTACATGTTTATTGCGCATGTGTAATTTGGAACGTGTTCCAGAATTTGATTATACTGAGTGGTTCTCTGGGGAAGAAATTTAAAAATAAACTTTATTATTTTAGATAAGTTTGATCGGAGTCATTAAGAGGAAGTTTTTTCATTCTCTCAGCTGTCAATATTTCAGTGAATATATTTTACCTCATGTATTATTGTAAAATACAGAATCTTTATACTTTATAAAGATAGTCTTTTTTTCTTTTTTTTTATTTTTCTATTAAATATTCAGTTTAAATTTTATCTTGTGTTTCATTTATTTCACACATTAATACTGCTGTTCAAGCTCAATATATAAAATAAGTAAATATTTGTGGGAACTTTTTACTGGCGCCTAACTCATTGTAGAAATTATACGACTTTCCGAATTGGAACCCGAGAAGATAGAAGTCTCATTTTTGAAAATTCTCCGGCTGAGAAACCTAGTTGGGAAAACAAGTTGTGGATGGTGGCGTATTAAATATACAAACCACTATTCATAGCAATATGTGTTATAATATATACATCCACCTGATGTGCCCAGCGATGACGTTGAATTATTCCTTGAATCTTTTGCAATTTTTTTCACTTTTACTCACTGGAGACGTCAACCTATCACACTTAACATACAAATCTTAATTTACGTCACCCGGAAGTTTCTTCTTTTTTGGATTTTTGTAACTTGCTACAACTGAGGCAATATAATACAATCTTAAATATTGACGATCGACTTCTGGATCTTGTTTTTTCTAACTTGAATTATAATCTTCGCATATCCCACGATGATTTGCCTTGGGTTCCTGAAGCCGCACGTCATCCGGCTTTATCGATTAATGTGGAAACTGCATCATCTTCTGATACAGTAAACTTGCCTACGTTTGGGAGCACTTCTTATAATTTAAAAAAGGCGAACTTTCATCAGCTTTATGACGATTTGCAGCAACTTGACTGGTTATTTTTGGATAATATTGATGACGTTAACTACTCTCTAAACTGTTTCTATAACATTTTGAATAGCACCTTTGAGTCCTCTGTTCCTAAACGGTCTGCTTGTCCTTCATCTTACCCATCTTGGTTTACTTTGGAACTTAAGCGCAATTTAAAAACGAAACAATATTACCGGCGTAAATGTAAATTAAATAAGAACCACTTTTATCTTAATGAGTACAAAAGAATGAGAAGCTTGACGAAGTTTCAAATTTCCACTAGTTACAAAGAATATTTGAATGGCATAGAAACTTCTATCAAGGAAAATCCTAAAGAAATTTGGTCTTTTGTACATGTAAGGTGGGGTACGTCACGGATTCCTGGCAAACTACTTTACAATAGAACTTGGACTGATTCACCTCAAGACATCGTCGATTGTTTTGTACCACATTTCTCCGTAACGTATTGGGGTGCGGATATTGATACTGAACCTGATACTTTTACATTATTTGAGTCGCTTGACATCTATCCTGTAACATAGGAAAGTATTGAAAGTATTATGTCTACATTTCCAAACAAATTTACTGCTGGTGATGATCAAATTCCAAGCTTTGTGGTTAGCGATCTTTGCTCCGCTCTTTCACAGCCGCTCGCCAAAATAATTAACCTTGCTGTCAGAACGTGAACTTTTCCTGATAGATGGAAACGTGCGCGCATAGTGCCCGTCTTCAAAAAGGGTAAGACTACGGATGTATGTAATTACAAACCAATATCTATGCTCTTCAATTTGGCCAAAATTTTTGAGCAAGTTATATATAATTCAATTTATCCTTTTGTTCGTTACCATATATCACCTGTTCAACATGGTTTTATGACAGGACGCTCGACTACTACTAATCTTGTGAGTTTTACCTATTACGTATGTGAGAAGTTGGATTGCCAGGGACAGGTTGACGTTATTTATAGATTTCTTCAAGGCGTTTGAAACAATTAATCACAAACTTCTTATGCAGAAACTTAATTGTTTTTGTCTAAATGTGGCTTTTTATATTGGTTTTAATTTATTGGAATTTGTTGCATTATCTGGAGTTACACAAGGATCGAGTTTGGATCCTTTGCTTTTTAATATACAAGATGTCCCGTATCGTTATGTTCAAATTTTAGGAGTGTAAAGTAGACTTCATTTCAAGTAACAAAAACGCAAAACTTGTATATCCATTTTTATTTGTTTCAAAGTTACAGATCTATGAATGTGATTGTCAGATCATGAAAAAAATGTAATCCTAAAGTCAATACAAACTGATTTTATTTAAAAAAAAGTTATACGATTCAATAACATGCCTGTGATTGTTAACGTCGCATAATAAAATGTTATCCTAAAATAAATAAACACGTGTCGTAGTGCATACAGTAAGTTCTTGGAGATCTACAGAAAAGAGTACTGGAAATTGATTTATGATAAAGAAGGTTCTTACTTATTTCGTACGTGCTGAACCATGAATATCAGACAATAAACAAATGTTCAGATGACTGTTAACCTTGCATTTTTTTAATAAAGGATTACATTACGTTTCAGTTCATACAACAGCTTATTAGTGAGTGAACACGT
This sequence comes from Melolontha melolontha, assembly GCA_935421215.2. Taxonomy (NCBI): domain Eukaryota; kingdom Metazoa; phylum Arthropoda; class Insecta; order Coleoptera; family Scarabaeidae; genus Melolontha; species Melolontha melolontha. Next base: position 78,260,470 of record OW285241.1, on the reverse strand, counting down.
TTTCTTTATTCAAAATGCCTTACCGATTTTCTTCTCAAGAGTATACGCATTCCTCATTACAGAGCGTTTCTGGAAGTACACAGACAATTTCGGGAATGCGGACTGTGTGATTATTATTATTTCAACCGAGGAGTAAATTTGCCAGCAGGCTTAAAAGAAGCAGTAGCTATTAGTACAAGAGATTCAACTCTCAGTGTACGTCGAATCGCTAGACAACTAGGAGTACCACGAACGACAGTTTGGCGAATTTTAAAACGTGAAGGCTTATATCCATATCACTATCGCAGGGGACACGGTTTGCTTGAGGCAGACCACTATGCTCGTCTAGTTTATTCTACCTGGATATTAAGACAGTCACGGCTTCAATTTAATTTCTGCAGAACAGTCCTCTGGACACATGAATCTACGTTCACGAGAAGTGGTGTTTCAAATCTGGGAAACCTGCACAGGTGGTCATCAGAAAATCCCAAAGCTATACGCCGATCTAAATTTCAACATGAATTTTCTATTAACGTTTGAGCGGCCCAATCGATGACTTGTTGATTGGTCCTGTCGTTCTTCCTGGGAGGTTAAATGTGGACCTTCAATTTCTTATTGACGAACTGCCAGGTCTTTTAGAGGATCTCGCACTAAATGTTCGACGAGACATGTGGTCTCGAAATGTGGAGGGGGCTCCACATTTCGGAATTGCTGTCCGAAATTGGGTTAACGTCAATTATCCAAGATGGATTAGTCGAGGTGGTCCTGTTGCATGGCCATCCAGATCACCCGATCTTAATCCCCTTGACTTTTATTTATGGGGGTACATGAAAAATTTAGTCTACGCGCAAGTTTCGAACACAAAAGAAGGATTGTTGGATCGTATTCACCTGGCTGCCGAGCAAATCCGACAAAACAAGTATGAAATTAAGATAAGTACTTTTTCTATTGGCTTACGGGCACAAACCTGCATTCAACAAGAAGGTGGTCATTTCGAAAATATTAATTAAACTTTTTTAAATAAAATCAGTTTTTATTGACTTTAGGATTACATTTTATATTTTGTTTCATGATCTGACAATCACATTCATAGATCGGTAACTTTGAAACAAATAAAAATGTTTTGCGTTTTTGTTACTTGAAATGAAGTCTACTTTACACTCCTAAAATTTGAACATAACGATACGGGACAGCTTGTATACATTAATGATTTGTTTTCATTAATGTCTTGTCAAGTATTAGCATATGCAGATGACAATAAGCTCTTTCATTGCATACATAATCAACGTGATGAAGACATGCTTCAGGATAACTTGAGTGTACTGGCCAATTGGTCCGAAAGGAATAAGCTTGTTTTGAACGTTAACAAATGTTATACTATGACTTTCACTAAGAACAACCGGGCATACTTGTCCTCCTATTCAATTTATGATGTTCCTCTCACCAGCATGAGTGAAATTAAGGATCTTGGTGTGTCATTTGATTCATATTCATCGTTTAATAGCCACATTCAAAAAATTAGTTCGTCTGCCTCAAGAATGTTAGGATTTACTATCAGAACATATAAATATTTCAATGATGTTGCGCTTCTGGAGTTTTTATATTTTGCTCTTGTTCTTCCTAAATTGGAATATGGGTCTGTCGTTTGGTTCCCTCATTATATATCGCAGCAACTTCCTATTGAGCGTGTACAGCGACGCTTTCTGAAACTCTTGATTTTAAAAAATACTGGAGTGTACCCAGACAGAAATGTTTCCTACGATGAACTAAGGCTACGTTTTGGGTTCCAGACACTCACTGATCGGAGGGTTGAAGAAAGTGCTCGTTACTTATTTAAACTTGTCACCAATAGTATTGACTGCCCTGGGATATTAGCTGCTGTTCGATTTAATGTACCTTCAGTTAATACTCGCTATACGAGTACATTCAACTTGAGCACCCCGAGGACCAACTTACTAATGAAATTACCTGTTTACCATATGATGCAGAATGCTGATGCAATTTACAGCGATATATTTACTGGTGAAATCATTACATGAGTTTACGTATGTACTCCTAGGTATTTCATGACTGTCACATAATTTATTAATGTATACTTTTTGTTTATTTATGTCTATCTGTAAATTAAGTTTTAGCATATTTTTCTTTTTTTCTGTTTTGTCATATGTATGTATGTATTACACAGTTCTTGCCCTATTACTGGGTATGAACCTGTTGTGCAAATAAACAATTATTAATATTATTATTTATCAGTAAAAATTATTTTATTTAAAATTTCATTTTCATTTAACAAACTAAATATTATATCACAAAAATCAGTTGGTTTTACTATATCTTTCTCGAAAAGCTCTTGATTGTTTAATATCTTGTATGGCTTATATTTTAATTCTTTCAGCGTTTTGAACATCGAACTGTATGATACTCCAAAATGGCCTAGCTACATCTAAAAGCGATTCTTCTACATCATACAGATTATTCAGATTCATGTGTTCTGTTAACACATGATTGGTTTTCATTTATTTTTTTGTGGAAATTTAGAAAGCAACCATCTTCTTTGAATTTGTTAAAAATATTGAAAATTGTTTTCGCACAAGGTATACGCCTGTTGGGATAATTAACTCTTTTAAATAATGTATTTTTCAATAAAACGGATTTAAGTATGAACGAAAAACAGAAATATTTCACAATTTGAAAAATATTACTGGTGCATAACAGGTTACCTGCTATGCCACCGCCATACATTTATCCCAATGTGTAATGCAAAATAAAAAAAATTGCATTATACCTAGGTGTAATGACAAAAGCAAAACCCGGTATAGTTAAATCAATACTTACATCCATTTTTATAGATGAGGTTAGCAACTTACTTATTTCTGGTGGATTTCACCAAGTAATGTGTAATTCAGAAACGGGGAACTAACTGACAATGGACGTACTCAACTGAACGTTGTGCAAACGAATTCATAAAGTAATATCCTGATTTGGAAATCGATTACGATAATCTAATTCGTCATATTGAATTGTGACCAGATTTCGTTCAATAGGAAGCGTTTGTAAGGGCAAGTCAACTGGTCAATCTGTCATGTCAGAAGATGCTGTGGAAGATGTGCGAGCGCGTCTAGAATGCAGTCCTACAAAACCACTGTGTCAGCTCGCTCAACAGATAGGTAAACGTATTCTACATTAAAATATTCCTGCATAATATATCTATAATTGTTCCTCGTTACAGGTTTATCATATGCAACAACACATACTATTCTGAAGCGAAAATTACATTATCATACATATAAGGTGTCTGTTGTCCAGGAGTTATTCCCACTTGATTTTGAGAAACGAGTCGATTACTGTTATTGGTTTAATCAAAATTTAAGAAATTATATTTTGGATTTATCCTTCTTTGCCGATGAAGCATGGTTCCATCTCAGTGGCTATGTAAATTGCCAGAATTTTAGAATATGATCAGCAGAGAAACCTCATGCGTTCCATGAAACATCATTGCACCCAGTATAAGTAGGGGTATGGATAGAAATGTCGAGAAGACGAATCATTGGCCCATTCTTCTTCGAAGAAACTGTAAATGCAGAAAGATATCGAAACATCCTACAACAGTTTATAAATAAACTGCATGATGATGCATTGTAAACAGGGTATTTTCAACATGATAATGCCAGTACTCATACAGCTCGTGAAACAAGGCAATATATTCAACAATTTTATAATGATCGTATTATTGGTTGTGGCAGATAGCTTGCTAGGTCACCCGATTTAATTACACTCGATTTTTTTTTTGTTTGGGCCGAAATGCCGAACAATTAGTCAATGATTTAATAATATGCAAAGAAGAGTAGACACTTGTTTAAATAATGGGGGAACACATTTTGAACAATTCCTTTAAAATGTTCTGTATTTACATATCATTGTTATATTTGCATTAAGATCAAATAAAATGTTCATTTATTTAGCTATCTGCATATTTCTGTTTCCTTTCTAGATGCTACGCCTATGTATAACCACGCTTACAAATGGATGTATAAGTATTGATCGACGTTGACGGAAAGTAGTGTAAGATCAGGACAATCATTTTTGATCTCATGGTACTACGGCTCAACGGAGAATTCGAGAGTCACAATTAAGAAATCGTTGTGCTACAAATAAAATTTGGCCAACTGATGTTAATAAACAAGAAAGGTTACAATTTGCTTTGGAGTACGTAACACGTCGGGATGACTTTGGGACAGCGAGGTATTTTCAGACGAAAAAGCTTTTCAATCCACAGATAATAGAATTTTAAAAGTTTACCGACCTAGGCGAACTAGGTATAACCCGCATTAGACCAGGAAAAAAACTGATCCGGTCACTTTAGGGTAAACGTGTTGTCCTGGGTAAGTGCCAGAGGCCCGGGTGTGTGCATTATCTTTAACGAAAGATTAAATGCAGTAATTTATTGTCAGAATGTCTGTTGCCTTCGGTCCGCCCTATTTTTGGTGAAAATTTTATATCCCAGGACTATAATTGCCCAATTCATCTCGCCACATATTGTTCGGGAATATTTAGAAGAACAAAGAGTTGAAATACTGCCATGGTGTTTTCAAAGAGTCCAGACCAGAATCCTGTTGAGAATGTGTGGAAGGAAATGGTGAAGTCTATCTGATAACGCGATTTTCGTCCAAGAAATATGGGCGAATTAGAACGGAAGATACATGAAGCGTGGCAACAAATTTCACTGGAATTTACTAGAAAGTGAATATAATCTATGCCCAGACGATTATTGAACGTTATAGAACTCCATGTAGAAGTGACAAAATAGTAATTTATTATCTGATAAGTTAAACGATAATAATAAACACCTTTATTTTGTACAAACAAGTCTGTTATATTTCGATGCTTCACAATTACTATGCGATTATATTCACGCACGCCGGTTGCCGTGCCAAATGACTTTTACACGTTACTACGATCTTAAGTACGTTAGCAACGTTGCAATACTAAAATGCTTAAAAATAAACTTTACATATAACTTCATTACTGTACCACTTTTTTTTTTATTCGATAGTACGTTCCATATGATTTACATTTACATGTTCGATTAAAGGTATATTGGACGTGAAATGCTCCGTAAAGCACACATCTTACATCTTCTTTTAATACGAGGTTATCGAACGCTTATCATTCAAAAAACTGTTTAAAAATATGATTTAAATTTATGAGTTTGATTAAAGGTAGATTGTTACCAAATTGGACTTGAAATGCCCTGTAGAGCACATATTTTTGATCTTCTTTTAATACATCTCCTTTCAATAATTAAAATGAAAACAAACGTATAATTTTTCGACTTTTCGTACGAGGTTATCGAACACTTACCATACAAAACTGCTGTTATGATAGCATAGTTTACGGTGTTATTATAATATCGACATTTGTTACGTATGTATCACACACACATACGCTGTAGCGTATAAGTTCAACAGATAAGACATAGGCGGCACATAATAAAATATTCAGGGGGTTTTCAATTTTGGGGTTCGCATCGTAGTTTGAATTTAAATTCTATATAATTACATCTTTTCATTTTTCATACGTTATCTCTTTATTTCAAGGACGATCTGTATATGTTTATTTATACGTGTCAATAAGAAAAATATTTAAATAAAAATAAATTTAAAAAAATAAGTTGCATGCATCATTTATTACGTGTATTAAAAAAAAGCTTGTTAAAAATCTTGCCACAAACTCAAAAGTTAAGGTGACTAACTTACCCGTTTCCTTAAATGGAGGAGGTGTAGATGCTCTACTATGAATAGTGGGCCAGGTACGTACTTTTGAGAATCTGGTAGGTGCATTTGTACTTAAAAAATTTTGTTTATATTGATAGCTAGTTCGATCCATAGATCTGTGTCTAGAGGCATCAATAAGGTATAATGTTGTTATGGCAGCTAAACTAAAAGAAGTACATATTGAAAAAATAATGCACTTTGAGAATTAGGGCTGGGCGATACCGACGTTTTCGGTATCGGGTACCGATACCAATCGAGGTATCGATACTTACCGATGTATCGGGTCTGTGCACGGTATCGATTCTGAGTACCGGAATCGGTAAAGTATCGATAGGTATCGATGCTTTGGAATCGATACCTTGGAATCGATACCTTGGAATCGATACCTTGGAATCGATACCTTGGAATCGATACCTTGGAACCGATACCTTGGAATCGATACCTTGGAATCGATACTTTGGAATCGATACTTTGGAATCGATACCAAGAAATCAATATTCATAACCCGTTTTCTAGGTGTTGATTGTTTGATATCGGTTTCAAGAGATATAAAATTAATTTACCGATTCTACCATAACTACGGTATGAAATTTGCAATATTATTGTGATTTTTTTTTGTAATAATTATAGTTATTATGTGTATGTTATAATATGGATATTTGCTACGCATAATATAAAATTCAACAACATCCTTTGAAATATATACTATATAATATATATAATGCTATATATACTTAAAAATTCTTTACTTAAAAAGTTATTGCATCTTTTATGTACATTTAAAAAAATGCATAAAGGTAAGCTACCCGATACATGGCTACCCGATACATCGCTACCCGATAGATCGATAGTTAGCGAGTACTGGAATCGGTAAAGTATCGATAGGTATCGATGCTTTGGAATCGATACTTTGGAATCGATCCTTGGAATCGATACCTTAGAATCGATACCTTCGTTATATGAGGTATCGGGTACCCGATACCAGTTATGGTATCGGGTATTGGACGATGTATCGATACTTCGCCCAGCCCTATTGAGAATATATTCAAAATGGTAATTTGTAACACTTACCAGAAAGCCATTATTAAGACCAAGACTATGATTATGATTTGTATGAATTTTGTGGAACATAATTCAGATTCATCGGAACAGGAATGATGTTTGAAACATTTTTTTGTGTGCACATGTTTGATGCTATTAACTGCAAAAACAAACATATAGTAAATATTCTGTAAATTAAAAGCCTTGCATAAATGTTTTATTTAATTTATTTTAATGTGTTATATGTTCGCATGCCTTAAAACTCTTTAAATATGAAAAATATATAATAGTATTCCAAATTTAAATTATTGAGTAGATTAGATACAGATATCTATCAAATAAAACAGTTTTAAAGTGTTTTATACGAATAAAATATTAAGGAACAACTAATGGTCCATTTTCTAGCTTCAACAATAACAGACTGGGGAAGGCCAAGAAGGTTACGCAAAGGAGATTGGAAACTCGCCACAGAGGTCTTAAGACCGCATGCTATTAGATGGACTATAGCAGGTTCTAATCATTCAAGGCTGCAGAGGTGGATGCATTACTACAGAAGGGGCCGGAGGTATTAACACGTTTGTAAAATCTTCAAAGCCTCCGTGGGTCGTTTATTTATCCAAAGTGGGTGAGGTGAAATATCTACATTCGCACGCTATCGATTGCTCTGAGCACATCGGTAGTAATAGAATACATCAACCGGTATATTATATTATAATATAATATATTTTCCACAACACAGCGAAACCAGAAGAAATGGCTGGCACCAACGACAACAGCCAACGTATAGCATTTGATATGCAGAACATCAACACGTACGAAGAACTGCAAAATACAATGGAAAACTTTATGAAGATGATGCACAACGCCTTCGAAAACAAGATGAACGAGCTCAAGAAAAACGAAAAACCACCACGAAAGTCCAACAAACGACAGAAGACAGAATCACCGGATATAGAAACGAGCAACATGTACGAAGCACTCCGCACGATCGACGAAGATACGAAGAAAGAAGAAACGACGCCAATGGACAGCAGCGAAGAAGAACCGACAGCCTCCACCTCCGCAGAGAAGGCCGGGGTAAGTACCAATATCACAAAACACACAAACACACACAAACAGCACAAAACAAACACAAAAACAGCAAACAACACAATCCAATTACCCAAAATGCCCTCTATCTCCCCAATTACAATCACTGACCCAACACAATGGCATCGAGTCCGAGATCTAATGAAAACACACAACATTCAATACACACAAAGTAGATCCGTCCCGGCCGGAGTCCAAATCACTCCATCAACAGAACAAGACTATCGCAATCTCAACCGAATTCTCAACGAAAAAGCCAATCAATCTTTCACATACCAACTCCGTAGCGAAAAAAAATTAAAAATCGTCATCAGAGGCGTACCCCAATTCCTGACCGACGAAGACATCAAAGCCGATCTAGATTCTAGAAACTATCCGATCGCAAAAATCACTAGGATGAACGGTAAAGACCGCCTTCCAGCCCCCCTTATTTTAATAGAAATAGACAAAGAATACAAGTCAATTTTCGACATCCACACAGTTTGCGGATTAGAAGTAAAAGTGGAGTCCCTCAGACTTAGAACAGACATCGTACAGTGTCACAGATGTCAGAAATTCGGTCATCAACAGCGTACTTGCAACGTGAATTTCGCGTGCATGAAGTGCGGAGAGTCACACTCGACGCATGAATGCACAAAGCCGTCAACCACCCCCCTAAATGCGCAAACTGTGGCGGAACTCACCTCTCGTTCAGCTTATCATGCAAAAAGAATCCAAATAACCCAATAAACACACCAATACAAACACGCAAACTCATAGAAGCACCACTACCAAAACACAACGCGTGGACTCAAAGACAACAGACAAATAACATCACCGCAACCACACCCACACCCACAACCCGGGAAAATACACCAAAACCAACACTTAACTCACACGAAAAAGCTGACGACACAATTGCACTCATGATTGGGAAACTATTCCTAACATTTAGCTCGACAAACCCTACACCCCAACAAACACAAAGCTTTTTCGAACAAACAAATGAACTTACAAAACTCTACCACGCGCGCATACAATGAATCACAAACACAACATTAAAATAGCCTATTGGAATGCACAAAGCATAACACACAAAAAACATGAATTACACGTATTTTTAGACGAACACCAAATAGACGTAATGCTGCTAAATGAAACACATCTAAAACCAAGTCACTCATTAAAAATACAAAAATACAAAACATACAGACACGATAGGCCGGTACAAAAAGGCGGCGGAACTGCTATACTCGTACACGAAACAATAAAACACAGCGAACTTGAATACAAAACACTCGATAAGATCGAAAACACAGGCATACAAGTAAACACAAAAAGGGGACCGATAAACCTTTACGCAAGCTATCTTCCCTCCGGATTAGACATAGTAGAATCAGGCATACAAACGATCTTCAATCAAAACACACCTACAATATTTGCGGGAGATTTTAACGCGAAACACCAAAACTGGAACTCGAAAGTAGCCAATAAAAACGGTAAAAAACTAAAGAAAATAGCACAAGACAACAACCTCAATGTAATCGGGCCTGTAGAGCCCACACACATACACATACCAACGGGCACTACTGACGTTTTAGACATAGCAATACTTAAAAACATAACCACAACACATACAATAGAAACTATAAACGACCTCTCCTCAGATCATTTTCCAATGATATTAACGCTTGACATGGACACAACTAGAACGAAAAAAACATTTAATAAGACAGACTGGGGAAAATTTAAAGAATCCCTAGTACTCAGAACAGTAAAAATTCACAACGCGAAAGACATCGATCAAGCAGTGATCACACTGGAAGATGACATAAAAAACGCAATAGCACAAACGACAAAAACTAAAACCATCGACACAAAACTTAACATCCCGACTGAACTAAAAATAAAATTACGACTCAAAAAAAACATACTAAAAGAATATAAAAGAACGCTAAATCCGGTAATAAAAACAAAATTAAACACGATAACTAATTAAATAAAATCTGACATGATCGAACACTTTAACAAAAACTGGAATAACAAAATTGAATCCCTTAATACGCAAGATCAAACACTCTGGCAGATGACAAAAGCCCTAACAAACAAAAAAAACAAAATTCCACCGCTAAAAACCGCAAACGGACCGGCAATAACTGATAAAGAAAAAGCAGACGAATTCGCGAACGCGTTAAAGAGACAATTCGAAACGAACCCAACAATACCGAAGCATAACACATTTACAAACCAAATTGAACGGCAACGAAATACAAAAATCGATATAACAGATGGAGAAATCGACGCCACAAATACCGACGAAGTGGAAAAAATAATTAAAAACCTTAAAAACCGGAAAGCCCCGGGAGCGGACGGGATAACTAACTATGCAATAAAAAACCTACCTAAAACCGGTATACAAATTATAACCGACATAATAAACGGAATAATAAAACACGGACACTATCCCGCGATTTGGAAACACGCGCAGATAATAATGATCCACAAACCTGGAAAAACAACAAAAACAACCGCAGATTACCGGCCAATCAGCTTACTTCCGTCAATAAGTAAGCTGGCAGAACGCGTAATACAGACAAGACTTGAAAATGAAGTCGAAAACAAAAACATAATCCCAAATTTTCAATACGGTTTCCGGAAAAACCATTCAACTACACAACAGGCACTAAGACTGACAGAACACATAACCGAAAAAATGAACATATCGACATCAACGGGCGCAATCTTTCTTGACATTGAAAAGGCCTTCGACCGGGTTTGGCACGCCGGCCTCATACACAAAATGAAACGTCACAAAATATCAAACACATTAATAAAAATAACCGACAACTATCTAAAGAACCGTACATTTAATGTCACAATCGGAAACGAAAAATCGACAATCGAACACATAGCAGCAGGAGTACCACAAGGATCCGTTCTCGGACCGCTCCTGTATAACATATACACTTCGGATATTCCCACAATAGAAAAATGTAATATCGCACAATACGCAGACGACACCGCTATATACATAAGCAGCAGACGAACATCGTACATACACAAGCAGTTACAAAACAATCTAGTCCTCCTAAAAGACTGGTACGACAAATGGAAAATTAAAATTAACCCATTAAAAACCGCGGCAATTTACTTCCAACACAGAAAACGACACAAAAGGCCGGACGAAGTCAAACTCGAAGGTCACACAATACACTGGCAGGAAAAAGTTAAATATCTCGTGGTCGCAATGGACTCACAACTAACATACACGGCACATATTAAAGAAATAAAACGAAAAATAGGGTTCACAACACACGCACTGTACCCGATACTAAACGGCAAAAGCAAACTAACACTGGAAAATATAATATTAATAATAAAAACGATAATACTCGCGGGCGCAACATATGCCGGAGAAATATGGCATCAAGCCAGCGAAAAACAAAGACAATCGGTACAAGGGAAAATAAACAAGGTTATTAGACTCGCGATAAATGCACCGCGATACATGACAAACGCGCAGATACATAAAGAGACGAAACTCGAAACACTGGAAACAATAATATGCAAACGAACACTAAAAACAATAGAAACAATACAGTCACACGAAAACCCCACAATAAGGAAAATAATAAACCCAAAACGGAGACTAATTAAAAAAGACGGACTTAAACAAATTAAAAGACGCGCAGAGGATAACGATATCCAATTAGCCGCGAAAAAAATTAAAAAATTAACAAATAAACAGAGTTCAACACAAACACACAAAAATGTAGCAAAACACACAGCATTCCATATAGGATAAAACAATCGTAACACACAAACACACAACGACACACAATAACACAAAACATACACAACCCAGGGTAATGAAATTGGAGTGGAAATGGAGACAACTCCGACCACCTAACAAACACAAAAGGACTCATATAGAAAAGTCGTAGTGGAATAGGCTCTGTAGCCACCTTAAGTAATCTAGTTTAGTGTTTTATAAGGCTCCACAATGCCTTCGGTACTTCATTAGAGAAGCATGTACACTTGAAAAGAAAATTAAATTAATTGTAAAGTTGAATATAAAGCATAAATATGTAGTATGTATTTACGTTAAAAGACGTAAGTAGACTCATTAGAACAGATAAATTACTAATTTTCATTTAAAATTGCATTTGAAAATCTGAAATAAATTTCATATTTAAAATAAACCCGTTTCATCATTTTGAAAATACCACTCACACATTAAAATATTACTAACCTGTACTTGTTGATTTTAGACTGTCTCCTCTTTTTAATTTATTTAATCTGCGATTAATCCTTTCCAGTTGATCGATTCTGGTTTCCAAATTATCGGTCACTTTACACAATTCTTTTACGGCTCCAATATTTTCAATAAATATTCTTTCCTATAAATTAATAGATAAATAGAACTAAGCTTCAAATTGATTATTGAGGAAAATACAATGGTGTGCATAATTAATTTTTAAAAAGCAGTCAGTACGTACTGACGATGCTGTAGTAATATGAGACACGTGTCCGTGTATTTGAAGTCATACTTTCACACATATATGAACTTGTATTGTGTTCCCCACATCCGATTTTCAATAATATTTTATATTAGTAAAAATGTTTTGTTTTATACAAAATTTGGTGAGGTTTTACCTGCGACATCTTTCAATTTACTCTGTTATAAAGACATTTATTTAGTGCTGCTATAGACTCATCTCATCAGTGCATGATGCCTGGTATAAACAAAATTCCACAACGCTAGCTCCATTACTGCATACAGTCAAGCCATAAAAGATACTGAAGTGCGCGTCTTTGCTATGAAACGTAAAATCTATTCAACTTACCCAACAACACCATTGCCCCGGAGGTCTTCGGTTGAGCGGCTAACTCAGTTAAGAGGCGAGCTAGGGAGAAGTTCTTTTTAATAATAGGCGCTATCGTGTTTATACTATCAAACCGTTACAGCGAACACAGACGCTGCGGAAAGTAAGCTAAATAAATCGCAGGTAAGTAATACGTGGACAATTTCTATCACAACAATAAAACACCAAATAAGATAACAATAACAAGATGTAATTTATCAACGACAACAAAATAATCCACATGTATTTATGTTAAACAACAAGCAGCAAATAAATCAACAAAACAAAATAATGCAAAATCTCAATAAGGCTCACGAGCCACAAGTAATACTGAATTAGAAATCAATAAATATCAATGACCAACTTGCTTAATGACTACAAAATTTATCTCTCACCTAGTAAAGTAATTTGCTTATTATAAAAATCATGCCCATTTAATATGTATCAGAAAGCAATTAAATACTGAAATTAAATTGAAGTAAGATTATACCAATGAATTTAGTCAAATAAAAGTTATACAACAAAATCAATAAGATCTCAGTATTTAAATCATATACAGGCTGATTCATTTTCGGCCCTCACCATGGGGATCTCTCTTATTATTGGAGATAGAGTATAGGTTTAAATTTGGCAAAGTTGTTAAATTTTGTGTTTGTTATAAATCCGTAAAGAAAATAGACCTGACAAATGACCTTCGTTATTTAAAAAAAAAAACGCGAAAACCCCATTTTCTTCTTTTACCTGTAGCACCGACATTTGGCCTTGTAGAGAAAAAATAAAAACACATCCTTGTGGCCATTTCTAAACCTCTATACAGTGGTGTACTCTAAATTTTTATACGACGTTTCGTTTCTTTCTGGCCATCATCAACTATCTAATTTCTTATAGGCGCCATATTGGATTTAGACATCTTCAGAAAGAGCTTTTTTTCTGATTTCAACCATGTACCACATGCTGACTAAAATTTTTGACATTAGGTTTTATTTTAAAGAATAAATTATAAGATTAAATAAGGTAGCCTTTGGAATTTCAATCTGTCAAACATTTCATTTATTGTTCATTAATAATATAAAAATGTCATACACTAACGAAGAGAACCGTGATATGATAAGTATTTTTTATTCTTCGAAACGAAATTCAACAGTAGCGAGTACAAGATAACAAAAACATTAATAAAAATACATAGAAAAGTAAACAATAAACAATTACAGTAAATGTTCAATTATCTGGCCATCTTCGGTAATGCACAATTGGGCACGCCTTCTGGTATTTTGTACAGCCCTTTGTATAGTTCTTCTAGGAACTGCATCGAAGGCATTCTGAAGTCTGTCTCGTAATTCTTCAATGTTTTGTGGCGCATCTACTTTATAAATATTATTTTTAACATATCCCCATAAAAAAAATCTAGCGGGCTTAAATCAGGTGATCTCGCAGGCCATTCAACAACTCCCCTATTTCCAATCCAACGGTTTGCAAACTCTTAATTTAAGAAATTTCTAACAACAGCTGCATTGTGTGCTGGTGCGCCATCTTGTTGCCACCTTAAATATTGTAAATGATTTAATGGGATATTGTCGTCAAGATAGTCAGATACGTATGTACGTAAAATGTTTAAATATCTTTCTCCATTTAAATGTTCTTCATACATAACTGGTCCTAAGAGACTATTTGCCAAAATACCCATCCAAACGTTTATTCCAAAACGATGTTGTGGTCTTCTAGCCCTGTTTTGTCGGGGATTTTGTACTGCCCGATAGTGCTCCGTATTTCTGTTGAACATTCCAGAATTTGTAAATTTTGTTTCATCTGACCAGATGATTTTGCTTAAAAAATTTTCGTCATTTTCTATCCTTCCCATTAACCAATTACAATATTCTAGCCTTCTCAAATTATCTCCGGGCAGTAAAGAGTGACTAGCATGGATCCAGTATGGTTTAAACGTACTTTTATGTAAAGTTCTCCAAACTCTGGACTGGCACAAATTTAATTCTGACGCTACTTCGCGTGTAGAAATTGATGGATTATTATTTATCTATAAAAATACAAGATTAACATGAAATTTGAAAACACGCTTTTAATTTACCATTTGTAAAATATCTTGTCGATTTTCATTTAAATTCATGAGATCTAGAAAAATGGTACGACGAGGCTGTTGTCGTTCTGGATATAATTGTAGATATCTTGTACTCGCTACTGTTGAATTTCGGTTCGAAGAATAAAAAATACTTATCATATCTCGTTTCTCTTCGTTAGTGTATGACATTTTTGTATTATTAATGAACAATAAATGAAATGTTTGACAGATTGAAATTCCATGGCCACCTTATTTAATCGTATAATTTATTCTTTCAAATAAAACCTAATGTTAAAAACTTTAGTCAGCATGTTGTACATGGTTGAAATCAGAAAAAAAAACTCTTTCCGAAGATGTCTAAATCCAATATGGCGCCTATAAGAAATTAGATAGTTGATGATGGCCAGAAAGAAACGAAACGTCGTATAAAAATTTAGAGTACACCACTGGATAGAGGTTTAGAAATGGCCACAAGTATGTGTTTTTATTTTTTCTCTACAAGGCCAAATGTCGGTGCTACAGGTAAAAGAAGAAAATGGGGTTTCCGCGTTTTTTTTTTAAATAACGAAGGTCATTTGTTACAGGTCTATTTTCTTTACGGATTTATAACAAACACAAAATTTAACAATTTTGCCAAATGAAACCTATACTCTATCTCCAATAATAAGCGAGATCCCCATGGTGAGGGCCGGATATAAAGATATTTTAAATTCTTTGAGAAAGGCATCACTTGCCGAAACATGTAAGATTGTTTTAAATATATGCATTTTTAAGTAAAACCAGACCTTAAATCGCCAACTAATTAAATCTACTATATATATCAAAAACCCTTTTACCCTAAAGGGTGTCGGGTAAGTGCGTGTCTAATCTAAATTTTGAACAAAATTTCTCCATAATCTTCGGTTACCGGCCAGTGTTTTTGCTTCTTTCCAACTCTTTCCCCTCTTCTGGATGCTATTTCAAATGACATCCTCCCATACTTGTCGCGGTTTTCCTCTTTTCCTTTTGTATACTGGACTTTGGCATCATATATTAGCTTTACTGGTCTAGTGTCCCCCATTCGTTGTAGATGTTCCCACCAATGTAGTTTCCGCTGTTCAATAAAGTCCATTATCGATTATCTCCAGTTCCTCTCGTATTTGTGAATTTCTCATTTTGTCCTTTCTAGTTACGCCTCTCACTCTCCTAAGATATCTCATTTCTGCAGCCTGAATTTTGCTTTTTTGTCTATTATTAGGTACTCACATCCATATGTCAGAACTGCTCTGTAGACTGCTTTGAATACTCTTATCTTGGTGTTTCGTGATATTTATTTTTTCATAATGAAATTGCGTAATACAATTTGGTTATCTTTTCAATTCTTTCATTAATTTCTGACTCATTTTTTCCAATGTTTTCTATCAGGACACCTAAATAATGAAACCCATTTATTTGTTGAATAATTATTCCTTCAATTTGGATATTTAGTTGTTCTTCACCTGTTGTCATTACTTTTGTTTTATTTTTATTTATGCTCATTCCTTTTTTCTTAAGTGTTTCGTTCCATATATCTATACTTTCTTGCAGGTTATTTCCACTTTCAGCTATTAGTACTATGTCATCTGCGAATGCTGCCTCAGCTATTTGTATCCTCTCTAGATTCCTGTATCCAATTTGATTTTTTTTCGTCTGCATTGAGCATTATCTTATTACATCGTCCATAAATACAGTGAACAGTTGTTGCAACCAAGTTGGTGCAGGCAAAATTAAGGGTTATCGATTGATTCTAAATTTACTAATTAAATAAAAAACTATGACTACAAATTACGATAATCTATACATTTGACACCAACAAGTCTTCGTAGTGAGTTTAATTTGACAGTCTGTGGTATCCAGAAGAATTTATAGAACAGTCGTTCCTACTTTAGTTGAATAAATGGTTTCTTTGACAATGGTATACCTCAGTTCAGCTTCTATCTAACTTCAATATAAATAATTTCGCAAATTTAATGCCTCGTGCTTAAATTTTTCACCTCGTGTTTGAGTTTTAGACCTCGTGCGTGAATTTTAGGCCTAGTGCTAGTGGTATCCAGAAGAATTTATAGAACAGTCGTTCCTACTTTAGTTGAATAAATGGTTTCTTTGACAATGGTATACCTCAGTTCAGCTTCTATCTAACTTCAATATAAATAATTTTAGGCCTCTTGGGCAAATTTAATGCCTCGTGCTTAAATTTTTCACCTCGTGTATGAGTTTTAGATCTCGTGCGTGAATTTTAGGCCTAGTGCTTGAATTTTAATGCATCGTACTGGTACCTTGTTAAATTCAATAAAGAAAAAACCAATGTAGCAAAAATAAATTAATAAAAGATCAATTCCATGTCCATTATATATGGACATCGTGAAAAAAAAAATTCACCTACTAAAATAGGGAAAATCTACGAACACGTGGTTTTCACATAAAAGATTTCAAAACCACTAAAACCAACGATAAACGATACTCTGATATCTCGCTATATCTTTACTATCGCTTATATTAATTATCATGACTAGAGAACGGACACGCTTACCACATGACGCAAAGCCCAGTGCAGTACTGGCGAAAGGCTGTATTTTTAAAATATTTAATTTTATTTATATACAGTCAAACTCAGATATAACGTACCCTAGATATAGCGAACGCTCGGTGATAACGAACAAAAACAATTTCCCCGATCAAATATCCTATGCTCGCAATATATTTTGCGCTTGCCTTTAACGAACTCGTTTGTAGCGAACTCTCGCTTTTAAAGTTCAAGTTGTTAAGAGAAAATCTGCAATGACGCTTGGATATAACGAACCATACCCTTATCGCGACGGTTATTCTTCGGTAATTCCCCGTTGTATATGTATAGGTACATCGTAGGATCGAGATGTTATTCTTGCTTTAGTTGTAGTCTAACTGTGATCTGATATACATACATAGATGCTAACGTTTATACATACATAAATAATAATGGTGAAACGAAAAGTGTTAACGATAAAAGAAAAATTATATATTATTTCGGAATTAGAAGCAGGGCGTTCAAATTCAGATATAAGCCGGCAATTTAATTTACCAAAATCAAGAGTGTCCACAATTAAAAAAAATAAAGAAAACGCTAAGAAATAAGTAATTAAACTTCTAGTTTCAAAAATTCTTTTATTGTAAATACCACTACAATATTGTTTCGTATTTCATCCACCTGATGAAGCCATTGTATGGCGAAACAATATTGTAGTGGTATTTACAATAAAAGAATTTTTGAAACTAGAAGTTTAATTACTTATTTCTTAGCGTTATAATGAAGTTTCAACAAGTATCTCCTTCGTCAATTAACTAAATAAAGAAAAGTTAAAAGGAGCAATCAATTTAAATGTTAGTAAATTAAGAAGAATTAGAAAACCTATAAGAAAAGACGTGGATAATGGTTTAATAAGATGGTTTAGCTACCAAAGAAATCAACGTGCATCGATTACTGGAGAAATGTTAAAATTTAAAGCAGAAAAGTTAGGAAAACTCCAGAATACGGTATCCGCCAGAATAAACAGTACCGAAATCTAAGGTCCTATGGAGTTGCTTATGTAATATGCATTTGTTATTGACTTAATTGTCATTAGTTAACGTATGAATGTTACGCTGGAGTTGAATTTGAATTGAAAATGGTTTTAACAACAGCAGAAAAAGTGTTTTTGGTAGAACATTATTTTCGCTCATACGGAAATGGTCGCAATGATGGTCCAAGCTTACAACAGGTGGTAGTAAGATATCAACAACAGTTTAATAAAGCAGACCCAAGTAAAAGTGTGATATTAGCTGTTGTTGAGAAATTTCGTCGCACTGGTAGTGTATTGTGTCAACGTAAAGGTTCTTCAGGTCGTCGACAAACAGTGTGTACCAACGAAAACACAGGACGTGTTTTTGATGAAGTTGTGCTGTCACCGCAAAGAAGCCTTGTAAGAACTGCATGTAAACTCAACATCAGTGTAACATCTACACGTCGGATGTTCAAATCAATTGGTGGTTATCCATACCGTATTCAAGTTGGACAACGACTAAACATTGCGGACAAACATGCAAGGAAAATTTACTGTGGTCGCATATTGAGCTTAATTTACGAGGATTCCAATTTCTTGAAAAACATATGGCTTTCAGACGAGAGTCACGTTCATCTTAGCGGCTATATTAATCGACAAACAACTCGATTCCTTGGATTTGAACGTCCTGATGTTATTGTAGAGAAACCACTCCACAGCGTCCGAGTTACAATTTGGTGCGCGGTTTCTGGTCATGGAATAATTGGTCCATATTTCATTGAAGACGATAATCAGAATCTACTTACTGTAAACCAAGAATGTTACAGAGAGAACATTATCATACCTTTTGTGATAGATTTACAGAACTTTTGCCGTGCACGAAATTTACGGATGCGCACACAATGGTTTCAACAAGATGGTGCAACGAGCCATACAGCTGCGCGCACTCTCAACTTACTCCGTCAGCATTTTGATAATAGAATAATTTCCCGAAGAACAGACTTCGAATATCCTTCTCATTCACCGGATCTGACGCCACCTGATGCATACATTTGGGGCATGATGAAAGACAAAATATTTCGCTCAGAAAATCCGCCGGAGAATATTGCAGAACTACGAGAAAGAATTCAAACATTTTTCAGGCAGTTACATCAACCACTTTTTATAAATATGTTCAGTGACTTACAAAATCAATATGAAGCTTGTTTGCGTCGTAATGGTGAAAATTTTGAACATTTAAATTATAAAGTTTAAAATTTTTTTTTTTTAAATTTCGGTACTGTTTATTCTGGCGGATACTGTACTAATTTTACATGTAGCAGGAAAAATACATGGCGAAGCCGCAAGTGTGTCAAAGCAAACTGTTAGCTCCTGGATTAAAGACATTTGGCCGAATTTAAGAAGAGGATATGAAGATGTTGATATCTTTAACGCAGACGAAACAGGACTATTTTACAGAGTAACACCTGATAAAACTTTAAAATATCAAGGGGAAAAATGTGTTGGCGATAAGCATAGTAAAGAACGCATAACCGTATTAGTGTGTGCAAACATGACCGGATCGGAAAAGCGAAAGCTATTAGTTGTGGGAAAGTCGAGGACTCCTAGATGTTTTAAAAATTGTAATCAATTACCCGTTTCTTATGCATCAAACAAAAGTGCGTGGATGACGTCTGTATTGTTTGAAAATGAGCTAAGACAATGGGACAAGGAATTAAAAAACAAAAATAGAAAAATTTTATTAATGGTGGATAATTGCCCAGCGCATCCCCATATAGAAAATTTAAAATTCATTAAGCTGGTCTTCCTACCTCCTTGTACTACAGCAATACTACAACCGATGGATCAAGGAGTAATTTACTGCCTGAAATCACATTACAAAAGAATTCTTTTGACTCGGTTATTTAACTGCCTTGAAAATAAAGAGAATTTAAACATTTCATTACTAGACGCTATAGTAATGATCAATACTGCTTGGACAGGAGTAACTTCAAAAACTATTGAAAACTGTTTTCGCCATGCTGGTTTTCTGCGTAATGCGTTATTTGATGAGGATGATGATCTTCCGTTAGCACAATGGATTTTAAAATATGCTGGTGATGAAGATGATGATAACCTTCCTCTTTCAACGTGGATAGATAGAAATAACATTAATAATCCATTTAACAATGAAGATTTGACCAGATATACAAATGTTGACAGCGAATTAATAACTACTGAAGCTCCATCTGATGCAGAACTTATAACAAATTTTTTTGAAGATGATTGACAAGAGGTCATGGAAGATTCAGATATGGAAGAAAACGCAGCGAGACTACCTACCATTGGAGAAGTGTATAATGCCTTGAATGTTTTATCAACTTATATTACCTTTACAGATGTAGATCATAGTATAAAAGACATGTTTAATCTGTTACAAAGTAAGATTGAAAAAGATATGTTAACAAAAAAATCTACACAATTAAAAATCACGATTTTTTTTTGTCTGAATGATGTTTTTTAATACTACAGTTATACTTTCTTAATGTAAGTATGTATTTACTATGTTTATTTAGTTCTATGTGAAAATTAAATATATTTATATGAATTAAACTCTAGTGAATATTATTTTAAATACAAAGTATGAAAAATACTAAAAATCGTTTATAACGAACACTTGCTTTGAACGAACAATGTTTTTTCCTTTTGCGCGTTCGATATAACCGAGTTCTACTGTAATTGGAAAACGAACGGGTGGTGATCTATAAAATTACGAAATACATATTTATTTGTTGAAAAGTTGTATTTATAAAGTTTTTAATTTTATTTATATAATTGGAAAACATACGGGTGGTGATCTATCAATCTAAAATTACGAAATACATATTTATTAATTAATTTTATTTATATAATTGGAAAACAAACGAGTGGTTATCTATAAAATTACGAAATACATATGTATTTGTTGAAAAGTTGTATTTTTAAAGTTTTTAATTTTATTTCTATAATTGTAACATTTTTATTTGTTCATTTTGTCGTTCAAGTTGAGTAAAGGAGTATTAATATTGACTAGCAATAGTTTCTAAAGGTTTTGTTCTGTCAATTTTGTTCTCTTTGAATTAAGTACATCCTTATAAATAGAAAACGTCCTTTCTACATCGCAACTGGTTATAGGTGCATACTGGAAATATTCTTTTATTTCTTCATATTTAGCCGTTAGATTTTGTGGAATTGTCTCCATACATAATTGCTGCAATGTATTAAATCTGGATTTCTATTAAGAATTGCTTCAAACTTTTGCCGAAGGCCACATCCGAAGTCACTTGGAATACTTTTCAAATTATTAATAGCCACATCTAATGTGGTTAATCCGTCATTTAATTTGAGATTTCGATTTTCAAAATAAGTGATTAGTTTTGGCAATTTTCCAAAGTGTTCGTGAAGAAAGTACAACTGATTTTTTAAATTTGGGATTTGTGTGAGCTCCTTGCACTCACCAATACTTCTAGCATCCTCCTTTAGCAGTGTTACGAAATGTTTTAGACTATCGAAATTCTCAGCATAATAACTAGTAGCTTCCAGCCATGTTCCCCATCTAGTTATTACTGGAGTGGAAGGCAGTGACAGAGATGAAAAGAGCTACTCTCAATGGTGCTTTTCTGAAAACTTTTTTAAAAGCTGATACAAGTCTATCAACTTCCGGAAAAGTGTCTCTGATATATTCACAGATTCTGTGGAGAGCATATGCTACACAAGTAATATGCAGCATATTAGGATATGTTTTCTTCAATAGTCTGCCTGTTTTTAACATATACGCAGCACTATCACTGACAAATAAAAGTATTTTTTCTTTGTACGTGGCGTCCGAATGAAGCATATTTTGCATATTCTCCTTAATGGTTTCAGCAACTGTTTCCGCATCAACTCTATTTATAACACTTGTTGCTATTACATATGCGTTATAGGGAATAGTTGGATGTAGTACACCAGCTACAACATTTACCACACAGCGTCCTAACATATCCACCGTTTCGTCGGCGCTTATCCATATGTATTGATTTAAAAGATGGCTTCTAATGCGTTCTACTGTTCTCGTATAGCACCTAGAAACATAATATTTGCGTAAAGTTGATTCATCAGGAACATTTCGACCAGTATATTTTTGAAGAAATATTTTTAAAGTGGGATTGCCAAGTTTATTTAATGGAATATTAGCCGCCATAAAAGTTTTACAGAGTTCAGATGTGTTTGCGATCCTAAGTGACGAATTTTTGACGATATTTTACGGATTTTGTAATAAATTTCGGAATCACTGACAATGGACATACAATCAGTATGACCGTCAATCCAACTCGCCATTGTTTTACGATGCCGTTCTCGACATTCTTCCATATCATGTCTGAAAAAGTAACTTAAACAATGCTCTAGATCTAAATAAATAAAAACTAAAAATGTGTGCGTAAGTTATTGAAACTGAACGAAATTCAATGCACACTTACGTCGAAATAATTGGTAGAAATAGATTCAATCAAACGATATTAAACAGGATCTATCACAAAAATTACGATGTAATTAACAGTTAAAACTATGAAAACAAGAAACTTACTCACAGCACTTTATTTATCTTACGAAATATAAACTAATAAATAAAATACATTATAAAAACCCCGCTTCTATCTACGCTCATGAAAACACTTTAAAAAACACTATATTCTCCGAATACAATAGCTGAGTTGTCCATTGTTATCGTGCGAGACCAGGTGGTCGAGTAAGTCAAACAAATACTTCATTGAATTACGCCGGGATGTACTGTGCGACGTTATACACAATTCCAATTGCCGATTGCGTTTTATGGAAATTGCATCCGTTCTCTAATAATGACCCAAGATAAGCGAAGTAATTAGCTACTTTTAAAAAGCCATTAATAATTTAAAGTACGTCTTTAGCACACATGTTACTGGATGAAACTTTCGACAGTAAAAGAGAACGAGATTTCACCAACTTGATACTTTAATACGAAAAGATACGTAGTTCTCAAAAATAAACGATAGGTGAAGCAACTGTAAACAGAAATTTAAATAAGAATTACATAGTTAGAAAAACATTTTGCTACATCAAAATTAAGGCAATAAAATACGAAACCTAGGTGAGAAAGAATTTTCATTAATTAAAAGTAAAAAATTTTTAATAAAAGGCCATTGTTCCGATAATAGACAAAAGATGTCTCTGATGCACCAATGCAACAAAGGAGATATTAAAAGAAAATACCAATGACAATTCTAACTAAATTCGCTAAAGACAAAGCGATAAGCTATATTAATTAATTTTAAAGTAAAGATTCACACTAAAACTGCCAAACTAACCAGCGCCATTTGTTATTTATGTTGTTAAAGCTGTTCAAATTATAATAGACAAGTTAATACAGTTTCCGTTTATTACGATCGCTTTCGTCGGACTTAGTCTTACACTTATTATGAGGATGGCGCTGGTTGGTTTGGTGTTCGTAATGTTGACATTAGTCAATGACCGACACTATTTTCTTCCAATTCTGTTTCTATGACTTGAATGTATATAGTAAGAGTTTGTGTAGTGAATTTTGTACATCTCAGTGTCATGCACTGACGAGTTTATAGCAAGACAAAACACATCTCTGTATGTCTGGGTAACAATTTTCACACAAATATGAACTTGTATTGAGTTCTGCACACCCGATTTTTAATAATATTTTGGATATTATTAAAAATATTTTTGTTTTATAAAATATTGTTTTATAGTATTAGACTTAACATTAGGGAACGTCGCTCGTACCGTTATGTGTAGAGACCAGACACATCGGGCTGAAATGACGTCATTACAGCGGACGATATAAATAGTCTACAACATCTGTAAGTACATCACGCAGGTATTGAATAGCACTATTCATTCGGTTAACCGCACACAAAAAATAGATGTGCAGTTAACCGAATGAATAGTGCTATTCAACAACAGCGTGATGTACTTACAGATGTTGTAGACTATTTATATCGTCCGTCGTAATGACGTCCGTTTCAGCCCAATGTGTCCGGTCTCTAGTTATGCACTTACGTATTATTACAGTATAACTATACGTCGCAAATAAATTAAATACTTACCTTATTTACGACTAAAAAATTATCAATTAGCGTCCCATCTTCTAGAAGTAGGTTTCCTGCAGGACTCACTGCTTCTGGCAATATTTCAGCAACTTCCTGAGCGATAACGCCTGTATCACCGATATCCGTTGGTCGCCGAAGTTGAGAAGCAAATTCTGGTTCATATTCATATCTATTAAAATTCAAGACAACTATGTAAAACAATAATGTAAATAGATAATATTGAAGTTTCCAATTCCATCATAAAGATGCGCGTATTTAATAGAAGACTGCAAAAAAGGATTACCTTACAACTCTAAGTCTTTGTACATTTTTCAGCTGCTCTTTCGTATCACATTCAACAATATTCTTTTTAGCTCTAATATCGCTAGGTTGAATAATATGACCTGTTATTTTTAAGTTGCCATGGACAACTAGAGATTCGTCGGGTCTATCGGTATTAATACCGACTTTACCGGCATGAAAAATTGAATCCTAAGAAGAATATAAACTTAAGGAACATATTTAATGATATTGTTAAGGTATATTTACCTGAGTCTGCCCTTTTTGCCAACAAAGTTCAACGTCATTTTCAAATTGACCAGGATTCGACGCCTAAAAGATAAACATCGATGAAACATTTCCTAAAATAAATTAATTTTACTTACCCTCACTATAATTTTTTGACTTGCATGGCTAATAACAGGAAAATTACCGTGGGTTGTATGAGCATGAAGTCCAACTACCAACTAGAGGAATAAATAAAAGATAAATTTGAGTACTACAATTATTTTATTTATGTTTACTTGAAAATATCTCTGTTCTGGATTCGGCTTGCCTTTTTTCCTCATATTATTTGAAGTAGTTTCACTAAAATGCAGTCTGCCTACCGTAACTTTTGTGACTTGTGAATTTACTAATTCAACACTAAAACAAGACGAAGTAAAACTAAGAATCTTAAAGATTATATTTCAAAGCTTACAGAACAGGATGAAATGGCTTTTTGCTCCTATCGCTTTGACTTTGTTCAACTCTAATAGTTTGTGTCGGGCAATCGTGTTTGACACCATAAAAGTGCAAATGAAAACTCGATATCTTTTGAAAACCTTCGGCGGTTTTAACAAATTGTGCGTCACCCAATAACTGTACATGGCAAGTAATCTAAAACAAATGAGCTAATATTTATAAAAAAATAATATTTAAATTATAGAATTCTTATATTTAATATACAAAGTTGGATAAATTAAAATATTCACATTTCTTAAAAACTTACTTGGAAATGGTTTTTCTTCTGGCAAACAAAAGCATCATCTGCATTAGAAAAGTTAAATCCTTTATCGGCATCAACTCGATAATGTGGCACAGGTCTGTAACATTAAAAAGGTATACAATAAGAGTTTATTATAATTTAGTGTAATACAAAAGTATTTTTAATAATATAAAATATTATTAAAAAAATAATATTTTATATTATTAAAAATACTTTAGTATTATACAAAACTGGTGAGGTTTTTACCCACTCATGTATGTTTCAATTTATTCAATCGTCTAGAAAAACAATTATATTGAAAAATTATTTTTGCGAAGTGCTACGCAGAAATTCCCGGAATTTGAATGTGGCGTGCGAAGGGGGTACAGTTCTATAGCGCTAGATGGTATGAACTATGTCTATACTAAATCAGTCTGTCAAACGCTACTTTGCTGGGTGGTGACAAACAGTTTTTGTGTTTATGTTTGTTGAGTTGTGTTTGAGTTATTCTGCGACACTACAATGTCCGAAGAGAAAAAACAAAGAACGTGCATCAAATTTTGCTTAAAACTTGGTAAAACGGCAGCGAAAACTCTGAAAATGTTTAAACAAGCATTTGGTGAGGATGGTTTAGGCCAGAAGCACAATTATGAGTGGTACAAGTTTTAAAAATGGACATGTGTCGGTTGATAATAATGAGCGTTCCGGCCTTCCATCGATGGAAAACGCGCCATAAAATGTGGCAAAAGTGTGTGATGCTATCTTCCGAGACTGAAGGAGAAGAATTGCGATGTTCTTCGGCCATTAAGATAATACATTCGACGCAAGAGCCTTGCCAAATGGCTCAACAATTCGTGGATCCTATACCACGACAATACACCAACCCACACATCACTTTTGGTGCGTCAGCTTCAGCCTGAAGGAGACGGCAGTACTACCTCACCCTCCCTACTCCCCAGATCTTGCCCCTTGTGATTTCTTGTTTCCAAAGTTGAAACTGAAACTCAAGGGACGCCGTTTTGAGAGGATTGAGGAGATCCAGACCGAATCGCAGACAGTGTTGAACATGCGAAGACTTCCAGCACTGCTTCCAGTCATGGAGAAGTCTCTGTGATCGGTGTATTGATGCGGAAGAAGAATACTTTGGAGAGGATGGTAGTAAATATGTTGTAAGAATAATTTATTTCACATTCTGGAAATTTCTAGGTAGTACCAAGTATTTTATTGAAGTTAGTAGAGTTAATTTTTCTGAAATTATACAGCAATAGGTTTTCCAACCGACGTTGGCATACTACGCAATTCGACAATTAAATAATGAGACTTATTTTATTGTAAGAAAAGGAGAAATTCCATCAACAATATATACACCATCGAAATATTGAATCTTCGTTTATAACCTGGTAATAATGCATCACTGCACGCTACGAATAACGAGAACTAGAGTGGCGTTATCCCGTTTGTGGCATGGAGCAGAAAGCTAATATAAAATTATGTTTTAAAGACGGCAAAAGTGCGACCGAGGCGGTGCAATTGATATGACAAGTGTATGGGGACAATTAGGTGGTATGGGCAATTTAAAAGTGATGTCAAAACATTAGAAGAGGAAGCAAGGCCTGCGCATCCAATTTTAATGCCCATCGAGAATCTCATCGTAAAAGGTCAAAGAAGATTGTTGTGACTGTGAGGCTGTTAGAAAATGCGTTTCGTATAAGCCGGCAAACGATTCGTCACACCTTAGTGGAATATTTAGGCAAGAAAAAGGTCACATCTTGATTTGTACCACATTCGTTGTTTGTAGAGCAAAAAACATGACTGTGTTCAGTACGCAATAGACATCCTTCAAGTTGGTGTAGGAAAAAAAAATTCAAGAATTTCATTATTGCCGAGGATGAAGTGCCGAACGGAAGAGAATAAAGTTCATCTGCAAAAGCCGAAAGTAAAGACAATGTCGCTGTGCTTTTGTAACAGTAAAGAAATTACTCATTACGAATCGGCCCTGGGGACAGTTACTGGAATTTTTATTTCAGTATTTTAGGACGCACATCGAATAGGATCGGCCACGTGTGGCCTGAATACTCAACACCAGGCAATTCATGCTAAATACAACCCACGATAATCTTCCAGTTATTAGTCAAATTATGCAAATCAAAAAATTATCGTGAGCGTAGGGAAAACTAATTTACTTTGGGAAATGTCTCACTGATGTTAATTTTTTAAGCGTCAAATCCTGACGTTTAATTTTCTTGGCAATCCACCAGTTCACGAAGAAATAGCTGTACAACAGTTCTTGGCCTGAAAACAAGTGTGTGTACTTAATCACCCACCTTACTCAACAGATTTGCTTCTCTATGACAAATTTCTTTTTCTAAAGCTGACATTACCGACATTTGACGGTTTGGGAATACAACGACAAGATATGCACAGAATGTCCTTTGAATTAAATATATGTACCTTTCAATTGCTTGTTTCTATTTAGTCTATGAACTCAGTCTCATTATTTAATTCATGAAGTGTGTAGTTTACAACTATCACAACACAATGGTATATGAATTCGAGCATTTCGATACATTACAAATTATTTTTTCTGAAATCGGTCAAGATTGCCTACTTTCTCGGCGCAATTTGAGATCCCAAAATAAGCTATTCTAGTATTTTAGTCCGTTGCTAAGCAAACATCAGAAAACAATCCGGGAAGGTTTTTTCGTCCTAAGCCGGGAAAGCCGGTAGCTTTCCCGTACCGGTTTTTTATATATATTTTAGACAATAAATAAATACGCGCAGACAACATTTTCAGCAGTTTTTACTAACTCTGGTGGTGTCCCGCACACCAGGGCATATCATCATCACTGTCCATTTAAAATTCTTTAGCGATAAGTAGGTATTAAAGCGAAATAATAAATAATGAATCTCTGACTTTTTCACAACAACAAACAAACAGTGATTGTCACGGAAACGATTTCATAGGCAATTAGATGGAAATGAAAAAAATGTTATGCATTTATAAAAATTCTTTAATTTATAATAAAGTTGATTCCTATTTCAGAAAAAAAAAGTATGTGTACCTTGTAGTAAAAATAAATTCCCGGACTTCAATGCTTGCTGGCCTCGGCTTAACGCCCCGGCCAACAATTTACATTGTCGTCTGGGAATGTATCGCTTTTACTACTAGATACACAATGTACTATTACATAGTACAATGTTAAATTATGCTTTTTAGGCATTTCCTATGAAACTTACGAATATTTTTCTAACAAACTAACACATATTTTATTTTAATATAAAAAAGACGATAAACAAGAGAAATTATCTAATTATTTACGGGTTAAACACAAAAATAAAGAGTGTAATACGTGAAAAGTATTCGATATTGAATAAATGCATGCAAATAACTTGCTTTCAAAAACTTTCCTCATTATAGTAGGCTGTTTTTTAAGTAATTAAGTAATCGAAGATTGGTGCACATGCGAAGCTTTAGAAAATTTCAAATTCTAACAGTTGTGATACATAAATTCGAATTATAAACGCTTATATTTTAAAATTATTTTATTATAATGTTAGGGTTACAACATAAAATATTTATTATTCAAAGTTACTACAGCACTGGCCAAAAATTAGAAAATGGAGATTGGGTTTATTCCACTAAACAGTGCTCACAGGATTTCCAGCAACAGTATCCTAATCTGCCAGTTACTTACCCACAACTACAAAAATATATTCAAGCTTGTGTTATTAAATTTGGTGAAACAGGGGCAATAACTGTAAACCTGGCAGTGGAGCATCTAGAAAACGAACAGCAAATTGCATAGAGGATATTCGACGTCGAATGGACAACTCACCCAAAAAATCAATCGCAAAACTATCACAAGTTCATTTATCAGTGGGAACATGTCATACTATTTAAAAAGAGGACTTAAAGTTGTTTCCATAGAGAATTCAAGTAGTTTCGGAATTCAAACAGGTAGGTTTCGTTACAAGAACACAGTATTGTCTATGGTTTTTGAATAACAAAAATAATAACGACATTCTCGACAAATGCTTCTTTTCGGATGAGGCTTGGTTCCATCTTTCAGGATATTAAACAAGCAAAATATTAGAATTTGGTCTGCAGGAAATGTGGAAACTACGCCATATCCACAAAAAACGTCTGGCTAGCAGTTTCAAGTAAACGAATTATTTTTTATTTTTTAATCAAATCGTAACTGCTGAAAGATATCGAAATGAATAATTAAAGCTGTTTATTAATGAACTTCATGATGATGAACTTACGGAAAGATATTTCCAGCAAGATAATGCACCAGCGCACAAATCTCGAGAAACAATAGCTTTTTTGCAAGAATTTTTCGATACAAGAATTATTAGTTTTTCCTTCAAGATCTCCATATTTGACAATTTTAGACTATTTTATTTTTCCATATTTAAATACCACATTCACATCACGCTATCGAAGAGCTTCGTAATGCTTGTCCTGACATAACCCGACAATTCCTAATAAATGGCTTTGAAAGCATAAAGTGCAGAGTTCAATTTTATCTTCAAAATAATGGTTAACATTTCCAACATCTGCTTTAGTATTTTCTTTTAATTTTGACTATTAGAATAATTTTTCTTTGAAAAACTAAATTACTAATTATTACATACATTTACATGACATTACCAAACTATCAAAATGATACATTTGTGACAGAATACGTGCACTGTCACCAAACATTAAAAAAAATCCTGGCCGTCTCTAACGAGGAAAGTTTTTCAAGGCACGTTATAATAACTAAACCTGGACAAAGCAAAGGGACAACGACATTAGGCATGTTACATGTTGTACATGTGACAATTCGAACAAATATATATTTTTCCCCACAAACAAAATTTCAGTAAAATACCGGTTTAAATTGAATGCTTCTATTGTATTGTGATATATGTATTAATATTCAGACACGTAATCTAAGTTGAATTATTTTACTGTAGCCTAGATTACGAGTCGGACTACTAATATATGACAACACAATGGAGCAGTATTTTACAGAAATTCCATTTGTGAGAAAAAACACATTTATTCAAATTGCTACATGGCACAAGTTAGATATAATAATGTCGTGTCGTGTATCCTTCCGTTT
This sequence comes from Melolontha melolontha, assembly GCA_935421215.2. NCBI lineage: Eukaryota > Metazoa > Arthropoda > Insecta > Coleoptera > Scarabaeidae > Melolontha > Melolontha melolontha. The sequence goes on along the minus strand of OW285241.1, from coordinate 78,229,687 downwards.
GTCCAGATTTAAAATAACTACTCTAAGATAAAGATACATGAAATCAAAATTACTCAACTTTACGCAATTTCCAGACAAGCGAAAATTAAAGTTAAGAAACGTACTTTTTCTTAGATCATATATTTTCTATTTGTACCGGCACATTGCGAAAAATGTAAAAAATCAATAAATTCCTAATATATACGTACAATTCGGATAAATTTTGATCACAGAGCGCATGCCACGCAGTTTGTTGGAATGGTGTGAATCTTATACACTGATATTGAGTTTCTGTTAAACAGCTCTCTGATGCTGAATAATCGTCCTCCAACGGAGAAGTTAGGTTACTTGGTGGACTGAGTTGGCTTGGCGAACAATGTTCTAAATTAAAGAATACTAGCTAATACAAGTGTTTGTGTTACCAACGCTACAGATTTTGTAAAACATTATGTCTTAGTTACTAATCGTTTAAGTTACCACTTACACCAGTGAGGTAGCAGTAAATAATATATACTATCTGATTTTACGAGGGATATGCGATATTAAAGGTACAAACCAAAATTATACAAAAATGTAAAATTAAAGGAAAAGTTAATACATTCCACAAAAAACTACATACATACTTTCATTTATTTCTCGGATAATCTTCGGAAACGCAGAGGCTTTTATCTCAGCATAACACTAGTTTGAACAACCCTTCACGGTACTACGGCTTGTCAAGTTGCTTGAAGTAGTTCACAGCGTCTTACAATTCCTCCTGATCTGCAAAACGTTTCTCCGCCAAAAATTTCTTTAAAGGTCCGAATAAATAAAAATCCAAGAGGGCTAAATCCGGACTACACGGAGGATCTAAGAGAAGTTTCCAATTCCGTTGTGCTAACCACAGTTTGGTTTGATTTAACATGTGGGCTCTTGCGTCATCGTGCAAAAACTCCTTCGCGTAATCGTCCCGGCCTTTTCCTTCTAATCACTATGTGAAATTTTTGGAGAGTTTCGCAGTATCTCCCACTGTTAATGATTGTGCGCGGTTCGAGGAATTCATACAGCAGTAGGCCTTCATTATCCCAGAACGTGGTGACAATAGTTTTGCGGGCAGATGGCTGCGTTTTGAATTTTTTTCGTAACTAGGGAACCTCAACGTTTCCGTATTATGGACTGTTGTTTTGTCTCTGGGGGACCTCATAAATCGAGTTTTCATCTTCGGTAATGACGCTTTCAATGAAAGAATTTCCTTCCTGGTGATATCGTGTGAGATGTTTAAGAGAATCATTTTATTGGCTTTTTGTTAATTGGACAGCATTTCCGGCGCTTAGCGAATCAAAACTTTGCGCATATAATTTCATGAACACAGCTATTAGAAACGCCAGTCATTTCAGCAATTTCACGAACTTTAATGCGACAATCTTCCCCAATCAAACGTTCCACAATTTTGCAGTCGGCGTCGTCGTCGTCCGTGAGGTTCCATGGTCTGTCTCGTTCCTTTTCCAGAACATCGTTCGTTCATTTTCAAACTTTTGGCACGCCATTTCGACTTAAAACATTCACGCCTTGTAATCTGCGATGAATTTCTCTCTGCTTAACTCCTTCAGCTTGCAGAAATCTGCGATTGCACACTTGTTTACTTCTCGGGAGCTAAATTAAGTCTTGGCCACAACAACGCTACAGACTTGGTATTACACGCATGACTGTATATGACGCCAATATTGCATATGCGCGATTGCGCGTTTGTATAACAGACCCTGTACCTTTAATATCTAGTCGCCGATAAATATCTTAAATACACACGTGAATATCTACAGTGAATGGATATATGTAACAATGCATTCATCAGCTTACAAACATAATTTATGAGCCACATGCGACTGTACAATATTGATCAATAAATAATAAATAACCTATATCCTAAAAGTTTTGGCATAAAATATTTTTTTTAACGATCAAATTGATTCAAACGCTTATTATGTAGTTATCATAAAGTACAATTAATACTTAACTAAACTACATTATTAAGTTATTTGAAGTAGCTCATTCTCTTCTACCAGACGCAAATTTCTGCGGATGTCTCTCATCATATTGTCATCAGCATGATATTTATTGATGAATTGATGCAAACTTGAAAAGACAGTTATTAATGGAGCTTTGACTGTTCAAAGCCTCTTACTCTTCTCACAAAAGATCGGGATATACCACCCCTTGTAAAAATTGCGAAACAGATAAGGATTTTATTGGCGAATTTCGCACTATATTATTCGTAAAAAACCCATCGTTTCCTTTTATTTCAAAGTTACTCAAAGTGAAATACTTTTCGTCATCTACAATAGTGATTTTTTCACCGACAAAATGTACTCGCCTCAATTGACGGCAGCAGCATGTTGGTATACGTAGCAATTGACATTGGGTGTATTTGGGGCACTTACGTCTTTTTCGACATTGTAGACTATTTCTTTTTAATTCCAACGAAACCGTACTCTTCGAACTGCCGTATCGACGAACTGATTTCCTCGCTGACAACCCAACTTGGTCTTTTGCACTTCACAACAGCCTCTCTGATCTCTTGATCTCCCACTTTTTGGGAGGTTAAGACATGGAGTTCCCTACTCGCATTCCGCCATTGTGCGATAAATCGTTCTACGTGAAATTTTTCATTCTGTAAGATTCTGAATCATCATCATTGGGCACCCGCCCGACCAAGTGATAGATACTTCTCGAAATTCTAGTTTATAGAACATTACATTATAAAGCAACAACTTCAATTTTACTGTCAACTTACAGTAAACAATGTAAAAAAACTTTTGTTAAAAAAGGCAGCTTGATATTATTTCATTGAATTCTGTGCCAAAACTTTTAGGACATACGTTATATAAATAATAAACGAGGTAGGCTTTTTGACAGCTGTTTGAATGTGTGTTCCGCCTTTTTTCAAGATATTTTAAATCAGACGGTATACAAAAAAGTAAGGAATGGCATTCAAATAGAAATATTTGAGTTATACATAAAGGAAGGAGCAGTTTATTTAAAGTGTAAGAACCATACTAAAGTTTGAGAGCATTCCATTAGCTAAAAAAACGATCATTGTTTTAAATTGTATTAATTATCGTTTTGTTAATAGTACCCTAACGACCTAAACGAGTTTGAAGAATTTACAGATTTACTATTACAAATATGAGCAATAAAAAAACGAAAGCAGAAGAAGTGCTTATTTTCTTAATTTTCTTTATATATGATTTTGCTAATTTCCAAAGATAAAATCTTGAAAATTAATTTAAGAAACTATTAATCTCTTATCATTAGGAATTTCCCAAAATTAAATATGCTACTTTCTAAAATTATTAAAATATTTAAACCATATTATATAAATAAAACGAATAAAACTTACCAGGTTCACTTTTTACAAGAGGAACATCTTGAGATAATTTCCGTTTCTTCGAAACGTTTTGTAAATTCGTATAAACAGCTTGTATATTTTCAATAGGTGGCTCGCAACTCTGCGAAATAGGTGGAATATCTACATTGGTATTATAACCTAAATGCACCAATTGGGTTTTATCGAAATCCCCCGTATTTTTTACTAACAGTAATTCATTTGTGTTCCGCCTCAATAAGTTATCATTCCTCTGACAATTTTCCACGAAACCTTGGCTACTATCACTATTCGTTCCTATCAATAGCTGTCTATTTGATTCTATGTTACCATCAGGCAAAATTATTCTTTCACTCAACAAAGTCGTTTCGTTTTCCTGTAGTAATCTACCGTTCAAAATATTTGTGCTATTTCGAAGCTCTTCACTGTCTAATAGTCTATTATCCGGTAGTATACTTCCATTTTCTAAAAGATGTGATTCGCTATTTGGCTCTGACACGACTATATGTGATCCAATAATTAAATTATCTGTGATTATAGGATTTAAAAGGGTTGGTTTGTATATCTGTTGTCCTAACGAAGAATATATATTTTCCGAAGTACTCAAGTTATTTTCGCAATTTTCCTGAGGACTGTATGGATGTTCAGAGCTACTATCCGGTGGCGACTCTGGCAAGGAATGTCTGTACATTAAGTTAGTATTAAGAATGTGCAAAAAAAAAAATAATTTTAATGAAATACCCAGTCGGCCGTTTTGGTTCAACGATGACGTTAAGGAGTTTTCCACTAGATGGCGTGCCCAACGATTCTCCAAAATAGTTGCTATTACTCTGCGAAGCATCGCTGTTAATGAACGCTTCTAGTTGCGAAAAATCTAAGGCTTCATTGTCTATTCCACCGACAAAATCTCCTCCACGCCCTTAAAATTGAAATAAATGGTGTAAAAATAATATAATATTCCAAATATTTAATACAATTATTACACTACTATAAGGTAATAGTATATTAAAAAACAAGTTTCATAAGGCACCATTTTACCGCACGAGATCAGTTTAGAAAACGAGCCGCGATAACTGCGAGTGCGACAAAAGGCCTTATGAAACACGTTTTTTTATACTATTTTGCATTTTTTACATTAATAAATTGGAATTATTTAATTTGAAAGTTCAGAGTTTTATTTTTATATAAAGCATGCAGTTGGTCACATTGATACTTGACATTTTCCAACTTAAATCTTGCTATCCGCGAAGTATATAATATTACATATTATGTATTAATTTAAGATTGCTTGATATTTTATTTAAAAATATAAACATGAGTGACATAGAAACTAATATATCTTGTTGTCAATTGTATACAATATACGTTGTTTATGTAGAGTACGTACACATATCATATCTGTCAAATATACTTAAATTCTTAAAATCAAATGACAGCAATGATATTTATTTCTGTGTTCGAGCAACGCCAACATTGAAAAACTAAAAAAAAAGCGTATCGAAATGAAGCTCATTTCGATACTGGTTTGGGTGTCATAATGAGTTCATTTCGAACGCAAAATAGAAAAAAGAGAATTGATTATGTACGTATTCTTAAAGATTCGGATGTATTTAGGTAATAAATCAACGAATAAAAGCAACGCAAAGACATGGCGACTGCAGGGGTATTAACATATTTAACCAACGGTGGTTTTGAAAGAATTGGAAAATTTTCAACAAGCGAAGCTTCCTAAAAGGGTTTCTCTTAGGGACGACGTATTTGTAATTGGAGACTTCTTTCAGGTGGCAGTTCTCTTGCGTTTGTTTTTTGACATTTAGACTTGTTTCTGCCTTCCATTTAATCATAGAACGATACACGCGCTCAAATCAAAATTTGCGTTGTCGCGGCTTTTTACATGCATTAACTCCAATGTTTGGGCATTACAAATGCCCACGTCGAAGAACAATTGAGCGGCTTGTGAAAAAATTGAATCTATATATGCACTTCATGTTAGTGAGGCAAAAAAGTTCAATAAGCAAAGGGAATATTGCAGCTGCAAGTTAGTGTTTGTGAAAATCTAAATTCTTTATTCAAATTAAGAGTATCTAAACATTGACAACTTGAAAACTTCAAAGTGTCAACAACTGTCCCTTAAAATAAAATTAAGGTTAAATCGTTGATTCATGAAGCCATGTTAGATTCGTAATGATGCGTAACGACTGTCAACGAGATGACAGTTGACAGAAATCTCGGAACTTTTCCAATGTACTTTGAATTTTCCAGAAGAAATTAAAAAGTGAAAAATAAAATCTTGTATGAACGACTGGCGTTATGGCAATTATATTGCCCAGAGGCCCTCGGGGCTGAATTAACGTCGACCTCGGGCAATATAATACCCATAACGCCCTTGGTGCATAAATAACTATTATAATCTATATGAACTGATCGTAAGTTAAATGTTTGCTGCTTGTATTATTATTGTTTTATTTTTCCATTATTTTATCTTGTTTATATGTATACATTTACTAATGTATACATATAAACAAGCTACGGGCGAGTGAGCTAAGTAACATTTTTCAAATTTTGCTTTTTTTGTATAGATGAAGGGGGTAAGTGCAAAGGAAGTTTTTAAATTCTTCAAAACGCAAATTCTGTTATAATTTAAAATATATCAAGTTGATAAAGGGGTTATATTACACCATGTTAATAAAATGACGTGAATAAGGGAGTTAAATTCACATAGCCCCTTTATCCACGTTCAAATTGTTGTATTAGCTTTATTTAACTCCTTTATCCACTGCAACAGCAGCGTTTTAGTGCGACTTAACCTCAAAAGTTAGTTGTCAAACTGTGAAGTGGCAGCATTAAAAAACGCAGAAAAAATGCTTCCTCGTGGAAAATTGATGGGTCTAAAAAAAAAGATTCTACAATTGTATCAAGTATTGTGGGGAGGTCTACTAAATGAACAGTTAAATCGACAACGAAACACAAATCTTTTGCCTACGATTATTTAATTACGAGCAATAATAAACAAATTAAAGTATGCAAGAGTGTTTCCTGGGCGCTTTTTCAAATAAGCAAAAAAAAGCAGAAATAAATCAAAAGAAATTACAGAAAGGCTCATCTGCACCATCACCTGACCAACGTGGACGTCACTTAAATAATCCCCATAAAATGACTAACGAAGTAGTAGAGTACATCAAAGACAATAATTTTCAGCTGAGTCCTCCCATTACTCCCGCAATAGTTATCCTTATAAAATGTATTTAGCACCTAATTTAAGACATATATGTGTGATGAAGCTCCTGTGAGCGAAACGACCGTTACTGTGTAAAGTATGAAGTAGTGAAATTCATTAAAATTTGTTTTATTTTATCTCGACAATAGTTAGAATGGAATTTCAACAAGGCTAAAACAATCCTCTACATATATCATATCACATATATCATTTGTTGTATACATTAAAATTTGTTTTATTTTATCTAGATAATAGTTAAATGATAATGTGTTATATTTAACTGTTGATCTGCAACAAACTATGCCCCTACCAAAATTAACAACTTCGAAGGCATTTTATCTAAGACAGTTGTGGTTTCACAACTTGGGCAAACATTCCATTTCAACGGACGGAGAAAGCCATTCATGTAAACGTGGACTGAAAATATTGCAAACCGAGGTAGCATCGAAGCAATCAGTAGTTTGTGGACTTTTATTCAAAACAGTAATCAAGTTAAAACTAGAAATCACTTACGTATATGGTCCGTCTCTTGTGCTGGCCAAAATAAAAATTTACTGATTTATTTCTTCCAATTTTTAATTTTAAAGAAAAAGTTTCAATCTATTCAACATAAGTTCCCCGAAGTTGGGCATATCTATTTAGATTCGGATAGGGATTTTGCCTGAATAGAAAAAGTCTTGCGGAAAACAGAAACACCAGACCAATATAGAAATGTAATATAACAGGCATCCAAAAAAGGTTCTACGACTAATAATATGGAGCATATTTTTTATGATTTTGAAAAATGACCTGCAAATATGGGTCTAATAAACAGAAAAAATAATACTTTAAATAAAAAAGTTAACTTCAGCGAATAAAATGGATCAGAATTGAAAATTTTATGTACAAAGAATGATATGAACTATATACGTTTTTTAGAGGTTAATTTATTGAAAAATCCGATTCGTGTATAAGTACCAGAAGTAAAACTTGTCAGATTTACGCCTAAAATTGAAAGTGCATCTATTGAAAAACTAGATAATCTTAAACACCAAATTAAATACGTACCTGAACAGCATCGTTCGTTCTATGAAGAACCAAGTTCAACTAGGCTCAGAAAAACCCCAACCGCCAAAGAAAAGGCGTACTAATAATTAGAAGTTTAAGTTTTCAGGTATAACCTATTATATAAAATTTTTCTATCCTAGATATATTACATACTATTCTAGTTACTATTTTGATTTTGTGTTTATAACAATAAATATGTTAAAATAGATTTGTTGCCTCATTCTTCAATGTCACTCTTAGTAATAAATTTTAATAGTTTTCTATGGATAAAGGGGTGATGTACTTTTTTTTTTGTTTTTAATTAAGGTAACCAAAAGTTGTATTTAACATTTAACCTATTTGACATATACTTTTAAAAGGCATATACCTTAAAATTTTATTTTAATAATTGTTATATTAAGAAAGTTCCAGGATGTTTAACAAAATTGCTGTTTTCTCAGAAATAGATATTCGTCACTTGCCCCTTTATCCACTCGCCTCTTCAATTACAGTATGATGGTGAAACTCTTGTAAATAAAATTACAACACGTTTTATAGTCATACTGTATTAACAACATATACAAAATGACATATATATATTATAGATGTTGGTGTTGATAAAAAAAAAACTTTTTTAAATAATTTTAGCAAACTAAAAAAGATGTGTTTTTTATTTCATTTTTTTAAACATAGATAAGACTTGTTTTTTGGATTTTTTAATGGTGTTGCGCATATTCGGATCGGCAGTTAATTAATTAATTGACAGAAACTTTGCCAAACGTCATTTAAAATATGATGTTTAATAAATTTCGTATCTTAAATTGATTTTTATTTACAATTTTTGTACTCAATTTATGCTAATTTAACTTTATTTAATTTAATATTATTTCTTTTAATTTTTTTTTTAAAGGCGTTAGGAAAGACTGAAACAACTGTCAAGGAATAGCATTCTTTGCTGGAAAGTATTCGATGAGTATTTAAAGCGGGGACGTAAACGATGGACCATGAAATTTACCATGAAACATCTCCAAAAGATTATAGGAACGGAACCTAAGTTTGAAGCTGATATTAATTCATTGAATACAAGGAAGCATATGATTCGATTAGAAGATAGAAGCTCTATAGCGCAATGAGAAAGTTGGTAATACCGGGCAAGCTGAAGAAGCTAGTGAAAATACCCTCGAAAAAACCTAAAGCAAAATAGGTTTGTCGACATACTCGACAAAGGCCATTATTGATATCCACAAAAAAAAAACATCGTAATAAAGGCACCATATGTGTGGGCATAAATGTTTTGATATGAAAATATCAACATTTACTATTTTTATGAAGAGGAACTTATATTAAACGTATCGTGTAACCAATGTTTATGAATTTCATCGATTTTTTTGCAGGTCAATGAACTTGAATTACAGCTGTATTTTGGTAAATATATAATAACCAAAGATATGGACCGACTTTAACTACATTTTTGCCCTAAAAATTTGGAAATTTTTGATGAATTACAAATAAATTTCTTTTTTATTTTCAGTTTGACATTTATGCGTATTCTTCAGATTCGCATAGCTTTGACGCTATTCAGCGGTAACCCTGTAGAATTTTAAACAGAAAATTTACAATTTTATCAATATTCATTGTTTACCATTATATAAGCAGAATTATATTACAATATTTGAATTGCACAACTTTATCCATATTTTAAGAAGAGACACCCTTTTATATTTGCGAAGTTTTATTACTCCATTCATTAGACCGCCTGTATTGCCACCTTGTTTTTATTAGTTAACGAAGTCAATACACAGTTGTAAGTTGTGTATCTTGTTATAAATTGACGTTCACTGCATATCCCGCAATAAATTTCACTAGAAAAAATATTACAATTATAAATTTTATGAAAATTAATACTGGTAGCCGTAACTTTGTGGTAATTCATTTTGAAAATAATAAAATAAAATAAAACAATAACTTTGTTATACCACTTTATTCACATGTAATAGTGACCGCGGTTTTGACATACAATGTCATTATCAAACTACAAAAGTTACAGGCCTACATAGATCTTATAAATGACACAAAAATATATGGGGGTGGTTTATGATGTTATTTAAAATTACTACTATATACTTAACTATTATACCGATAGGTCCAACTCGCAACGGGCCATAGGCAACAATATACGTATGGAACGTAATGCGATGTGGCAACGTGTGTACGATGCCTATATTGAGTGACTTTCTTAAAATTTAAATTTATTTTGCAGAATTATTGATTTGTTTACTTTTATCTTTTAGAAAACGTTATTTTTTTTTATTACTTAAAATTACTTTATATGAAAAATAGTATACCATAAAAGTGTAAACAATGACAGTATACATTGAAACGAATATTCATTCAATTGTATTGTCATGAAATTGAATTTGTCAATCGTTGTTAAATTTGTTAGAATGAATAGATATTTATATTTATCGGAAAATACTAATACTTAAAGCAAACAAATAAGGTGTAGTGTTTTGTTATAGGAATGTATAATATTCATTTCTTCCTGCATATTGATTATGCAGCTGATGCTTTCGTAATATGCTCATATTTGTATTTCTACTATTATCGTGATGTTATTATAATACAGATACCAAAATCTCACGTAATATTTCCATCAGCCTTTTATTAACAATAAACAAGTAAAGTACAACTTCGTAGATCGACAAACGCTCCAGTCTTCATTATCACTGTATTATACATGAACTGTAGGCTTAGTTTTTCGTAGAAATTGAAGTACGTGTCTGTTCCTTTGTAAAATTGTAATAAGGGCAGGGGTTAATTTTATTCTGGCATTTTTAAAATTGCAGAGATCAGTTTTGCGACAGCATTCAGCTAATTACAATCTAAAATAAGCAACATTGTAACGTATTTTGGAATTGTGAATATCCGTAGGTAATAAAAAAAAAGGAAGTATAGTTTAATTACAACTGTAGCTTCCTCCTGGTTTGAAGGAAGTCGGTATGTATCGACCGAAGTATAAGTTGAAATAATACAAATATGAGCATATTACGAAAGCATCAGCTGCACAATCAATATGCAGGAAGAAATGGATATTATACATTCCTATAACAAAACACTACACCTTATTTATTTGCTTTAAGTATTGGTATTTTCCGATAAATATAAATATCTATTCATTCTAACAAATTTAACGATTGACAAATTCAATTTCATGACAATACAATTGAATGAATATTCGTTTCAATGTATACTGTCTTTGTGTACACTTTTATGGTATACTATTTTTCATATAAAGTAATTTTAAGTAATAAAAAAACAATAACGTTTTCTAAAAGATAAAAGTAAAAAAATTAATAATTCTGCAAAATAAATTTAAATTTTAAGAAAGTCACTCAATATAGGCATCGTACACACGTTGCCACATCGCATTACGTTCCATACGTATATTGTTGCCTATGGCCCGTTGCGAGTTGGACCTATCGGTATACAACATTGGAAAAGAGGTGTATGTATAAGATCCAACTGGTTGTTAAGAACAATATCTATTGTGTTGTTTCCGCTTTTAAAAATTTCAAGTGACTCTAAAAGATTTAATTTTCGACCTTTCTCGGCCAAACGCAATATTGTATGATGACCAAATGTATGCCTTTCTGTAATAAGATGGTTTGCGAATGTTGAATCTGTCTTCTTTAGTATGACCTCATGTGTTCTTTTACCCGTATAATAAAACTTCGACCAGTCTGACCTATATATACACTTTTACAATCATTACAATATAATTTGTACACTCCTGATTTATTATTGATATCTGTATCAGACCGCGGTCACTATTACATGTGAATAAAGTGGTATAACAAAGTTATTGTTTTATTTTATTTTATTATTTTATAAATTTTATAATTAGGTTTAATAATAGTAATAATAATTAGGTAATATAGTTTAAAAGTAGTGGTAAACATTTGCAACGTTTATTATTGCAGTAGGTACAATTTACTAGGAATCGTTTGCTTTCGAAATTTTCCATCTAGACGTAAATCTGATACGGCCCATTTTTATTAAATATGCAATAGATTATTGTTCTTACCTTAGCATCAAGATTTTCAACATTAGTATCGACATATCAATTCAAATTCATCAAGACATTAACACTAAGAGAATTTAAGAATATTAAGATTTGTAAGGCTTGCTTTAATCGAATAGGATTCAGTGCTTTTACAATACTAAAAATCACGTCTAAGTTTCAATATAACTGCCACCAAACAACTTAAAGAAAGCTTATACGGAGGTTATGCCCCATGAGCAGTGGGTCAGGATAGAAAATTCCATTAAAAGTATTAAAAAAATTTCAATAAAAAATGGAACTGGAAGAAGGAGATTCTTTATCTATAGAAAGAAATAAAATAATAAGAACTAATAACTAACGAAAGTGACTAAATTCACTGTAACTGGTAAATTTAGTCATAAATTGCGCCAGTAGAAGATATACAATAAAAAAAGTGGAACAGTTCGAAAATTTAGTTGGAACGTTAACATGTAAAAGAAGGGAAGCGAAAATATAAAACGGTTAGCAAAAGGAAGCAAAACTGCCGAAAGTTTAACTAAAATCTTAAGAGCAATGAATATATAAAGATCTGCAAACGTAAGACTCTGCCAAACAGTATAAAACCCACTGTTAGATATGCCTGAGAAGCTTCAACGACTAACAAAAAAAAAAAAAAATATTAATTAGCTTTGAAATGATGAAGCCAATGTTTGGTGAAACAATTGTAATACAATAAAAAAACTATTTGAAACTTTAAAACTGTTTTTTTAATCTACATTTAAAACTGATGGTTTTATGGATTTATTTTTTGAAATATCCACCTTTTTTTTTTAATTTATATGCACCCGTATAAAATAACTATGACATAACAATTATTGGATATCGATTATCAAAGAAGAGTTCAATACTGTCAGTGGTTTAACGAAAACTTAAATAATGATGATATTAATGTTACATTATGTCAGATGAAGCTTGGTTTCATTTATCGGAGTACATCCATAGCTAAAATTACACTATGTAGGCAACTGAAAATAAACATAATTTTGTAGAATCCAGTTTGCATCCACTGAAAGATGCTGTTTTGGTAGCAATGTTAAGACGTCGAATTATCGGTTCAATATTTTTTAATGACACCATCACTGGAGAACGATATCGCAGATTTTTATAGATCAATTACATGACGATGAATTATAAAATGGTATTTCCAACTAGACAGAGCACCACCTCATGTTGCTAATAATACTTTAGAATATCTCCGAAGATATTTTGATAATAGACTAATTAGTAGGGATCGTTAGCCACCACGTTCACCTGACTCGACACCATTAGATTTCTGTCTATTTGGTTATCTAAAAAGTAAAGCTTTTTTAAATCGACTTCATGCTTTAAAATCACAAATGAAATAGATAAGATTGATCCACCAACATTCGAACGAATACTTGAAAATGTGAAATAAATAGTTAATTTATATTTAGATGGTGGACATTTTAAAGATTTACTGTGAAGTATTTTTTAAAAAGTAGTGGTATTATATAGTTATTGTTAAGTATAATTTATAATAAATATATCCAACTGATTGAATTATGTAACTGCTTCAATTAACAGAAATTAAAATTTTATTTCCTGTTATAATCTTATTATTATTATCATTATTATTATTATTATTATTATTATTATTATTATACGAGGGGCAAGCTACAATTATTGAGGATAGAAAGATTGATACAAGTTTTCAGAATTTTTATTTTAAATATGTTCAAAGTAATTGCCATCAACAATAACACACTTAACCATTCTTTCCTTCCATATTTCAAAAGCGCTCAGCCAGCTGCCTTTAGGGATACTAGCAAAAAATACTTAACGGCGATATCAATCTCTTCTTCTGACTGGAACCTTTTCCCTCTCAAATGTTTTTTGAGCTCAAAAAATAGCCAGAAGTCACACACCGCCAAATCCGGTGAGTAAGGAGGATGTGCCATAAGTTTGATTTTGTTTTCAGCTAAATACTGAACAGTTATCCCTGCTGTATGGGACGACGCGTCAGCATAATATAACATAATTCCCTTTCTTGGCACTTTACTGAACACAGTAGGCAAACAATTTTCAAGATACCATTTAGCGGTAACTGTCTTCTGATCTAATTTAATTGGGACCACCAAACCCGTACTTCTAAGAGATACTGCGTACATTACTTTTTTCATTGCTCGCTGTTTTTTCACTATCGTAGGGGTTTCCTCATGTATCCAGATTCGGCTTTCTTGGCGAGTGGGAACATCAAAAAACGGTATATACGTTTCATCGCCAGTTACAATTTTAGAAATAATTTGATGGCCTCCAGTATTCAACATATCTAAAGTTTGTTGACAAATTCTAACACGTTCCGCTTTTTGTAAATCTGTCAGATGATGGGGTACAAACCGAGCTACAACCTTTTTCAAATGTAAATGTTCGTGCAATATTGATCTCACTTGCGAGGATACAATCTTCAGTTTAGACTCTATCATTGCATAGGTAATGCGGTTGTCTTCTTCATTGCAGCAATATTTTTGGGATTAACAACAGTTGAAGGAGGGCCAGCTCCTTTTCTGTGTACAACCGAGTTACACCCTCGTTCAAATTCTTTATACCATCTATAAACAGTAGCCAATGATGGTTCGAGATCCCTAAATGCCGACTTTAAACTTTCCTCGCACTCGTACGCGCTCAAGTCTTTCTTGAAATCATAGTAAATCATTATCGGAAAGTTCTCTCGTGACAATTCCATTTTTTCGATAACAGAAACGTATTCTATAGGTTATTTCTCAGACACTATTCAACCGAATTGCACAAACTAAACTGCATTTGACAGATAAAATAATGCACTATTTAATAAACAACAATTGTTTTTCAATATTTGTTTTTCATACGTAACTAGATTTTTCTATTCTCAATAACTGTAGCTTATCTCTCGTATTACATGAATTATTTTTTTAAATAAAATTAGTTCTAATATTAAAATTACGAACATAATATATTTTTTCTATTTTGCGTTCGAAATGAACTCATTATGAAACCCAAAACAGTATCGAAATGAGCTTCATTTCGATACAGTTTTTTTCATTTTTCAATGTTGGCGTTGTTCGAATACAGAAATAAATATCATTGCTGTCATTTGATTTTAAGAACTTATGTACATTTGACAGATATGATATATGTCCGTATTTTACACAAACAACGCATGTTGTATACAATTGATAACAACATATATATGTTTCTATGTCACTCATGTTTATATTTTTCAATGAAATATCAAGTAATGTTAACGAAAATTAATAAATAATATGTAATATAATATACTTCGCGGATAGCAAGATTTAAATTTGAAAATGTCAAGTATCAATGTGACCAACTGCATGCTTTATATAAAAATTAAACTCTGAACTTTCAAATAAAATAATTCCAATTTAAGCAATTTATTAATGTAAAAAACGCAAAATAGAAAAAATAGTATAAAAAACTCGTTTCATAAGGCCTTTTGCCGCACTCGCTCTTTAGAAAACTCGCCGCTATCGCTCGTTTTCTAAACTGATCTCGTGCGGCAAAATGGTGCCTTATGAAACTTGTTTTTTAATATACTATTTTTTCTACGTCCGTTATAATATAGTTAATTTTTTTCATTAATTTGCATTCATAAAATGTATGATTCATGAATCTATCGAAAAGCGTTTAAAAAAGTGCCATAGCGGTTCCTTTTTTCACGCTTTTGCGTTAAAAAAGTACCGTAACGTTTCATTCTTTAAATTATAAAATTGTTCACGTAAAGTGTGCTCTGAACGCTTCGCTCTCATGTCAATCAGTTCCTCCAATAAACTATAAAACATTCGTTTCCGATCATAAAAACCTGTTTTTTTTATCTAGTTAAAAGGAGTGTTTCTTATTATTAGTCATGGAGAATGACCGGGAAGAAAGCTTCAACTGCATACTAATACTAATGTAGCTTCTTCTTTACTTCAAATTAATAATGCCCACAATTATACTTTTAATATTACTATTACAAAATAAAAATTAATATAGGTTTTATAGAATTTATTTAAATCTACGGACGTAGAAAAGAATTTGTATGAAATTCGTGAGTAAAGCAACTTTTTTCCATTCGTAGGAATTGCGCCATATGGTATATAATATAATTACAGCCGAATTGAACATAAAAAAATTGTCTGCAAGGTGGGTAGGTACCACAGATGCACACAAGCAAACTCGAAAAGACGTTTGCAGTTGTCTTTTAACGCCGTATAGACACGGAAAAGAAAATTTTCTTGCAACATTAGTGACAATGAATGAGTTCTGGATCCATCATTATGATGTAGACAGCAAAATACATAGTAAGGAGTGGACACGTCGAGGTTCGCCACCGCCGAAAAATTCAAGATGCAACCTTCAGCAGGAAAGGTCATGCTATCCGTATTCTGGGATGCTGAAGGCGTAATTTTAGTACATTACCTGCGAAAGGGAGACACAATTACATGTGTTTATTATGCCAATTTAATTCCCAAATTACGTAACTTGATAAAAGAAAACGCCGGGGGAAGTTGCGCAAAGGTGTTTTCTTGCATCAGGATAACGCACCTTGTCACAGGTCCTCCATTGAAACAGCTGTAATAGCTCAAGCAGGCTTCGAATTAGTTGAGTATCCGCCCTATTCGCTAGATTTGGTCTCCAGAGATTACCGACTGATTCTAAAACTTAAAGAACACTTTCGTGGTAAATGATTTCCATCCGATAATGATGTGATATGTGCAGTAAATCAGTGGTTGAACAATCTAGAAAATCGATGGGAAAAAAGTGTTAACCTTAATGGAGACTATGTTGAGAAACAAGAATAAGCTATTTTCCAATATTCTATTGTGTGTGTCAGGGGTGGAGCAAAGGGATCCCCCTCGTACGTACATGATAGCTCGAACCTTTTTCTCACCCAACGCAAATTAACAGTGCAACCACTATTTAGTTCAAAGTTCGGAATTGTATTATAAATAATGCAATATAATCGTATGTCAGATTAACAATGCAACAAGTAATTTTACAAGTCTGCGCCTGGCAATTCAGACAACAATAAAAAAATCAAATAATTAACTGCATTTTATTTTATTTCCTGAGTGCAATAAACAAAACGCGAATTTCTATAATAATCGTTGTGGTTTTTTTTTTGCAGATCTAAAAATTCTTTGGTTTTTAATATAATTTAATACAATCAATAAAATAATGAAAAGTTGATTTTTGAAATGTGAGATTAACTGGAAATATGATACAAAAAATCAAATAGAGATGAGAATAAATTAGTCAACACTTTTAAGAATTAAACTCTAGGAAAACAAATGAAATTGGTATTTTTTAACATTTATAATACTTTTATAAATAAGTACATAAATTGTTCCTTGACTTTCAATTTGTTGTATTTTTACATATTTTATGACACTAAAATACATGTAAGCCAGTGCTTCCATAAGTAAATATAATTACTATATATTATGAACTATTTACTGCTTATTAACGTATAATTTTTACTTTTTTTGTATACATCTACATAAATATATGAAGTGTAACAATTTAAAATAAATTATTAAATACTCCTTTAAAAATATATGCAGCACATTTAAATTTAAATATACGTTTATTGAATTATATAGCTGTTATTTTGTTCCACACCCTTTTTTCATCTTTCACGCAACTAAAATATTTCACTCGTCCACACTCAGGTTTTTCGACAAAAAAACTTTTCAATATGATTTTTTATGTCGATTAAAGAATTAAGGTTTTTGATGTAAAGGAATTTTATAAAGACCTAAATAAGTGAAAATCTGAGACTGTAATGTCTGGCGAATACGGATGATTGAGTAGCACATCTCAACAAACCTCCATCAACTTTTGTCGAGTAGCCAAGACACATGAGATTACGCATTACCGTGATGAAACACACTAGCTCTGGACGTTTTTGTTCAATTGCCGTCTTTGATTAGTATCATTTGGTTGTTTGGTAGCTCATAACAGCATTCCTTTCCAGTCCCACCAGGTACAGAACATGACTTTCTTCCGATGAAAACCAATTTTTGAGGTAGCTACAGGTGATTCATTTTGTTTTCTCCAAGATCTTTTTCGCTCAACATCATTAATAAATAATCCACCATTTGCCTCAAAAAACCGTGTCTCCTCCTTGCATTTATGGAGTGAGTTGCAAATGAAAATGCGATTCATCGGTTTTATTTAAACCGTGGGTTTATATAGCCAAGCTTCATGAGTCTCATTGATCTCATCTTAGTGGTGTAGAGCCTACCTGAGCGTTGTGGTTTCAACTGTAGCTTTCGTTACCATAAACAGCGTATATCTTGTTTACTGCTAGTCCGGCATTGCTGCCTTTTAATCATTCCCATTTCTGGAAGCAGAACTGGAACTTATTCTCTAGAATACTGTTAAGCAGCATCGAGTATAAGTCTCACCCTATGTTGAATTTCAATTCTTCCTTTCAGGGCATTTTTTAACTTTGGAAATAGCCATAAATCACAGGAAGCCAAGTCAGATCAATAGGGTGGATGGTTGATGACTAGGTAAAGGCTTTTTTTTATCAGAAAGTCTCTCATTGTAACTTGGTGGATTTTTATAATGAATGATCCAGTCAGGTTAAAATTCGATTTTTTTTTCTTCAAATAGAATCTCGCAATCTCTTCGTTATCTCTGTTTTCTTCGCCACGGAGAATTCGAGGACTTACTCTGAAGCTATGTTTCTGGCTCATACTGAAAATACCCAGATTCATCGCCCGTAATCACCCTCAGAAATACGTGCGTATTTTAAGAAATAGAAAAAAAAAATCAGCAGAAAACTCCGCTTCGAATTTCAAGAAAATATCTTGGCGACAGAAGAGACAGTGAGCTCTTATTTATTTTGTTCTAGATCAAAGTGATAAATCTAGTTTTGATATCGCGGCACAAATTTTTCGACTTTCAAATCTGTATTATTTACCGCCTAATTTGCTTCAGCGGCAATTTGCCTGGTGCATTTTTGTTCAGCAGTTAATATTTTGGCTGCTCAAAGCATTTTTAACACTCAATTCGCTGATTTTAAAGTTTTTTCGTCATTGCTTACTGAAAAGCTATATTTCTGCTCTAAATTTTACTATAATCCTTCATTGTATGTTGAAAATTTGTGGTCTGCGGTTGTTTTCTGCAGTACTTCTTGTTTACTTATTTTTCTAGCAAGTTACTCGTAAATAATCGGAAATTGTGTCATACCATTCTGCAGCAGATTTTTTGTGGCTACACGTATGTAAGATTTATTTTTAAAATAATCAACTGCGTGTGGATTAATTTTTGATTGAAACTGGGCATTAATATATGTGCATATCTTCTTATTTCTTTTTGTTGATCTAAAAATACATAGTACTCCTTTTCTCTTGATACTTTTTTCGTTATTTTATTTTAGTAGAGACGGTGTACATACTAGTAGTTCATGTTATTGGTATAAATATATTTTAGTGACTTTTTCCATCCCTTCCGTGGCCCTTTTGTTTGTCTGTTTTGTTAGACACCAGGATAGGCTGTCTGAGTGTGAAACGTGTGTCCCCGTATAGCCTTGATTCCTCTGTCGTCTTCTATTTACACTTTATTTTCTTTTTTTTCCCTTTCCTTTACTATGACTTCTTGCTGTTCTGCTTGCAAAAAGGAACTCGTTCCGGACAAAGAAATATCCTGCGACCTCTGTAGGATTCACACGCTGTGTAGTGGTCTCTCGAGGAATGAGATTCAATTATTAAAATGCAAGGAACATGACTGCGCGACATGTACGGATTTTAAAGCGCAACTATCAAGTATGCATGAGCTTACTTCTTTGGTTACATCGCTGCAGGTTGAGATTCAGCTGTTAAAGAAGAATATTGAATCCGCCTCCTTTGAAACTTCTGGTGCTAGAAAACTTGACATCTTTGACACTGAAAGGGTGGTGCAGGAGATTGCGGACCGTGAGAAGAGAAAAAGCAATTTGATTTTCTTTAATACTGCTGAGCGCGCTGATGGGTGAAAGATGAAAAAAAATGCGTCGGATACTGCTGATATAAAGGAGATTCTGGGTTATTTGGGGGTGGATGGAGATTTTGTTGTTCCAACTAGACTAGGGAAGTTTGATTTGTCAAGAGTCACGTAAGAGGCCGATTATGATTACACTTCCGAAGCAATGCGGTGTATAAAGTTCTGCGTGATAGTAAGAAAATCAAATCGGTGCCAAGATTCAGTGGGGTATTGCTTTCAGAGACGAAACACCCACGCAGATTCAGATTATTGCAGTCAGTTAAGCAACAACTACTTGATCGCAGAGCTGCAGAAGAATCCAAGTATATTCGTGACGTGCCCACTATTGTCAACGCTTCGGTCGTCTCGGGAAACTAACTGCGTCCAACATAAGTAACTTTAGACTTCTTTATCAAAACGTTCGCGGTCTACGTACAAAGGTAAATGGAGTCAGAGCGATTAGCAATGACATAGATGCCGATGCAGTTGTTTTTACTAAGACTTGGCTGTCTTCTGACATTGATTATTCTGAAATTTTCAATTCGTCTTTTTGTGATGAGAACTGATAGAAAGTTTGCGGAGGTCGGGCTGTCTATAGGTGGAGGTGTTTTGTCTGCTTTTTCCAACTCTATTAATGCATCTTCTGTTGGCGAGTCTCCTGCCTCGATATGAATATAGCAAAAATTACCGTTTCCAATCTAGTGCTTTACATTGTAAATATTTATATTCCTCCAAGTTTATCGTGTGATGACTTTGAGATCTTCTTTGACGCATTGACTCTGGAATTATTAAACAAAAATATTATAATTCTTGGAGATTTTAACTGCCCTCTTTTCAACGCTGATAACAATACTTCTGTTCGTAAATATTTGTGCTTATCGCAATTCACGACTTCACTGGATTTGCGTCAACTCAACAATATAACAAATTCCTATGGCAGATTGCTCGATTTAGTTTTTATCGCTATTGACTGTCAAGTCGAGTTATTGCATGATACCAGCCCGGTGGTTGGTGAGGATCTTTATCACCTGGCCTTAGACATCACCTATGTCTTCAACATTTCTAGGAAGGAGTTGGCTTATTTCCCTTCTAATGATAACATCCGGTACAACTTCAGTGTGCAAATTTTATTCAGTTATATGGTCAGTTGGCTGGTGTTGACTGGCCTTTCATTAACTCCTTTACTGATGTGAATGTTGCTGTCTCTGCACTATATGATGGTATTTTTTCTATAGTGGACAATTTTGTTCTCAAGATTAGGACTTCTGGTCGTCGTCGTTTTCCTCCATGGTACAATCCTGACCTCAAATACCTATTAAGAATAAAAGAGCATTATTTTAGGGGGCGGAAGAAGAGTAGGTCGCCCTGTTACTGAAATGAATTTAATAGACTGCGATCTTTGACGAAGCGCGAGATCGTTGATTATCAGTCCCGCGTGGAAGAACAAATACTTTAAGACCCTGCGTCCTTCTGGAAATTTGTAAATAACAGGAGGGCCAGTTCTAGGATACCTGGTTGCATGGTATTTAACGATCATGAAATTACTACGCCTCAGGGTATAATGGACGCATTCGGTGAATTTTTTTCATCCGTCTTTCGTTCGCAATCTGTGGCTTCGTCTTCTACGTGTTTTGCACTAATAGTATCACTATATTCCCTGTTACTCCCTGTACAGTTTGAACTGCATCCGCAAGCTCGAATCTAATAAAATGTCTGGTCACGACGGTATACCAAGTTTTTTCATTAGAGATTGTGGACCTGTTTTATGTGAACCCTTAGCAGTAATTTTCAATTTAATTATTTCTACTGGTTTTTTCCTGAATTTTGGAAGATTGGCAGGATTGTGTCAATCCATAAAAGTGGCAATCGCAGTGATATTTCCAATTACAGACCAGTTACCATATTAAGCAATTTTGCCAAGGTTTTCGAATCTTTAATATATGAACAAATAGTGTCTGAGGCACGTCATCTGCAGTCTCCTTACCAACATAGTTTTGTTGCAGGGCGTTCTACCACGACTAATTTGGTAGAAATAACGCAATTTATAAGCATAGTTATCGATGATCGCCTTCAGGTCTATGTACTACATACGGATTTCGGCAAAACTTTCGATTCCATCGATCATTCAATAGTAATATCTAAATTAGATGTCTTTGGTTTCTCTCCTTTGTTGTTGAGTCTCATTTCTTCGTACTTAGCTTGTCGCTCAAGATATATCTGCTTCAATGGCTTCCACTCCCGACGTTTCCATCCAACATCCGGTGTACCACAAGGCTCTAATTTGGGGCCTTTACTTTTTAATATATTTCTTAATGATTTACTTTGTTCACTGAATTGTGGAGTTTTGGATTACGCGGATAACTTCAAGCTCTATATGAAAGTTACGAGCTTGATAACAACTTGAAATTGGTGCACAATTGGTGTAATTAAAACATGTCTTTAAATATTGACAAATGTGCCATTGTGGCATATTCAACAATTGCGAATCCATATCATTTTCCATACAGTGTAGACCAAATGGTGATACCTCGTAGATTTGAGGTTAGGGACTTAGAGATTTTGTTTGATGTGTCGCTTCAATTTACCGCCCATATCTTCTGTATGTGTAACGAGGCTTCAAAGTCTTTAGGCTTCCTGATACAAACTTGTCATGATTTTAGTAATCCGTCGACTTTAAACTGTCTCTTCTATGCTTATGTGCAGTGTGCTCGAGTATGGTGTAGTTGTATGGTATCCATACTACGTCTCCCAACAAATCGCTTTGGAGAGAATTCAGAGACGTTTCCTTCAATGCCAACCTTCAGGTGAGATGGAATTTATCCAATGCGTGGGACGGATTATAGCGCTTTGCTCAATAGACATGGTTTTCGCTCTCTAACTCATAGAAGGGAAGAAGCAGGTGGCAGTTTTCTTTTGAAGCTGGTCAACAACTCCATGGATGGATCTACTGTCAACGGCCAGATCTAATGTTTTAAACAAGGCACCTCTGGTACACATGATGCGGAATTGCAACACCTTGGATCTGGGCCCGTTCTGCAGTTAGCATTGTCCTCTTTTACACTTACTTTTCTATGTTAAGGCTGTTTTCATAATATAACTTTTAATTTTTATATAAGCATATTTTGTATTAATTTAGAATTTTCTTTTTTTGGTGTTTCGCTAATTCTTCGTTTTTTATTTTTTTTATTTTTTTATTTATGTATATATACTATTGCAGATAGCAACCGTTTATAATTATCTTAATTATTATCCTGTAAATGGCTTGCTGTTGGATAATAAAGGTTATTATTATTATCCGTTATAGACCAAATCACCATTTTCTTTGATCGCGACTGTTTTCAATGGTCTCATATCTGGTGCTGCTGCACAAGATCCTCTTTAGAATTCAAAATTCCAAGACCAGTTCTTAATTGCGTGATATAAAGGGACAACATAACTTAATACTCCCATCATATAGTTTTTTAAAAATTCATTAAGGCAATCGTTTTTACGGGGATACTTTTTGACAGTTCTCATTTAAAATTTACCTATTTTTAAATAAATACAAACAGCTACACTACTACAAATTAAGAAACCTTGCACAAAATAAGAGATGTTTGAAACTTTGTAGTAATGTCAATAAATGACAAGTCAACAAATTCATATGTCGTTGAAAGGCTACTATGTTGGAGATAATTCGTAATAACTTTCTTCATATAGACAGCATAGCTAGAAATAATTTTTACTTAGCCTAGATAAGATAACCTGTTATCGACAACATAACTATTAAAAAAATATATACATATGGCATATGATCTACAAAAACAATATGTTCATATTTAAAATAAAAATTTGTAAAATAGAGCAAATAAAATTATTTAGGAAAATTAACCTACTATCATGTTTGAGATATTAACACAGATCAATACATCCTAAATGTTAAATTGGAAAGACATTTTAATAGAAATTCACAGATAAATAAATCGAATTTCATATTTAGCAAGTAACAGAGATATTGTTTGATCAATAACATAAAGGCTGACGAGATATTGTTTGTTGTGTATCCATGGCGATTGCGATTCACTTGTTAATAGATATTCCGCATTAGGATATAACAGAACATAAATGTCTTGCATACCTACTTCGATTTATGACCAATAAATCTGACCCACATAAAGTAAGTTTTAAGTTTGAAATAGGAATCACAATAAATTTTACTACAGAGCACAGATAGACATAAAATAACTTTATTATACCAATAAAATAAACACGCGAATCATTAATAAACGCAGTTTTACACCTTACCAAAGAAGCTAGCTATTGGGAGCTAAAAGAAGAATAATATACGAGGCTACTTCACAAATTATTATCAGAAATTGAAAAGTAAAATTGGATTATTTTAAAAATGTTTGTTTTTAACCTAGTCTGCTAAAAGGTTAATATATGTGGTGTATTGATGATGATCAACGGCTTTGATATCCTTGTAGAAAATCCTTTTCTTATCCTGACAGGCATTCATTCAAAGAAGCGATTTTTGTTGCCAGAAAAATGAGTTCAGCTTAGGGAATAAAATATACGCACTGAAAATATCTGGAGAATACATTGTTGCTAATGGTAGCTATTGAAACATAAATCTTGTTTGCTGGAACGATAACTTGAGACAAAACGCCTTGGATAACTTTTTCTTGTTTATTGTTTTAAGAAATTGTTCTATAAAATTCTTTTAGTAATGCTCTGTGTAACCAATAATCATCAAAAATATTATGATTTTGCCGGTGAAAACGATGCCCGAAATTTTCGTGAAAACTGTGAGGCGTTATCTCATGGTACCACATCATGGATAAAATCAACATTCTCTTGATCCCGACTTATTTACATAACCCCCTTCATAATTTAAAATAAAAATACCGAGACTCTTTACTTAAGGCCGGTCGTCCATTCAAGGGACATGTCTGGGACATTTTTGATACATCGTGTTTACTACACTTTTCAACAGAAAAATGGCGTAAACAAACTATGAACCTCGTTCATGTGCGCGAACAATGTCGTCGGATGATGATGCGTTGTTGCTGGTATGCAAGAGGAGCAACTCGTGACGAAAACGTGTATACCGGGCGATAAAACATTAAATAAATATAAAGAAATTTAAAACGTAACAATACAAGTTTATTTAAAAAAGCGAAGATTTTGGATATATCCATATTCAATAGCGAATAAACATTGCAGTATATTAAGAAGCTGTCAATCAACTGAAATGATGAGTGATCCAGCAAAATTTTTGAATTTTAGAATAATTTTCCATTGTGTAGTCATATAACACTTCATATCCTTGCTACTATATTTACGAATTTAATATTAAAAGTCGGATTGTCCCTCATATTGATACGAGAATGCGAACATTTTTGATATATCAACGTTTAATCAAACAAGAGCGTTGAAACCTGACCATGTCGTAACTAGTTCGCGACATGTTTGGGTAATGTATGAGTCTCTATTTAAACTAACACGTTGCAAAATGTAAGGACGTGTCGCAGGCATGTCCCTTGGATGGACGACCGGCCGGCCTAATATGGAGAGTCAGTATGACATAATATACTGATTCTGAAGATGTGTGTCGCGGTGCCCGGGGTAGCCGCGGCGCAGACTTTAGGGCTCTTCAACGATCACATTCTTGTTGTAACATTAATATGTAATTCATGTATTTTTAACTAACCTCTTAATTTAAAAAACATTCACTATTTCGCAAAGTGTGCTTGTTAAAATTTTATATAAAATACCTTAGGAAAACCCGAATTCAGTAATGGTGGCGAAAATCGAAAAAGTTTGGAAATCACTGACCTAATTCATCAATTATACGAGGGATGCCTTTTTAATGTTGCATATAATCATAAAATTAAACAATGAAAGGACTCAAAGTGCTTTACTGCTTTTCAAAATATTTTCCACAAAAATCGATACACTTCTGCATTCGTTCAAATCAATTGTTAAAACAGTTATTCAAGTCCTCAGTTGGGACAGTCAACATTGCCGTTTTGAAGGCATCTGTGCCTTTTTGCGGCTTCTTACGGCGACTGAACTCATCGACCACCCATTCCATTCTTGATCTTTGGGAACGTAAACAAATCGTTGGAACTTAGGTCGCGACTATAAGGTGGATGATCTAATAATTCGATATTTTGCTGCTCCAGAAACTCAATTGTCTTTCGAGGTGTGTGCGAACTCGCATTATCGTGATGTAGGATTATTCGTCGTTGTGGGTTGGTTTCCCGAAGCACGGCAATTATTTCTGGCAAACAAATGATTTTATACCAATTCGCATTTCCCACACTCAGTTCATCATATAAGATTGTTTGAATTGAGGTCTTTGAAGCACCCTTGGATGTCTCAAATTCACGTTGTGTCACATGTCTACCTTCCTTAATCAGGCGGCGCACAGCATCGATGTTTTTCTAGATGACTGCTGTTTTTGGCGAACCTGTTCCGAGATCGTCGCTGATACTGGTGCGTCAACGTTGGAATTTACAGTACCAACGTGAAATTGTCGATTGATGTGGTGCTTCATCTTCATCAAGAACAGAAACCAACTCAGCAAGACATTGTTGTTGAGTTAATCCTCTCCGAAAGTTGTAAAAAAATATTGCGCGAAAATTTTCTCTACTCCAAGCCATTTTTCAGCCAACTTATAAACTTTAAAAATTCACTATGACTTGTATCTTAATGAAACTTTAGATTTAGGCTAACGAAAGATTCAGATTAATTTTGACACCTGACGTTTTATTACTCTCTATGAAGATATGCAACACTCATATCATTATTAAAGCGATAAACTCTTTTTGTAATGATAATTTATAATAGTCACTTCAATTTCATTAATTTTTCATTAAATTTGAACAAATCTTCAGACGTCAAGTGCAGTAATGGAAATAAAAGACGAGTCAATAATTAAAAAAGGTAAAAAAAACATACATCAGTAGTTATATTCCAGATAGTTATTTCGACAACTAAGTTGCCATCTTCAGCAGGAAGTAATCACAGTATTGGATATGGGCCCAGAGTAAAGCCAACACACAAAGATCGCGAAACACAAGCTTTGAAACTTTATTTGGATACCTTTTGCTTGTTTACTTTTATAAAAAAAAGAAATTCATTAATTAATCATACGAAATTTAAATTAAGGAATAATATAAAAGAATTTTTCAAAACATTATAAAATTTAATTCATGTATTTAATAATCTTGTCTTTTTCCAATTTAGTCTATTGTCACTACCTTGTCAAACTTGTCAATCTGTCCTTGTTTTAAATATCAGTTCTTCAATTCATAAACGTTTGTTGGTTTATTTCTACCAAGTTGCAATTTTAATAGTGCTTTATAAATCCATTAATTTTTAAAATTCTTATACAGTCTCCTTTAGTATTTGTCAAGATTCCCAATTCCATTTAATATATATTGTCACTTTACAATTGTTTCATAAATCTTCTTATATCTATACTTTTAGATTTAATTATAATTAAAAAGAATTATATGTAACTACTATTTGATTTTTGATTTGATAAATAAAATACGTCACATTTAAACAAGGAGGAAAATATCGCAATGCAAAAGATACTTGCTAAATATTGCGACATTTTTTACCTTGAATCAGACAAACTTACGCACACAAATATATACAGGGGAGACATACAGGTTAGCTCACAAATAAATCCAATATATTCTAAGCCCTATCGGTTGCCACACGCCCAAAAACATGAGATCGACAAACAAGTAGACAAACTTTTGTCCGACGGTATTATAGAAAAAGCAAAATCACCATGGTCATCACCTTTGTTATTAGTACCCAAAAAGAAAGATAAAGACGGAAACCAGAAATGGAGAATAGTGATCGACTACCGCCTATTAAACAAGCAGATAGTCGATGACAAATTCCCACTGCCTTCGATCAACGAGATCTTAGACTCATTTTCAGGTGCAGTCTATTTTTCTCATTTGGATCTAGCACAAGGATATCATCAAATCGAGTTAGATCCCAAAAGCCGTCCTTATACAGCATTCACAACCGGCAAAGATCAATACCAAATGTGCCGACTTCCAATGGGACTAAAGACAAGCAGTAGTGCTTTTTCTCGAGCCATGACAATAGCAATGTCAGGACTAAATTACGAACAATGTTTCATATACCTGGACGACCTCATAGTTTTCGGCAACAATCTTAGGCAACATAATCTGAATTTAGTTAGAGTATTAGAACGACTAAGAAGCGTTAATCTTAAACTTAACCCAAGCAAATGCGACTTTTTAAGGAAAGAGATATTATATCTGGGACACGTCATTTCTGCCGACGGCGTCTCACCAGACCCGCCCAATGTAAAAGCCTTATTGGAATACACAGTTCCCAAGAACGCGAAGGACGTCAAACGGTTTGTCGCTTTCGCTAATTACTATAAGCGTTTCATTCCAAATTTTGCCAACATCGCGACACCTTTGAACAACCTTTCAAAGAAAAACATACCTTTTTCTTGGTCCGATGTGGAACAAAAGGCATTCGAAAAACTTAAGCTAGCCCTTCAGACACCACCAATTTTACAACATCCAAATTTCGATGCAGACAACATGTTTGTTTTGAAAACGGATGCATCTGGCTATTCAATTGGAGCAGTACTATCAAACAGCAACGACAGGCCAATCGCTTATGCCAGTCGGTCCTTAAACAAAGCAGAAAGGAATTACTGTACAATTGAGAAGGAATTACTAGCTGTAGTTTGGGCAGTCAAGCATTTCAGGCCTTACTTATATGGTCGAAAATTTAAGATCTTTACAGACCACAGGCCACTAATATATTTATTTGGAATGACTAACCCATCTAGTCGACTTACGAAATTCAGATTAATATTAGAAGAATATGATTTCATCATCAACTACATTAAGGGTTCTGAAAACGTAGTTGCAGACGTCTTATCATGAATAGAAATAGATTCCAACGACTTGAAGAAGGTTAGTAGTGGAGCTACCGACAGCATCTTTGTTACGACTAGGCGCCAGTCAAGACAGACAGATGCCGATGGCACCAGTACGAAACCACCAGTCACAGATTCCACCGGCTCCAGGGCGGATCACTCCGGGGTTGTGGAACTGTTGAAAAGACCAGCGGGATCTATTGAACTTCAAGTGATAGAAAAGGCAAGCTTCAATTCACTCCAACGTCGTAACGAAACAAGCATGCGTTTCAAGGGAATGTTCCTGTACGACGAAGATGCTCTCACAATTTTTATGAAGGAGACTGTAGGCACAACGAGTCCTCAGCAGTACATGCGCTTGTTGACTACACTTCAAGAGTTCTGCGCAGAACACGGCATACAAGAAATATGTATAGTCAAGGATAACTCCAGGAACAGCGACTTCCTGAGAAAAATTATTCCATGGAGCAAGAGAGAGCCAAACCGTTTAAAGGTAAATGTAATTGGAGGAGTGCAAAGAATTGAAGACTACGAGACTCAGCAGCTTATTATCAACGACTACCACATGTTACCCACAGGGGGACATAGTGGGGTAAATTGAACATTCAACAAAATCAAGAGATTTTATTTTTGGCCAAAACTGAAACACGACATTGAATCGTTGGTGAAACGATGTAGTGATTGCCAAAAATACAAGCACTCAATACCCAACAAAGAACCAATTAAAGTCACAACTACATCATCATACGCCTTCCAGAAGATTTTTGTGGATCTTGTAGGTCCATTAAACCAAGACCTAGAAGAAAACTAAGTACATCACATGGCGACGCTGCCCACGTCTCTACATTACATGGCGATCCTGCCAGCCACTTAAGGCCCTGCCAGCCACTTAAGGCCTTACATGGCCATCCCGCCAGCCACTTACGGCCAAATAAACTAAGTGGAAAGACCGGAACGGACCACGGAACGAATCAGCGGAAATATGGCAAACCGTTAAACAAACAAAATAGAAACTAGGCGAGGGAAGAAGTCACCCCCAGCCAGGAGCAAGCGGAAGCAGCCCGCAGCCGTACACAGGTCAGCCCAGCCAATTAAGGCCTAGCCACTCTCTACTTCAAGGGAAGACGCAAGTATTTTTTTAATTTAAAAGACAATTACAGTGTATATAAAGTGATTAAACAAGGCATAGACATTTTATACACAAACTGTGTACATATATTTCAATAATGAAAATGTTTCTTCATACTATAAAAAATAATATTAGTTTGTTTATGTGCAACAAATTCTGTTTACGTCGACGAGATATAAACAGCGTAACAGTGTTATTTTTTTTTCTAAGGTCAAGTTTATTTAAAGTTAATAATGTATAATGCAATTGTAAAAGCATTACATATAGCCGAAAAATTCACTTCAAAAACCTGTCGCAAGTTTGTTGTTCACCGTACACGAGAATGTAGAATTTTATACACATTTGTTTAAGAAAACCGCCTACCTAAAAACGGAACAAAAACATGATACACTTTAAATTCAATTACGTACATCGCATACATGCAATAAAATGCATACGTTTTATTTTTTAAATAGGCGCCACACAACGAATATGATATTTACAAATTGTTTACGCAAACAAATCCATAAACAAAAACATGTGCATAAACAATAATATGTTGAATAAATAAACATCGGTACGGAAGGAAATGAACATCGGAATAAAATTAGTTTAGATATTGACAAGGTCAAGTGCGTATAAAATGCACGACATTGTTTATTTTGCAAACAATTACATACGTGACATTGAACAAAGTATGTCTTAAACGCATTCATAAAGTTTCGCAAACGAAGAAGAATTCGCATTAATATAGGAGGAGTATTTATTAATTTTTATTTACAAAGAATTCCAAAAATTTTGTTGCAAACGCCTTATCACTAAAAGGAGTTGATTCCAATGATGTAAAGGTTAGTAACGGGACGACCGATAGCATCCTTATCACGTCAAGGTGCCAATAGACGACAGAGACCTATCGATTGTACCATTACGAAACCGACAACAGTTACAGTTTCCACCAACTCCAGGACTGATCCATCTTAGGGTTATGGAACTGTCGAAAACGAAAACCGACCGAATCAAGAAAATTTCAAGTGACGAGAAAAGCAAAAAACTTCAATTCGCCCCAAAGTCGTAATGAAGCAAGCATGCACTTCAAGGAAATGGTCCAATACGACGAAAACACTCTCATAATTTTTTTTTAAGAGAATACAGTTTTAACAAAAATGTGTTTTGTTAACTGGTCTCTAGATTTTCTGTTTTGAAGATAAGCGCATACAGCATAAGGGAACAGCAGTACGTGCCACCTTACTGTAGTCTAGAATGGCTTCACAGAATAGTTCTGCGCGGAACATGACATACACGAAATATGTGTTGTCCAGGAAAATACACAAATGAGTGATTTCCTAAAATAATAATTTTGCCATAGAGCAAGAGAGAGAGTTGAATTATTTTTAAATAGATATGAAGAAAGGGAGCGCACAAAATTGAAGACAGACAAACAAACACAAAGAATTAAAAACAAACAGTCAAACGAACAAAAAGAATTGAAAACAAGAGTCGAATGCGAAAAAATAAAGAAAAGACAAGAATTACAAACTACGTAATAAGTCAACTATTCCAAATTACTACTACATGTTATGAAGATAGAAATTTAAGCAAACAAACTTGAGACAGTGTACAACGGCCCTTTGAAATTTACTAGTTAACCTTTGAAATTTACTAGTTATCCTTTGAAATTTATCATTTACCATTTAAAGTTTTATTACTATTTACCTTAGACTATTTATCATTATACAATTTTACAATTTAAAATGTACAATTTAAAAATTTACCTTTTACAATTCAATATTTACATGTGTGAAATATAGATAGAAATACTTTTTGTAATAACGTTAAATAATTTTAACATTTGTAATATATAGACAATAGTGTCGAATAAATGTCGAGTATTTAGAAGATAAGTAAATGTAATAATGTAAGTTATATCTGCATGTAGTAAATAAGGAAACATAAGTAGGTATAGAAATTTCTAGAGAAAGAAAAAAAATCAAACAAATCCTGTTGCTTTTTTCTTTTCTCGCTGGGTGGCAGGTGTGATAACCTAATTGGGTAATGTTTGTATTACTTGATATAGTCAAGGTGTGGCCCTGGTCTTATTTATATTGTATACACAAACACGGCCTCGGTCCATCTGATTGACTAGCACAAGCGTTCTCAATTAGAAGTATACACACTTGCACATTTTGTTTATAGTTAAGTAAGGACATAGTCAAAGGAGGGCACTTTAATGTATATAAGACGTTCTATCAGAGAACAAGGGAGGATACATAGCTAGATAGTCAGTAAGACATAGCGAGTGCGAGATAGATCTCTCCTTTGACTACTGTTCTATTTGTTGTTATGTATACAGTACAAATCTCTTCCCTATAGTCACCTACAAACGTGTATTACGTATGTGTGCGTTCAAGAATCGAGGAGTGGGGACGCACGAAGCGATGCATAGTAATGCATACATGTGATACATGCCATTAGTTACAGTTTACTTGCCAAGTTGGATGGTTTGCTCAACTTTTGCGAATAGTCCGTATTCACGATGGATATTTTTACCCTTGAACAAAAAAAATATGTCGTAAAACAGTATCATCTTGGTCGCAGCATAAGAGAAATTGCACGGGTATTTCAAATTAACTTTCAACGTACCATTGCGTTTGAAACGATAATTACGGGCGAAAATAGTTGAATCTATCCTAAATATTCAACCGCAAACGATTTTAAATGTTCAGAGAAACTTTTATGACAGATTAGGACATTGCTTGTTTGCATTAGGAGACCGTTTAGAGCATACAATACATTAAATAGTTTACTTTTTATTTTTTTAATTCTAGTTTTATTTATTATGTATAGAATATAGAAGTTATTATGATTTACCGCTTTATTTATTGTTATTGTTATAGGTATATCTGACATTGTTTTAAACGTTAAAAATATTAAAATCTTCCAAAAAGTCTACACTTATTTGTGTTTATTATTACATAATACATAAAGTCCCTATTATTGACGGTAGTTCCACATTCATCGACGTTTGCGTACTGCTTACATCCAAACTGATCTACAGTACATACATACATACATACATGCTATGTGCGTCCCCACTCCTCGTTTCTTGAACGCACACATACGTAATACACGTTTGTAGGTGACTATAGGGAAGAGATTTGTACTGTATAATCAATGTTACTTCTTAAATAAGTGTTAACTAATTATACTATGTTAAAACAACCTTATCTGCGTATTATTTAAATTCTTATACGCATCTGCGTACCAACGCAACGATGTAGCCCCCGCAGGACCAGGCTGCATTACACTTCATTAGATAATCAACTTTTTAATCTCATCACACAAAAGTTTACCGACTTATTATTTTCTTTTCTTTTCTATCGATAATTGATGGTATCTACCCGGAACGTGGTGCATCCCAGGATGATTTGATTTTACGCCATGGCATGTCATCTCTAAACGTTAGAAGGGAGAATCTTTATAGGAAATTCCTAAATAAACTGATCAAAAACATTATTGACTGCCCATTCATAGTAGAGCGAATGTCGTTTTTGATTCCTCGTATGAACTCCAGGTATGACGTTACATTTAGGTTTCCTTCACGAAGACGAACGTCTTGGAACGGACTCCTACCTATATTCTCCCCAACGTGGCCAACAGAATGCTGGATGATCTGTTTGCTTGAGGATGGCTCGCCGGATGGACAGCACTATTTAAGTCTATAGTTTATTAAATAAACTATAGACTTAAATAGTGCTGTGCATGCACTGTAATGTTATGTATATATAATGTACCTTGTAATTGGGCCTAGCCTGTTGGGTATTAAAGTAGGTATATTATTATTATAATTAAATTGATTTTTTACCAAGCTACTTATAATGTATATAGTTAAGATATGACCTTTTAATTTTAATCATTCATAATTCAAATTATGTCAGATCTGCAACTATTGTCACATATATTTGACATATTTTTTTTTTACATTAGATAAAAGAACAGATTATTTATATCTATTTCATTAACAATTATAACAAGTCTAATTTAAAGGCAAGGTTAAAATATGCAATAAATTCATTAAAATTGAATTTTGATACCATTCGTAATTAAAAGTTCATCTAGATTGTAAAAGTTCTCTACAATTTGCAACAATCCGTACTCAATTAAATTTTCTTTGAATTACTCGGCTTTTCGATGCTTTTTATCATTTTTGAGGTCGTTGCCATGTTGATAAATAAAGCTTTTACCAATTAATGCGTACCTAGTTAATACATCATTTTCAACAATTTATGCATTGTGATAACGCAATGCAATTTGTGTGTATGCAAACAATCTCAACCAGGTCACAGCCTCGTTCCCGTAACGCAAGTGTAACGTGTGTTACAAATACGTCCTCGCTGACGCGAGTTGTTTGCAAACACAAACTGCATGTCAGGGTTGTATAATATTCCCTAAGTAGTACGAGGATGATCTGATGTATATATAACGAGAGTAATGCAAGGGACAGACATTCATATTCACAGATTCACATTCACGTTCACAAATTCAGTCTTAAACAAGAGTCAGATTCTTAACCAGAATCATGTCCTCTTTTATA
Source organism: Melolontha melolontha (assembly GCA_935421215.2). Classification (NCBI taxonomy): domain Eukaryota; kingdom Metazoa; phylum Arthropoda; class Insecta; order Coleoptera; family Scarabaeidae; genus Melolontha; species Melolontha melolontha. The sequence goes on along the minus strand of OW285241.1, from coordinate 78,195,400 downwards.
CTCTCTTTAGATAGACAGTAATATTATTAATGATAAGTATATCATAATGTATATAAACGTTATCCAGTTCTAAGTGTTATGTATTAAATATATGTTACCCGAACTATGTGTATCATTTAACGGGACAACGATATCTGCGTGAAGGCTCAACGATGTAGCCCTCAGGACCAGGCTAACATCACGTGGCGTCCTGCCACGAACGTGCACAAACGGCACTAATACCACATGGCGATTCTGCCTAAGGGCGTAAGGCCCCACCGGTTAGCACATGGCGATCCTACCTGTCCACACCACTAGATGGCTCTGCCAGCCATCTAAGGCCGAAAAAGACCAAGTGGAAATTCGGAACGGACCAGGAAAAAAAAAACCTACAGTTTAGCAGGTCAAAACCAAGAGGATGGCAACAAGGAACGGAGCAAACAGAAGCTCCACACGAAAGAAGAAATGCAGGTATTCTTTAAAATAAATTTAACAAAGACAAATATTACGGTGTATAAAAATAAAGTGCAAACTACATACATTTCGCGAGTGAAAATGTTTATTCGTATTATAAGAGACAATAATATTGATTTAATGCATGCATACCATGTTATTTATGTTTATGTCTACTTACGCAAGAATGCAAAAGTTGCAAAGTGCGTACCATACGTTTCTTTATGTAAAGGTCAAGTTTATTTAAAAATTAATATGTACTACGTAACTTAAGATGTTACATTTCGGCCGTACACTTCGCAATTTTGTTAATTAACGCAAAAGTTTAAATATTTTTTTGTTTAGAAGGCGCATATATATATATATATACACATATATCGCAAAAATATGATATATTTTTTCATAAGTTTAATTACGTGCATAAAAAATGCATGCGTTGTACTTTTTAACAAGCGCCATATATTGCATATATCACAAACAAAATTAAAAACAATAACTTGTATATTCAAACTAATCGCGAGTAAATAAACATCGAATTCAAATTGAAAATATGTATGTATCGACAAGACAGTTTAATAATACACGAAGTCAAGGTCACTGATAAAATGCAACACAATGTTTATTTTGTAAACGATCGGATAAATGACATTGAAGGAAATATTGCTGATATATTCAAAAAAAAGTTTCTCGCTAACAAAAGAAAATAATATCGAATTAATAAAAGAAACCAATATACGAGGAGTAGTGTATTAATTTTATTGGTAAAGATTCCGAAATTTTTGTAACAAATGCCTTAGAAGTTGATTCCAATGCCATAATGGTTAGTAACGGCACGATTCGATAGCATCCTAATCACGTCTGGAGCCCTATAAGACAACAGAGACCTATCGATTGTACCTTTACGACACCAACAACAGTGCAACCTACAGGACAGATCATCCTAGAGTTGTGGACTTGGCGAAAACGTTAACCAACCGAATCAGACGAACTTCAAAGTAGGAGAAAGGCAAAAAAGACTCCAATTCGCCCCTAGGTCGTGACGAAGCAAGCATGCGCTTCCAGGAAGTGATCCTGCACGACAGAAAACGCTCTCAGAATTTTTTTTTTAGAGATTGCAGTTGTAACAAAAGTGTGTTTTGTTAACTGGTCCCAAGTTTTTCTAGATTGAAGAAAAGGCTTACAGCATAAGGGCATATCCGCTGTACGAGCTCCCTTACTGTAGTCAGAATAAGCTTCAAAAGATAGTTCTGCGCAGGAACATGACAGACACGAAATATGTGCTGTCCAGGGAAATACACGAAAGAGTGATTTCCAGAATAATTTTTTCCATGGAGGAAAATAGATAGAAAAACGGAGAGTCGATTTATTTTAAAGTATGGTTGGAAGGGGAGCATAAGAATTGGGAGCGCACAAAATTGAAGACAAACAATCAAGTATAAGGAATCGAAAACGAACAATCAAAGCAAAGAGTTAAGACAAACAAGCGAACATGAAGAATTCAAGACAGAGAATCGAATGCGAAAAATTAGAAATTAGAAGCAAGAATTGCAAATACGAAGTAAGTCAACTATTAGATATATACGAACTCATAATATAGGAATAAAATATAAAAAGCGAACAGACTAACAAGATTGAGACAGTGTACAAATTACGAAGGCCCGATTATTGATTATTAATAATTATTATTTTTGCAACAATGTAAAAACGTACTATGTAGCAGTACCTTGAAAATTTATTTAAAGTTTTAGTGTATTATTGTATTGTATTGTATTTTTGTATTGTATTATAATATTGTTAAAATAAGTGTAAATATGTTAGTAGGAAATAAGAAACTTGTATACATGTAATAAATAAGCAACTATTTTTAAGGTTAATAGTATATGTCATATTTTTAGTGATCACCGTACTACAAGAATAAGAAAGGTATAGATTTTAACGTAAGAAAAACAAACACCTCAGCGTTATTTTTCTTAACCCCCAGGAAGGGTGGTGTGATAACGCAATGCAATTTGTGTGTATGCAAACAATCTCAACCAGGTCACAGCCTCGTTCCCGTAACGCAAGTGTAACGTGTGTTACAAATACGTCCTCGCTGACGCGAGTTTTTTGCAAACACAAACTGCATGTCAGGGTTGTATAATATTCCCTAAGTAGTACGAGGATGATCTGATGTATATATAACGAGAGTAATGCAAGGGACAGACATTCATATTCACAGATTCACATTCACGTTCACAAATTCAGTCTTAAACAAGAGTCAGATTCTTAACCAGAATCATGTCCTCTTTTATACTCTCTTTAGATAGACAGTAATATTATTAATGATAAGTATATCATAATGTATATAAACGTTATCCAGTTCTAAGTGTTATGTATTAAATATATGTTACCCGAACTATGTGTATCATTTAACGGGACAACGATATCTGCGTGAAGGCTCAACGATGTAGCCCTCAGGACCAGGCTAACATCACGTGGCGTCCTGCCACGAACGTGCACAAACGGCACTAATACCACATGGCGATTCTGCCTAAGGGCGTAAGGCCCCACCGGTTAGCACAGCATACCTACACTTTTTTCGTAATTTAGTTCCCACTTATACATTAATTTAGTGTTCCTACACCTATATTTGAAGAATAAACGCATGGACTTTGCTACGAAATATTTCGAATTTGTCAGTTCATAATATTTTGTTCTCCCTCACACTTGCTTACGTGAGTTTTTCCCAATTTATACCTAAAAAGCGTACTGGAATTATGTAAACAATGTTCTTTCTATTTAGTATTCTTAGTATTAGTAGTGTTGCATTTAGTATTAGTATTTTTAGTATTAGTAATGCTACATTTAATATTAGTGTTCTTAGTATTTGTAAAAAGTTTTCTTCCAGGATTAACCTATTATGTCTGTGGAGCTGTGGACAAATCTTATATGTGATTTCTTGCCAGTCACTCCTCTAATTAAACGTTTTTCTGCAGTAACGATGATTTTAAAACGATAAATTGAGATGCTTGTGTTATCTGAAAGCTTCCGTATTTTCAAATGTTCATACAACTTCGTGTACATTGCTTTGATGCTAATTCCCAGCACGCTTGTCTCACGGCATGTGACACGCCACTATCATTAATCATTTCACGCACAGTATCAACATTAGCGGCAACAATAGAACTTACATATATGAAATTCGTCCGAGAATGGTGCGTCCAACCTGAAATTCGGCAAGCCAACTGTAAATACTACATCTAGATGGAGCTGCATTCCCAATAGTCAAATAAAGTCGATCGATGTAATGTTTCAACGTAAGATCACGTTTAATATAAAAAAAATCATGTATCGAAAATTTTCACGCGATGGTTCCATTTTTACACGAAACTACTTTCTTTTAAAATAGACTAATAGTTGAAATCTTCACTTTATTAATACGTAGTCGTAAAACGATAATTGTTTCGCCAGCACAGTGGCTGCATCAGGTACTTACTTATAGCTAAAAAGCACATAAATCTAAATTAAAAATATAAAATAAATAAGGGTTAGTATTATTTTAAAACCTTTTTAAAAATCTAAGAATTTACACAAAATTGTAGTGAAAAGATGTGGCCCATCTGTTCAGCCCTTACTGTTACACTATAGGGTACTAAACATGTTTACGTATAAAATTTGTTTTAATAAACTAAATGTGCAATTCTATTATCGCCTAAACAGTTTTTATGAATAAATTTAACAGAGATGGGTTATTTAAATCTAATTGATCGTTAAGTAAAATTTGTGATTGGTTTAATTTATTAATTTCTAAACTTTCCAGTAAATTAATTTATTGCCTTTATTTTATAAATGTAGAATTTGAAAATCCCTACTGAATCTGTGGTTTTCTTCTAATAGCTGATTAGCAAAAGTAGAATCTTGTTTTTTTATGTCTAAACGAAGAACAATGTTCAGCAATGCGTTTTTCAAACGATCTTTCTATTTGACCAACATTTTTCTTACCACATCCACATATTTACTTATAGGCTATCTTTATTATTTTTAATATGTTTTGATAAATTATTATTAGTTTTGAAAACCGTATTTATATTAAGTTTTTTTTTAAATACATTGAAATATGTTCATTAGGTTTCCCAGTGTACTTTTGTAATCAAAATTTTGAATTTTGCTTATCATTTATTACAGGATATACCATAGAGATAGCTTTTAAAAAAAATGTTTGTCAGCATATTTTTAATTAGAGTATCTCTATAGCCGTTATTGATTGGTATTTGTGTGACTAAATTTAGTTCTTTTTCGTAATTTTCTTCGGGTAGTGGATAATTAATTATTCTATGTAATAAACTATGGAAACCTGCAAATTTGCGTTGCATGGGATGTGTTAACGAATTATTTATAGTTATGTCTGTATGAGATTCTTTATAATAAATGTCAAACTCTAATTCATTGTTGACTTTTTTAAGTTAGATCCAAGAAATTAATGCTATTGTTTACTTCTTGTTCCATGGTAAATTCAATATTTTTATGAATAGAGTTGGCGAATCGAATAGCAAGTTCAATTGTTTTTGTATTTCGGTATGCATAATTTGGAACGTTTTACGTAGCCATGGTAGACAAGCTTCGTATTTTTGTATCTTTGTCACACTCAATTGTAAAAGACAAGTCATATATGTAATTACTAGAGACCGGACACATCGGGTTGAAATGACGTCCTCATTACGACGGACGATATAAATAGTCTACAACATCTGTAAGTACATCACGCTGATATTGAATGCACTATTGATCTGGCTAGCGCGCACATCTGTTTTCATTGAGAATTCCGACGTTTTTTGTTGGATATTTACAGTTAAATTTATGTTTTTATGAGCGTAGATAGAAGCGTGTGGAGTTTTAATAATTTAGTCTAGTTAGATATTAATACTCCTTTACTCAACTTGAACTACAACATGAACAAATAAAAATGTATTTCGTATTTTGTAGCCGTATATATACCCGTTTTATTATTATAAGTATAATTATATAAATAAAATTAAAAACTTTAAAAATACAAATGTTCGTACTATTGAACATTCGTATTTTTTGGGCGATGAGTCATCAACCTCTCGTGTCCGGTCTCTAGTAATTACATTGAGTCGTTATTTTACTCAAATATTTAAGACGCATCGGTAAGTCGGTTATTCATTTAAATCAATGCTATTTATAAAAGACTAAGTTAAAAATGTTTGCCAAAAGACGCTTAATAGTTCCTAGATTCGGTGTCAATACAAAGTAATTAATTAATTAATTAATTAATAACATATATACTTTCAAAAACACAGACGCATGCAATGCTCCACTATCGAATGAATACTAAAAGGTATATCTGCGAATTTTCCTTGCAAATTACATATTACTTTTAAAATTTACTATAAAATTGAAATGTGTATGTAATTAGAAAAACATTTTTTTTAATATTATCGAACTGCTATTAAAAATCTGGTGTGGAGAACTCAATACAAGTTAATATTTGTGTGAAAAATTTTTATCTAGACATTGGGACACGTATTTCGTTTTGCTATAGACTCGTCAGTACATGATTCTGAGATAGACAAAATTCACTACTTTCTTACTGTTCAGCGCGAGAAGAATATTTTTTGTCTATTTTTGTTTCTTCTTCTTAAATATACAGTTACTACATACAATCAAATCATCAAGTCACAGAAGACAGCATGGAAAAACATTCAGCGCCGCTTATTAACTAATGTCAATATCACGAACGTAAAATCAACCATTGCGGTCTACATGTTAAGTGTAAGGTAAAGCAAGTGGTTTCTATTCGACAATCACAACTGAAATCGACGGAAACTGTATTAACAATCCTCCACTATGAATCGAAAGCTTCGACAACGTATATAACAAAAACAACTTGGAACATTAAGTGGGTAACACCTCACCACTTTTGTGTAAAATAAAAACATTTTTAATTATATCGAAATATTATTGAAAATCGGATGTGGAGAACACAATACAAGTCAATATTTCTGTGAAAATTTCTATCCAGAGATACAGATACAAATATTAACTTGTATTGTTAAATATTGCTTCTCTATGTGTTGATTTTTTGTCGTTGAGCTAGCTCAACGCTGCGTGTATCACGAGGAGGTAATCCACTCTTACACCCACTAACATAATTAAAATCGATCAGAAAGAAGGGGAAAAACAACAAAATTCTCACATTGACATTTAATTATATTTAATTTAATTTATATTTATAAAAAAGTCTATACGTGGACGCGGTGAAAAGTAGTTGTTGCGTAAGCGGTTTTCTAGCTTTACTGTGCCCCATGTGCGACTTTTAATTAGTGGTTTTTACCTACTGATGGTGACAACTTAGTTGTCGAAATACGTATTTAGGATACGATTAATAATTGTGGTAAGGGGTTATATACCTTTTTTATGTTTATATTTATAATTTAATTATAAAATTTTCACAAAAAAAAACAAGTTAAAAAGAAAACATTGCTAAGCAAACTAATAAATTAATAAATTCATAAACTAGTAGCCAACTCAGAACGATAAATCTTCTTCTTGGGAGTTCCAGTCCTCCTCTGCCCATTTCTTCCATTCCTTTCTATGTTTTGCCATCATTCTCATTTCTTACATCGTCTTCCCTTTCTTCCTTCCTATTTCCTCTATTTGGTTTATCCATTTTATTCTTGGCCTCTCTCGTTGCCCTTTCCTTATTTTTCCCGCCTCCATTATTCTTTTTGTAATTCTTTCTTGGTTCATTCTTACTACATGTCCATACCACTTCAGCTGTTTCTTTCTTATTCTTCCCAATATTTATGTTTGTTTTGTCATTTCTCTTATCTCCACGTTATTTTATTGTGTACTACTCTTTTAATTTCCATATCTATGTTTTTGGCCCAATATTATTCTGTTTATTGAATAATACAGTATTGTTGCTTTGTTGCGTCTATTTGTGATTTCTGCGTCTACTTTCCCGTCCTCTGATATAATTGTGCCTAGATATTCGTATGTTGATACCTTTCTAATATATTTTCCTCACATTTAATTTCCTTGTTGTTTTGATCATTTTTATTTTCGTTAATTATCATTACTTTCGTCTTACTCACGTTAATCTTCATTCTACTTCTTCCAATTTCGCTCTTCCATATATTTACCAATTTCTGCATTTTATTTTTGGAGTTTGCCAACAGCACTGTCATCTGCATACAACAGGCTACTCATTCTGACCGATTGCAAATTCCTATACCCTATTATTGTTTCGAATTGCTTTCCCTTTTCCTTTCTCCCTTTAATTATTTTATCCATAGCCAGTATGAATAGCAATAGACTTAGACTATCCCCTTGTTTTATTCCCTTACTCATTATAAATTCTTCGGATCTTTTTCCTCCAATCTGTATCTTACATCTTACTGTTTCATATACGCTTTTTATTATTTTTATTAATTCTGTGGGTATTTCTCTTTCCTTCGGGCATTTCCATATTTCCTCTCCATCTACCGTATCGAATGCCGCCTTCAAATCTATGAAAGTCAAATACAATTCTTCTCCTTCCTCTAGCTTCCTTTCCATCAGTCTTCTCAGTGTATAACAAGTGTTCCTTTGAAAAGTCAATCTAGTAGCATGTGATTTACTGAGAACATTTTAAAGTATGTCGTAAATTAAAATTTACTACTTAACCTACGAAATCGTATATTTTGACAGTTTCATACATACAAATAAATAACAAATAATAGGTATTTATTGAAAACTATAACAAATGTTGAAAATGTTGTCCATCAAGATCAATGCACTTTAAATTCCTCCGTTCAAAATTTCTGATGATATTCTGCAACATTACTGGATTGTTATTAATTTCCATGGATTTCTGTTCGATTCTCTGTGGCATATCATTCAAATTCAATAAAGGTGTTCGAAATATGTTATTTTTTAGATAAGGCCACAAAAAGAAGTCGCAAGGTGTTAAATCTCATGAACGTGCAGGCCAGGCAATTTCAGTATTTCGACTAATTATACGCTCATCAAAAAATTCTCTTAAATAATCCAAAGATTCTGCAGTACAGTGACAAGGTGCTCCGTCTTGTTGGAAATATGCATTTTGAAGTTCATCATCATGCAACTGATTGACAAATGGTTGTAAAATTTCCGTACGGTACCTTTGAGCAGTTAACGTTCCCTGAAAAAATATCGGTCCAATGATTAGCCTTTGGCTTATCGCTGCCCAAACACCAATTTTCTCCGGATGTAGCGATTCTTCATTAATTACATGTGGATTTTCACTACTCCAAATTCTTGTATTTTGTGAATTTAGGTATCCCGTTTTATAAAACCATGCTTCATCAGTAAAGATGACTCTTTTCGAAAGTTCTCCATTATTGTTCATATTTACAAACCAATTACAAAACTGTAGTTTAAGTGGGTAATCAATTTCTAACAATTCTTGTACTGCTGTGACACAGTATGGATAAAGTTGCATATCTTTTTTTAATAACTTGTGAGTTGTACCAACAGAAAGGTTTATTTGTTGACTCAAATGTCGAACAGATGTTTGTGGTTCATTTTTCATTATTTCTTCAACACGATTGACATCTTGAGGTGTACGTTTCTTAACTGCTCCGCTGCCTGATTTTCTTCAGAGACTACCAGTTTCAGAGAAAAGTTTTAAAGTTCTATCCAAAGTATTCTTAAATCGTATATAATCTATTACAAAATGTGGAAACTCAACTTGAAATTCTACCATGCAATCTTGAACTGAATAAACCCATAAACCATCAATTTTATTACCACTTCGAAAACAAGCCTGGATTAAAAAAAATTTATGTTGTAAAGTGAAAGCCATTTTAAAACTGAGAAGCAATTTATTTAAGCCAGAATCGACGTACGATTATTTTATGTACTAACTGATATTTGTGATTGACGTTATCAAATGTCATTTGGATTTACGTTTACGGAACAACAAACGCATACTAATATATTTGCGTCTTATTCTATCAAAATTTCAAAGTAACCTTGATGGACTTTTCAAATGAACACTTGTTATGTGTTATCGTTCGTTTGTCTACCTGGCCTAAAAGCAGCTTGTTCTTCTTCCAATAATGGCTCCGCACACATTTTTAATCTCTTTTCTATTATTCTAGTATATACCTTAAAGGATGTTTGGGCTAAACAAATTGGTCTATAGTTTTCACACTCCGTCTGGTCTCCTTTTTTTGTATATAGGTATTATCAGGTTGTTTCCCCACTCTCTAGGAATGCATTGTTTTTCCCATGCCTCCTTACATATTTCCCACAGCCATTAATTTGATCATTTCCGGAGTTATTTCATCTTCTCCGCATGCTTTCCCGTTCTCATTTTGTTTATTGCTTCCTCAAACTCCTCTCTTGTTATTTCTTGCATTTTTTCTTCTTTGTCCTGCCTTTCTGTGTTGTACCTTGGCTTATCACTCATATACTTCTTCGGATAGTATTGATTTCACACCTCCAGTATATCTTCTATTTCTGTTTTCAGTTTATTTTGGCTGTCTTTTATCGCTTTTATTTCCTTGCTTTTCGTTCATTTTAATCTTTTAATTTCTGTCCAAAATTTTCTGTTATCTGGTCTTTGTTCTGTATTTATTTCTTCTCCAAATTTCTTCCAACTTTCTGCTTTTGCATTTTTCACTATCTTTGTTTGTTTTTGAGTTTGTTTGTTTGTCCTTTCTAGTTCATCCATTGGTTGTTTTCTCGTATTCCTTTCCCCTGTCATTTCCGTCATAAATTCTATTCTCCTCTCTTTTATTCTGTTTTTTGACTGTTGTCATTCCTGCTCTATTGCGTTTATTTTCCTATTCTACTTCCATTTTTCTCCGTCTATTTCCAATTTCTGATATCCTTTTCTGACTCTTTTCCCCTTGCGTCTTTCCTCCATACCTTTACCTCTTATTTGTTTTTGTATTTCGCGTTCTTGTGATGTTTGTTGTTTTGTGTTGTGTTTGTTTTTTATTACTTTTATTTTATTCTCGAATTTCTCGAACCAGATTATACACACTTTCCTCCCTAGTTTACGTGCCGTTTTTATTGTCGTTTTTATCTCTAACTGCTGTTTGATGTACTTCTCCATTTTTGTCTTTAACTCCCCTGTTTCCTGTGCTTCCATATCCATACCCTGTTATAACTATATTCTTCCTTCTCTTTTCTTTTTCTACATAATCTATTCTATCGGTCATTGTTACCAGGTCCGCTTTCATCATTTTATATTCTCTTCTAATTTTTTCATTTTTCTTACGTATTTCTTCATTTTCTTTACTTATTATCCTTATTTCTTTCTTTCTTTGTTGTAATTCTTTCCTCATTTATTGCCAATCCATCTGTTTAATTCTTAAATTTTCTATTACGGTACTGTCCTCGTGTTATATGAGTTGCCTATCTTCTCCCGGCGTTAGAAACCACAGGCCGAATCAACTTCTCGGAGCCTGGCTTGTTAGTCGAATGGGACACAAAAACTTAAATACCTGATTATTTCCTATTTTTATCCCTTTAATTGTAAAATGTCTATTTTTTCAACATTACCCCGATTTGTGGCACACTTCACTCTCTAATAGAACTCTTAATCACTTTATTTCTTCGAGTTTTTCCGCAAATACAATGATTATTTACTGCGTAACAATTCTCGCCACCTCTCTCGCTATTTACAGGACCGGACTCCCGAACGATAAGTTCCATTAATAAAAAACACCACAAAAACACACAAAATTATAATTTCGAATCTAAAACGCGGAGCATATTCGAAGATGTCATGTGCGGCACGCTCGATTAGTCGTAAAGGATGTATTGTAACAACACCTTGAATTGAGGAATAGAGATTTAATTTCAAATCCTTCAGAACCTCTGCCGGGTGTAACCCTCCCACGTAAGCAATTGTGTCAATTAAATAGGTTCCGCACAAACCACGTAAGGTGCAACTCAATGCTGTATAAATGGAAACAAGCAGATACCAGCCCTTTGCGACGGCGGAAATGTGCAACAAACTATGATCAGCATAGTAAAGGACTGCCCCAGAAGAAGTTTCCTCACGAGCTGAGCAAGGCAACTCCTGCAGTACTGGACTGATTGACCTCTTCTTGTGTAATGTTATCCCATTCCTCACAAAGACCTATTCGAAGATCCCGAATGGTTACCGGTATGGGTTGTCGGTGTTGAGCACGCCGCCCTAATGAATCGCAGAGAATTTAGGTATGATTCAAGTCCGGGCTTTGAGCTGGCCATTGCAAACGGCGAAAGTTAATCGCATCCAAATATTGCTTAACCATCCGAGCGATGTGTGGCCGCGTGTTATCGTGGATTAGAGTAAAGAAAGTTCTCACCTACGAATGGAGCAAATGGTACGACGTGATCAGCTAAACACTCGTTGATGTACCTAATACCGTCATGGTACCATTTTCAATGAGAACAAGCTCAGTTTTCGCGTACGATGAAATGCCAGCCCAAATTATTTCAAATGCCATTCTTAGAGATACACAACACGCTGAAAATCGTTCACCAGGCTTTCTCCACACATGTTCTCGTCCATCTGGCGAACGCAAACAAAAACGAGACTCATCGTGAACAATATGGAGCTCCATTGATCCATTGATCCATTATCCAATTTCTATGTTCACGGCCAAATTGTAGTCAGTGAACAGGATGAACTGAGAGCAAAAGTGGACAAAAAACTTGACATCAATTCGTATTCATTCCATCTTCGGCGAACAGTTCGTGCAGAAACTGCAGTACCGTAAACGTCTTCGACTTGGCGGGACACAATTGTTGATGGCAAACCACGATCGTGTAGTGTAGATAACACCATAAAACGGTCTTCTCGACAGTTTGTGGTGCGAGGTCTGCCTGATCCTGGCCTTCTTGTGTATTATCCAGTTTGACGATGTCGCTGTGTTGCGTCTTGGATGGTACTCCTGGAAATACTCAAGAAAGCAGCGATGTATAGAATACTGCGTCCATCTTCATTCAAAGCTACTGCGCGGGCTACATTTTCTGCTTGGATTTTGTCAACCAATAAGTGTCAGTACTGACGGTTCAAATGACCTTTCAATACAACATATAAAAGCTGAATAAAGAGCACACCAAGTTTTTTTGGGTTAGGTTGGATTTTTTGGGTTCGTCATTATTTTTGTTTTTCTTGTGGCTGTTTTGATAAATTAAATGTTTTGTATCTTCTTTAATTTCCAATTCTTATTTCATAGTTAATATTTTACGTTTTGTGAAAAAAAAATAAGAAAAGGAATTTTAATTATAACAGACATTTACTTCAGTGTCAGGAATTTTTTGCCCACGAGTGTACATTGCGCTATATACGACAAAATTTATGGACAGTTGTGTACGTACTTTTATACTAGAGACACAAAACACACACATGTTAATTAATATTAATATTAAACTTCTAAATATTCAATAAAAGGATTTTAAAGACCAATATAAGTTAACATAAGTAAAGTATTAAATTGATCAACATATTACAAACAGAATGTATGTTGCGAAAGTTAATGTTCAAGATCATATTTGTTTTGCAATAGTTAGGAATAAATAAATTTGAAAAACTTACACATTGATCAAACAATTAATATCCAATAAAAGGAAAATCACACAAGATGTCAAATTATAACTAAAACACATAAACTAATTGGTTGCGTAGAGCAAAATACAATGGGATTAGAGATGCATACTGACCCTTATTATGTATAATTTCTACAAGAGGCTGTCAGTACTACGATGTTACACGTAAAAGGTGCTAATACACCATTATTATTAGTAAATTCAATTTAGTCAAAGATTAGTAAGTTTAATTAGCACATGATTCAGTTATAATAAATTTATAAACTGGTTAAAATCGTTTGGTATTTACATAAAATATTTGAAATGCAAAATGGTAAAGTTTGTTCAGGAAGAACTGCCGTGCATTAGTTACAGAGCGCCTACAATACACATATTATAAACTAATTGTAAACAATTACTTTAGGATAAAATATATATTTTATTTTAACATAATTTCCATCTCTGGTCAATATGGTGGATGAGTTAGTGAGTTGTATACTAATTCCACAAATTTAGCGCTTGCCATAGCGGATAAATGAGGGCGGATTATCCTGGTGGAACAAAACTTTTCTTTAATAAATGCCATCGTTTCTTCTTTAGTTTGGCATCGAAACGTGTAAATATATCGTGGCCATAACCATATTGGCCGAAAATCAGAAAACGAACCCATTCACATTTTTATCCAGGTTTCATCTATACAATGACATATCCACGAACAAATTCTCTCTAATTTCTTTTGATCTTAGCCATAAAGTCATTTGAAATTGTAACGCAAGTTCGCATTAGCTCAACAGTAACCAAGCGCGGTACCCATTTTTGCAGTTAGTTTTCTCATACTTAAATGTTGATGCCAAATCTGTGCTCATATGACCACCTTTGAAAGCAGTGTGTCACTTAGAAATCATTTCCAAATCTTGGTGTAGAATTTTTAAACACTCGTGTTTGATATTTCTATTTCTCTATCAAAAACTGAAACATTTAGTCGGCGGTCAGTCAACACCAAATCTTTAACATGATTAATGATTTCTTCGGTTGTGCTTCCAGAGGTCTTCCAAGCTTTGGGTCGTCATGAATGGATTCTCTGCCCTATTTGAACTGCTTACACCAAAATTTGACTTGGAAATAGAACGGGTTACTTTCTCCATACACACCCACCATTCTCTCATGAATATTCCTCGGGCTACTGCCTTATTTTGATAAAAAATTTCATGACACTTCTGTGTTGTTCAAGTTTTAAATCACTCATTTTCTCTTCTTTAAACGAATGTAAAGGTAACAAATGTTAAGCGATTTGAACCAAACTTGGAGATAACAGTGTTACGTGTCCGTAACGCTCAACGCTTCATCACGTTATTTTGTAATAAAATTAATGATATCTTTAGTATATTTTGCTCCATTTCCAACGAACCTACCTGTATAGGTATCGTTATTCGTTATTTGTTAATATATCTGATTTCTTTCAAGTTTTTTTCTTTTTTTTGTCGTACCTCAGTGCTTGCTTTTTTCAAAGGAAAAAGTACGAGACTCGCTCTCTACACTCCGTCGTTAGTTGCCGATCTTAAAACGTGGTTACGTTCTCCCTCATCACCGATATTTATCAATGTAGCCTTAATGTAATTTGTATAATTACGGCCCCGTGAGGGATTTGGTTGATATTAATATCGAAATTAATCGCTAATGCGATATCTAAATTTGAGGATCTTAAGAGATGAGATAAGGGAAATATAATAGCACGTCAAACAGCACCTAATTAATTTCACCGCCATCGCTTCTTCGGTATGTATCTGGGCTTCCTTTTTTTCCCTTTCGCTTATTTCGTTGTTTATTCCTTTATTTAGATGGTGTAACAGACGGGCGAGGAAAAACGAAAACAAAGAAAACGCCTGATTATTCCCGCATGTGACGCTTTCTTGGAAGGGAGAAGGGACACAGTAGCCGTTCCACCCGACAGATAAGCTCTCGTTTTGTTTATTTTATTTTTGTGATTCGCAGTTTCTTATTTTTTTGTTTTTATATATATAATTATTGCAATTAACTTATCGATCGTTTTAATAAATTCTTAGGTGTTTTCAAACAAAATAACCTGTGTTGCCTGACCTGTTTTTTTTTGGGTCTTTTCTTAATACTTTTCTTCATTCGCTTCACGATCAGATGTAAAACTTTTCAATATTAACTTGCTTTTACTCATGTACATTATTTGAATACTTTAGTTATATGCATTACATATTTTTGCCAACTTATTTTAATTAAATAAACTTCCTAGATTAAGATTGATTTATTTCAATGAATTGTTGAAATTGTAAAATACTTTGTGAACCAACAAAAAAGAAAGGAATACGTATTATTTTTTTTTAGGGCGAACTAAGGCCATCAGCCGCATTGTAGTAAATTCACTATATCTATTTATTCTTTTGTTAAATATATATTACACATAGTTTCTAATTAAATTTTTAACTTATATAAGTTCACTATTTCAAGATTTGTAAAATTTTTTTTTCATCTCATATACCGAGGGTGATAATAAATAGGATTTGTTTGGTTGGAAACAGCGCAGTTGTTTCTCGATCCTCGAAAGCGGAGCGAGTCTCGGTCGCGGAACCGGCCTTCTACCCAACGCTACTTGCCTTTTCTTTTTATTATATTATCATTGTTTCCGAGTTTGCGACGTCCAGCGGCATAAATTCGGTGGCGCCCTTGACAATCATTTTAGGTTGTTTTACTTAGCTCTGGGTCTCCCCACCCCTGGGCTGAGACAGCCTTAGAAGCCGGGTGGGCCGTTCAGTCGCCCGAGACCGGGTCTGCTCCGGGGTGTATATTGAATTTTTCTTTCTTTTTTAAGCGCGACGTACTGGTCGTAGCAACAGTACAAAATGTCACGTAAGAAAATTGTCACGATAGCATATTGTTTTCATAGCAAGTTAGATAACATATAAAACTCCCCTCGTAATTACCGCAATTGCCGAGGTTTTAGAAAAGCATTACCGGATATCAGACGTCTCGCTGCAGCATAGAATGAATGGGTCAAGATTTACAATAACTTGATCTTCCTATACACTATGATTTGGAGAGCGTCCCCAGGAACCGGCTGAAATCTAGGAAACCGATGTAGCTGGATCCGGAAGTTCAACGTGGATAGCCTGGATAGCCCTCTTCTAACAAAACCGTGAATTGACGAATAGAGATCTAATTTCTAATCCTTCTCTGCCGGGCGTTATATAAGTATTAGTTAATAATGGGACTCATAATTCCCGCAGGGAATAATGAAATACGACCGTTCTCATTGGTGCAATGCAGGGAATAATGATAACTAGACTCGGCAAAGAGGGGCAAGTTTAAGATTTATAAGGTTAGTACTTTCTACAATAGTTATTCTTTTCAAACAACAACAGCCATCTATAAGTCGGGTCGGCTACTTCCCATCACTTTTTAATACATATATACAGTTAAGCTCACATAAATCTAGTATAACCTAACTTAATATTGCTTAGTGTTTATTAAACTTTTTTGAAAGACAAGTCAAATGTCAAGTAATTTTTTAATACAATTTAGAAACCCAGCAATAAACTAATACTTAATTGATCCGCCATTCGCATCTCAATTACTGCCCTTAACCTTCTAGGTACAGAATCAATGAGACTTCTTAAAAAATTTGGTTTTTCAACGTTTGCCCAGGTATTTGCTATAGATTTCCATAATTGTTTCCTATTAGTAAATCTTATACGAGATCTATGAGTTTGCTTTGTCATTTTCTTTATTTTCTCTCAAATATTTAAACAAATTGTGATCTGTATCAGGTGATATTCTTTTCTTTGTTTACGATATATACTGTCTTCATTTTCCCATCTTTTTTAACTTGTAGTACTGTAGATTTGTTTAAATGAAATTTTTCTGAGACTTATTTAATGGTGCAACTTTCCAAATTTAACAAAATTTGTACTTTGTCTGTCAGAGTCAGTTTTCTTGCCATTTTGGATATCAAAAAGTGACAAATGTCATTTTGACGTTACAAGAATGAATTACTTTTAAAAATTACAAAACACTTCGGATTCATATGCTGTTCATCAATTTCGATTTTGCATAGGTAGGAATAAAAATCTACTATTAACAATTTCTATATTAAATGGCTATGCTTAAACATAAGCCAGAATTACCCGACCCGACGTATAAATGGCTGATGTTGTTTGAAAAGACTACCAACCTTATTAAGCTTAAACTTCTCTTTACCGAATCTAATGATAACGTTATATCTTATTATTCCCTGCGTTCCGCCAATAAAACATAGTCTTATCAGCGTTCAGATAGTAACTGTCAAAACGTCAAGCGCCATATCGATATTATAGTATAATGTTTATTTTTTGTGTAGTAATTTTCAGTTAGTCGTTGATAAAGTCGTGTATACTAACTCGCAATAACGACTATTATTCCCCCGAGCTGAGTTATTCCCTCACCGCTTCGCGGCTCGGTTCGTAAATTCAGCTCTCGGGAATAATAACCGTTATTATTGACTCGTTGTAACGAGCCATCGAAAAAATTCATAATTGGAGTAGACTGTGAAATTGGGTTGGTACTTTAGCCACTTCCACATAATGACATTTATTATTTGACGTTGAAACTATAAGTTTGTGTCAAATTTTTCAAAACTCTTATTAAGAAAATTAAATTTATTTAAAAAATGGTATTCAATATAGAACAAAAAGCAAAAATTATCGAATGTTACTTCCGTACAGGTGTGAAAGTAAATGGCGAGTGGCAGTATTTAATTACGGAATGCATGGCTGATTTTAGTGAAGAACATCCTGAATTAGTGTTTGACGACAATGATTTTTACAATGTTTTGACAAATTGTGTAAAGTTATTCAGAGAGACTGGTAGCGTCGGTCGAAAAATTGGAAGTGGACGGCCATCTAAACGTACAGCTGATAATATTGAAGCCCTTCAGCATGTTATTGATGAAAATCTAAAAATATCCATTTCAGTAGTGACCCAACAAACAAATTTATCTTATGGTACGTGCCAATTCATTCTTAAAAAAGTCTTACATTGTCATCCATACAAGCTGCAATGTTTTCATGAACTTTATCCAGTGGATTATTTAAGACGAGTGGAATTTTGTCAATGGTTTCAAAATAATCTACACAATCAGGATATCCTTAAAACAGTTTTTTTCACGGATGAGGCCTGGTTTTATCTTTCTGGATATGTTAATTCACAGAATATGAGGTGCTGGTCCTCCGAAAATACTCATTTTTTTGTTGAAAAAACATTGCATCCCCAAAAAGTTGGTGTTTGGGTTGGAATATGTAGAAGAAGATTGGTGGGTCCCATTTTTTTTGAAGGTACACTTACTGCTGCACGATATCGCAATGAGATACTCGGCTCATTCATAAATCAACTGGATGATGAAGAATTACAAAATGGGTATTTCCAACAAGATGGTGCAACAGCACATACGACCAGAGAAACACTTCAATATCTCAGAGAATTTTTTGATAACAGAATAATAAGCAGGAACACTAAAATCCCATATCAAACTAGGTCTTGCGATTTAAACATATGCGATTTTTTCGTATGGCCATACATTAAAAATTCGATTTATTCAACGCCAATTCATAATCTGGAACAACTGAGAATTCGCATAACAGAAAAGTGTGAAGAGATCAACAACTCACCGCAAATGCTGCATAAAGTTTTTGCTGGATTGCGGAGAAGAGTTGGTTTGTGTTTAGATGTAAATGGACAACATTTTCAACAACTTCTGTAGCTATATGTAAATTTTGATTATGATTTCGATATTTTTTTTACAATGAAACCAAATGAAACTGTCAAGCATCAAGTAATGTGTCATTATGTGGAAGTGGCTAAAGTACCAACCCAATTTCACAGTCTACTCCAATTATGAATTTTTTCGATGGCTCGTTATAAACAACTATTATGACCTTTTTATGTCATAAAAGTAATTAATACACTATAGATCGTTCCAACCTCCGTATTCAGTATACGTCTTATTGGAATTTGTTTCATGGTTGCCAAATCATCCAATCAGCTGTACATTACCCTTTCCGGTTAATTATTTGACATTTCACGCGATCAAATCATAACCTTTATTTACGTTTTTGACGTTGAAGGTGCAAAATTATTGAGATTCATATGACATTTTGATTAAAGTAACTAAATTTTAACAGAGTGCATAGCGAATTCGTGCACGTAAAATTATAGGAAAGAATACTACAAGGAAAATAGCTGTATTTCAATATTTATTAACAATACTACACACATTTCTAAACAAATATACATATGAACGATATCTATGCAACGTACAGTGAATATTTACTTCGATATTGGGGTGTTATGCAATCAATTTATTAAATTAAAAACGATGATGATCCTTTAACAAATAATAGTTTCCACTTTTGTAACAAAAAGAACTGGAA
This sequence comes from Melolontha melolontha, assembly GCA_935421215.2. Classification (NCBI taxonomy): domain Eukaryota; kingdom Metazoa; phylum Arthropoda; class Insecta; order Coleoptera; family Scarabaeidae; genus Melolontha; species Melolontha melolontha. The sequence goes on along the minus strand of OW285241.1, from coordinate 78,175,982 downwards.
TGATACAAATACGTATATTTTTCCTATTATATTTATATGTATATCGTTTTATATTATATTTTGTCCTACTTTTTTCAATTCTAAACCCATATCGTGTAACAATCTATGTAAAGTTGTTCGACTGAAGTTAGGAAGTTCATCATCAGCATTGACAGCAGCAAGAATTGTATTTAATGTAGGTGGCATATTCTGTATAAAAAAGGCATGCACTTTACGTCGAATAGCTGCTTGCGTGTTCTCATCATATGTATGTAGTCGATCATTTAGTTGTATGCCTTTCCTTTTTTTAGGTTTTTTTGGACTTGATAATAAACCAGTTCGTTGCTTCTGTTGTACATGATATATTGCACGGTCTGAGATACCCAAAGCTTTACTTGCTTCTTGAACGGCAGCACTCACATTCATAGATTTATTGAAATAATTGAAAACATTTGCAATCATACACTTCTCCTTACGGCTAAATTTGTCTCCTTTGCGCCGGTTTCTTCCTACAGGCTCCATTAATGCAGTGAAAATGTAATTAAGTACATTTATATTATGTTATACCGTTTATAAAAATCAATAAAAATACCCATATTACCCTGTGCACGCTTGAAAAAGATAGAAGTGTTCTGTAATTAACAATTTGTACAACTATATAAACAAATTAACAATTTAACGAAATATTTTAAAAGTAGGACGATGACGGTTGACAGTTGATATTAATAGACAGATAGATACTGTTGTCGATGCCGACAGCATATGTCAATAAGTTGCAACATAGCAACCGGAAGTGAAGATAGCGTTAATGACAGCAACTAGGATAGTAAGAGATAAAAGTTGCTATTATATCCCACACTGAATACGGAGGTTGGAACGATCTATAATATCTAAATTTGGATTTTGCTTCTCATACGAAAAAAAAAAAATAACCTTTTTCGGGCACTCAATGGAAATGGACTACATTTCCTTATTACAAATCCTAAAGAAAAGTGTCTCTATTCTTTATAACAACCATTTCTTTATGGTAACAAATTAACGCCACTTTAATCTGCAGAGGTATCGTTAGGCGCTTCTGTCAAAAATTTTGACACATTATCCTGTGATAGAATCTTTATTTTTTTTTAGTTCATATCCTTGACTTTGAGTGTCTATTATTTATCTATTATTCTTAAAGAAAAGAAAGTGTTTCTTTACTTATAATACAAATAACTATACTCACTTTATTTACTTCGTTAATTCGATATAAACTTGAATATGCTATTTTTATAAGGTTTGCTATTTACAATTACCACATTAACTGAATTGAATCAATTCAATTATAGTTTTAAAGATTGTTCCTTCTCGCAGTCATTATCCAGAAAGGAAGTACAGCTATCAGTTACCGCTACCAAAATTTAATACAGTACACTGCCCGGCATATAAAAACCGTACACTAACATATTATCAATGTTAAAATGGTTAAAAATTGGGTTGCCGAATTTAACCCCTTCACATCCAGGTGCATTTTAAAAAGACACTGTCATACCAGACAAAAAAGAATAAAAAATTGTGAATTATGATTACATGATGGCTTACATCTTTAACCAGAGTTAAATTATTTTATAAAACTCAAAAACAAAATGGCGGCATGCATTTATATTTTAGGCTTATACCAGTATATCCACCATGTGGATAATACTGCCATACCATATTATCCGCATTTGGATAATAGTGCTATACCGTAATATCCACATTTGGATATACATGTAAAATTAATTTAACGATATATGTTTTGAAAGTAAGTACTTTATTCGCATAAAAAAATATTTTTAGCATTGATAAACTGTTAAAATAATAATGTTTATTTGTGGTATTCTTGAAAGTGTTCCACACAACATACTGGCTTATCTGGACACTCGATACAAATATTCCTTGTGAGTTTTCTTTGGTTATGTCTTAGGCAAATAACGCAAATTTTTCGCAATGCCCGCTTTTTTCCATCTACCTTTGGCAAATTAACCATAGCATGTTCATTTCCTTTTGAAGTCGAAGGACGATTATCCCTTGAAGAAGCATCCGTCATGTTGCGATAACCTTCACTGTATTTATGCAGAATACAATTACAACACAATTTTATGTACTCATACATTGGAATATGAAAATCGTTTTTTGCATTACAATATAAAACCTTAGAGTTTAGAAGCATCTGTAACATTAGTTGAAAGCCCACTTTTGTAAACCAAGGGTAGCTTTTTCGTAAAGAATTGTATGGTTCCAAATCTTGATCAACGGCATCAACAGAACCTATATTCTGATTATAAAATTCAATATGGGCAGGTTTTTTAAACTGAACTAACTTGCCGCCTACCATGTAACGTGATTTTTCGCAAAACCCTGCAGTATGCTTACTTGTCAACAAGTATACGTCCTTCTTGTCTTTATACCTAACAAGCAGTTGCATGTCTTTCCGCACAAAGCATGATTGGTACCTTTCCAATGGAATTCTAGTTAACTGAGCAGGAACTCCACGATTGCTTCTTATAGTTCCAGTCAAATAGGCTCCTTGAGTCAGTAGAAATTGCGAAAGCCGCACGGAAGTATACCAATTGTCCAAAATAATTTCTCGGCCACTATTCAGTACGGTTTGGGCTAAATGCACGACAATTCCTTCGGTCGTCGAAAGGTTTTCGGTGCCTTGAATATGAGATACATCGAAATTGTCTTTTCCTATGTACAAACAGAAGTTCCAAGTATATCCTCGCAAATGTGGAGCGCTTGGGCACATTGCAAAAAGTTTTATGCCAAATCTACTTCTTTTTGTTTTAATAAATTGGCGAAAGTGCAATCTGCCTTTGTAAAGCATCAAATGTTCATCGATAGCAGACACTGGTCCTGGGTCAACTAACGTCATGCAGTTCTCTTTGAGCATAGCCATGTAAACTCCAAGTCTGGTCATTGGAGCATTTTTTCTTGCTGCTTCGGGTGGAGAAAACCGAATGAACTTAAGTATAGAAAGGTATCTGTTTCGACTCATAATAGACTTATTGAAAACTTTTGGCCCAGCGCACAAAATGTTACTACTCCAGTAATCTGTAATGCGAGGGCACTTTACTAATCCAGTAAGAAAATGAAGTGCGAGGAAAACATACATCTCCTCTTTTTCGAGAATCTTCCACTGAACGCCATAAACTGTTAATTTATTTGTATTTTGTTGAAAATACATTTCAGCTCTTCTGTTTGTCCACTTACATAATTTTGCTACGATATTTGGGCTTACAAAACATTCAAAAGAATTGACTGGATCTTTGCATTCTTCAAAATCAATGGCAGGGTGAAAATCATATTCAGAAGAAAAATTTAGTAATGGTCTAGGAACTTGATCGGAATAAGGACCACTTAAAACTTCTCAATCGTCCATGGTCACGTTCTCACCAAATTCGTCATCATCGGATTCTGAATACGTTTCATCTGTGTCACTATTTATTGAATTATCACTCAATACGTACTCCGGATCATCACTACTATCTGTAGAAAAATCCTGGTCATTCATCATATTTAGGATTTTACAATACAACAGCGTAAGTCGAAAAAACACTCAAAAATACCATAAAACACACTTTCCCGCCAAAACTAAATTTAGAGACGTATACGACCGTATACCAGCTTGGTTAACTAGGTACTAACAGTTAAAATATTCCTGCGAAATTATTTTGGGTCTTGAAAAATTTTTGGTGGGGATGGCTTGTGTGCCATACCAGTCAGATAATCTTATTACAGCCTATATACCAGTTCCCTGCTAGATGATATAAGCCCATAATAATGATATCCATATGTGGATATTATGGTACCCAGCGAGCATATTTAAAATATCCACATGTGGAGTACTGGATGTGAAGGGGTTAAGCGTGGTCGTATGAGCGCAAATGATGAACCCCGTAGTGAACGTCCGAAGACTGTTCTGGATATGGTTGAAAAAGCCCACCGTATCGTCTTGGATGATCGTCAGGTTTATCAAATTTGGCATGCCTTACTTAACTTGTCAAATTTGACTTAAATTATAGATAGTATTACATGTAGCAATGTATGTCATGTATAACCTATAAAGTCTATAAGTGACAGTATAAATATATTTGTCCGGTTCACGCAACTGAAAAACTCTGATTTTATGCTCATAAGAGTTGAACGTGTTTTATATGTCGCGCAGTGTACGAGGAATGTCTTTTATGTTTTACATACTGAGACATGAAGGGGATCACTAATCAAATGCCAGTATTAAAAATTAACTTCCATCTTTAGTTAGCCTAAATCCAAAGTTTCAGTGCGATAGGTGTAGTGTTTTAGCTACAACGAACTGTCAAAGTTGACAAGTTAGTCGGAAAATTTAATAAAACCATGAAAATCTTTCCGCAATAATTTTTTATAATTTTTGATTTCAATTATCTCAACAAGAATGCCTCGCCGAGTTGGTTTCTGTTTTCGGTAATGAAGCACCACTCAGTCAACAATTAATCGTTAGTGTGGAGAATTCAAACATGGAAGGAATTAGTCTTAGCGAGAATCCAAGAGCAGGCGCACAAAAAAAACATAGTCACTCAGGAAAACGTCGATGCTGTGCGCGAGCTCATCAACGAAAATCAATATGTGACATCGCGACATTGAGGCATCATTGGGGATTTCATAGATCTCAATTCAAAAAACAATTTTTCAAAGATGAAGAATTATTTGTAAAAAAATTAGTTTCCCGTTGGATACCGTACCTGTTGACTGAAGAACAGAAAACAGCTATGGTGAATTGGTGTCAAAAAAACTCTATACCGCTTCAACGCAGGAAACTCTAAAAACGTGTACAAAATCGCGAGTAGTGATGAATTTTGAATTTACTCATAACGAGCCAGAAAATCTGTATGGATGTTCCACGGTGAAGAAAAGCCGACAAAAGTTATCCATTCTAAAAAGATGGTCGCGACATTTGTCTCGAAAGCAGGTCAAGCAGCAACAATTTCTCTACAAGAACAAACTATTATTGCCGATTGGTATAGAACCATTTGGCTGCCGCAAGTCATCGCTGAGCTCCGAGAAATCAACGCACGACGAATCAACCACCACGAAGACAATGCAAGTTCGCACACCGCTCGCAAGAAAATTGAATTTTTAACGGAACAAAACGTTGAATTGTTAGACCATCCTTCGTACAGTCCCGACTCTTAAGTCCCAACGATTTCTTTACCTTTCCGAAAATCAAAGACGGGCTGCGTGGTCAAAGGTGCCACTCGTCAGAAGTAGCAGTCGATGCCTTCAGAAACGCAATTTTGATCAACAAACGAGTGGAATAACTGCTTCCAGAGTTGGTTCGAGCGCATGCAGAAGTGCATAAATCTTCGTGGAGAATACTTCGAAAAACAATAAAGTTTTTAAAAGCTATCTACTGTTTTATTCCAGCTCTATATGCATGGGGATTGTCATATATATATATACGACAATCCCCAAGACAATAAAATATTAACAAAATTTATTATCTCCTTGGTAACCCACAGACTTGATTATCTGCATCTTTTAGGCAAAGTGAATTATAATGTGCCGCGTTCTAGTTCAAAATCGTCATCTGTTTTCTGTTTATATTTTCATAGGACTAACATGGTAGTAAGATCTCCACTATCTGAAAGGGCTAGATCCGGCGAATAGTTATTGGAGCGCAATCTGGAATCGCAGTACATCCAGTTTTTCGTGAATAATGCGACTGGTGTGTGGTGGTGCATTGTTATAATGGGAAAGCACCTTTTTTTCCGAGCCATTATAGGTCTTTCTTCGGCAATGGCAACTTTCACTGTATGGAGGGCAGCATAATATGTTGACAGTTTGGCCCTTTGCGAGATAGTCAATAAGAAGTATCCCCTTCGAATTCCAGAAGATTGAGGCTAGTGCCTTTACAGTCGAATGAAACGTTTTGACCTTCTTTGGTGGAGACAGCCCTGATGGCACATAATTCAAATTGTCATTGTAAATTCGCGTTCCTACACGTTTTTGATCTATGCAGCTCCCTTCCGACAGAGAGCTATTACTAATTCGACATGCAAGTTGTGGTGTGCACGTTCAGTAGTCATGTCTATAGTCTTGTAAATCTACATTTTTATTCTTCGGTCACCTAACACAACATGTATAAAGTTTTCCAATTTCTGGAACTGTAGCACCTTTTGGTGGTCCAGCGAGCAATCCAGCGACAAATCGTGACCTTCGAAAGGGCAAAGGGCAAGTACTGAATTGCACTACGAATAGCGATTTTATCTGTCCTACAACTTTCACTAAACACATCTTCCTTAAGCACCTGTATCTGTCAAACTAAAGGTCAGACGATAGCAAAAAATTTAAACAGCCTCTTATAAAAGCGTGGTCTACTCGAAAATAATACAATTTTTCAAGAAACAACCACTGATGGGCGAATTTCACCTCCATCGGTTTTGTCAGTTTCATCATCCTCGATAAACATTGCATTTAATTTAATATTTTTTTGGATATTAAAATTGTTTTTCGGTTAAATTTGAAAAAATTTGCTTCGTTTATATAATATGAGAATGGGAAGTGTTTAGCTTTAACGTAATTTGATTAGTTCTTATGTTCTTAAAAAGTATCTTATCATTAATACCGGTTATTGTGTGCAATAATAGCATCAAAACAAATAATAAAAATGTTCTCCCTACTCGTTAAATTTTAATTCTATCCTTGAAGGTATTTCTTGTTTATAGCACTACGAGTAGACATTTTTATCTTCCCGGACTGGGCATGAAAACAAAATAAAAATATAATAAAAATTCATATTTTCTATTTTGCATTCGTAATGAACTCATTATGAAGCCCAAAACAGTATGGAAAAGAGCTTCATTTCGATACCCTTTTTTTCATTTTTCAGTATTGGCATTGTTCGAACACAGAAATAAATATCTTATTGCTCTCATTTGATTTTAAGAATTTAAGTATATTTGACGGAAATGATATTACGTAGAAAAGAAAAATGCTACACAAACAACGTATATTGTATACAATTGACAACAAGATATATGTATTAGTTTCTATGTCACTCATGTTTATATTTTAATAATAATAAAATATCAAGTATTGTTAACGAAAATTAATAAATAATATTAGCAACATTTAAATTTGGCAATGTTAAGTATCAATGTGCCGAAGCGCATATTTTATATAAAGATAAAACTCTGAACTTTCAAATTAAATAATTTCAATTTATTAATGTAAAATGGAAAATAGAAAAAATAGTATAAAACGCTCGCTTCATAAGCCCTTTGGTCGCAGTTGTTCTTTAGAAAACGAGCCGCGGCAGTGGCGAATTGTGACAAAATGGTGTTATGAATCTTGTATTTTAATATACTATTTCGATAAAGTTTCTTTGCTTTTGAATACAGGTTTTAAACCATTTCAATAACATCTTTAATACAGCTTTATTTTCATGTGGATGAAACAACAGACTCTTGCTGTTGATATATATATTACTAATTTGTTAATTGGTTGTTTCAACGCCAAAAATTTTAGTAAATCATATTTAATAAGTTGTAAGCAGTTAGATAAAACCAATAACTGTACAATAACTCGTTTTATTAACAATTAGCAAAATTTTTCCCGCCCGACATAATACCACATGATAAAATTATATTAATGTTGCAGCCCCTAGTATGTGTAAAGCCTCAGTTAATTTAATGATATATTTTCCTAATTTAATTCATATTACTTGCCTGGCTCATGGCATTAATAGAGTTGCCAAAGAAATCAGAAATCAATTTCCTCCTGTAAATGAATAGGTAAGTTTCTAATGTAAAAAAAAATCTTTTTAAAAGCGCCATTGCTGGTTTAGTTGTACAGAGAACCATTTTCCGGTTTACATTTATCTGCACAATCAGTAATCACTGGGTGGGGAACATGGCTGAATACTGCATTTTTTTATTCAAAAAATTATCGAAATGTTAATAGTTCTCTGATATTTCAGATGTTATTAAAAAAAGCAAGAGTCTTTAAAAGATAATGTAATACCAAGTTAATTGGCATTTATTGCAACAAATTGTCGACTATTACAGAAGCTAGAGAAATAATTTTTAAAAAGCTAAACTCAGTATTAGAAAAAAATCAAGAATTTCAAATTCTTTCAAAACTTTCTAATATTTTGAAAGGGGAAATTGTAGATGACATTGAATTAGAATCTCACATTGAGTTAGACATTATTATACGTCAAAAGCTGTTACTTACAATTGTAGTAACTTGAACTATATATTTTTTTCAATGTGGAAATTTCAAAATCTCTTATAATGTTCATGGATATTCTTTTGCAAGAATGCATTTTAACATTTTTGATTATTCCCATGTTCATTGGCTGCCGTTTCGAACGAAGTCATATTAGGTAAAAATAATATAAGTTCTATTAGTAACTAAAAATGCATGCGTTTTGATAATAGAAAAAAAAAGATCATTATAATGGTCAGATGCTAATAAACCTTCTAAACAAATGTCGAAGCCGTCGTTGGTATATAAAAAAGCAAGAGTCTTTAAAAGTAGCTGGAAAAAATTAAAAATTAGAAACATGAAAACTGCTTTTCACTGAATCTATAAATTCAATAAACAAATACCATAACGCATTGTCAACTATTACAGAAGCTAGAAAAATAATTTTTCAAACGCTAAACTCAGTATTAGAAAAAATCAAGGATTTAAAATTCTTTCAACTGTTTCTAATATTTTGAAAAGTGAAATTGTGGATGACATTGAATTAGAACCTTACATTGTAAGCGTTTTAAAAAATGCTTCAATTACTTCCGTCGATATTGATTGAACGTTCTTTTTCTACATTCAAACACTTGCTAGATAGACGACAAAAAACATTCATTTAAAGTAGAAAATTTAGAAAATCATCTCATTGTCAATTTTTTAATATTACCTAATTGTAATAAGTGGATAGATTATACATCATAAGTCATAAGTAAATGATTGTAATTATTGTTAGATATTATTAATTATTAATAGTTACCAAATATCAGCAATTATATATTCTTGAATGATATTTTAGGTTTTTGTAAACATACTGTTAATAGTGCTAGACAAATATTATATAATATAACAGACTTTAATTGTAAAATAAAGTTTTGTTTCATAGAATCCGATTTGGTTTTTGTTAGAATGTATTTTTCTATATTAGAGTATATTTTGTGCTAATTTTTGTCAAAATATGTACATATTTTGCTATTTTTACATGCATATAATTCGAGCTTTACTGATTACAAACAGCACAAACTAATGGAATATAAATTCTGGAGAACTATTTGAATCAGAAAAATCGTTGTTCTATGGGAAAATTAACGAATAATTAATTTTTGTTTATTACATGTTGAATATGTGTGATTTTTAACAAAGTCTTTAAAAAGGTAAAATAAAAACTATTATGACGAAAGAGAATATTTTATGGGAGACGTTTTGCAATAATTGGTAAAATTTAATACTAAAAATGCATTTAATTTAATCAATTTGTTGTTACGACTTATACTGATATTTTCAAATGTAAATTATTTCAAATTGCAAAAACTTTTGACTATCTGATAGTTTTTTTCTACGAACCAAGTTACTACATAATCTAATTATTCTATACCTCTATTGTACAGTTGCCATATTTTTTAAATTAAAACTGCGAACTAAAATTTTTTTGAATACAAAGTATTTATTTTTACCTTGGGAGTTCTTATTTCGAGTTTCTCTTCTTTCTTCCATGTTCCAATCGTAGTCCATAATTCGCAAATCCAAAATCAGAAGAAATAATCGTTGGTGGATAGCATGGTATACCATAAATCGAATAACGTTCCCTTTCTTAAGTCATTTTTTCAGAAATTATTAAAATGTATATAAACCAAAGAATTAAGGAGTAAACACAGATTATTAAATCACACTTTCTTACTGCTTCAGATCATTAAACCGACCGCAGAATTCAAAGGAACGAACCCGGTGAGAACGATAAAACAACTGAATGTGACGTTACGCTCCCCACTTCGAAATATTAAGGGTAGCCATAACTACTAAATAGTAGAATCCCTTACTCCATTTTATATAAAGGGATAGATTATGAATAAATTTCTTTATGTATGAATTGCATAATCACAAATTTAAACAATATTTGATTTATTTCAGAAGTTATTTAAAATACTGAATGGATTTTTGAAATTTAAAGGGAGTAGCTTTTATTTATCAACAAATTAAATAAGAATGAAGAGTTAATTTAAAGTTTTATACAGTTCATTATTGATTTCAGGCATACAGTTTAAGAGACATGCAATAATACGATCATTCAATCCGCGAAATATAAAATTAGGAAATTATATTGTTGATCCAATCCGTTCTAGATAAAGGCAAAAGAAAAAATGAACGCATTAATTGATCGTACATGGCCAACTATTATGCAACGTAGTAATTATAAAGAGCCGAAAAATAATTTTCGTTGAAGTAAATTGGTTCTTTACTAATGAACTACAGAGTGTTATGGAAATTTGAGGAATTCGTTGTTTTATTAATTATTTTAAATAATTACATATTATCAATTGTGTTCAAATCATTTTGAAAGCTTTTTCAATTGTTTCTTTGGAAGTGAGTCTTTACTAGCTTATCGGTTTAAATGATCACACAATAACTTTATTGATTTGAAACCTGATCTGTGAAGTAACCAAACTGCAGTAGCCGCTCGGTGAAGTAAATACTCAACTCGTTTATACGAACAACTAAAATTTTATATTAAAGCTCGAAAGAGTGAACAATAACACATTTCTTCAGTGAACAGGGTAAAGTCCCGACATATGCGTCATCTTGCTGACTTGCTTTGTGAGACTCAGCGTAATTTACAAGCACAGCGTATTTTATTTTAGTAATTTTGAGATCTGTTGAAGTTGCAGGTGTACTGTGCTGGAGTGTTTACAATAAAAATGAAGCGGAAAGCGCTAAGTTTATCCGAAAAATGTGAAATTTTAAAAACTCTGGAAAGTGGAAACTGTGTAATATATTTCTCTAAAAAGTACGGGATTGCCAAATTCACCGTATGTGCAATCAAAAATAAAACATGAAACATTTTAAAAGTCACACCAAAGCGTAGTGGAATCCAGAAAATGAAAACTTTAAGATGCTACAAATGGAAAAAAAAATATATTCATGGTTTTGTGCACAAAAACTTAAATATGTATCTGCTTCGATTGAACTTTTAATAAAAACTGAAGCTAAAGCTATCAATGAAATACCAAATTTTGATGCTAGTGACGAATGGAGTCAAAGATTTAAACGAAGATTTGGAATAAGACATTTAAAAATTTCGCGAGAAAAGTTAACAGCTGTTACGGAGCATGATTCATTCAAGATTTATCTTCGAGAGAAAATACAGACTTGTTTTGGAAATTACTCCCAGAAAGGACCTTGTTTACGCCTGAAGAAAGATCGGCCCCTGGTAGAAAAATGGAAAAAAAGTAGAGTCACTTTTCTTGCATGCACCAATGTAACCGGTGAACATAAAATCAAATCGATTGTGGTTGAACATGCCAAAATTCCAAGATGTTTTGTTACTGTCTACATGCCCCCGAATGTAACAGCTTTAATACAGCCCATGGACCAAAATGTCATTACTGTTTACGAAACTGTTTTATAGAAGAAGCCTTTTGTCCACAATAGTTGCTTCTCATGGCAACGATATTTCCGCTGTCATTAAAAATTTGAGTCTGATAGATGCTGTTACACATCTTACATTAGCATGGAAGAATGTGAAAGAAGAAATAATTGCTAAAAATATTTTATTAGATTCTTTCAATAGCGACTCTGATTCAGAAGAGGATGTTCCACTAGCTGTTCTACAAGAACAGCGTCGAAGCAGTGACAATTCAAGAAACTGTAGCATTACTACAGGAAGTGAACGCAGACATAACATACACCTGTAAAGACATAGAAAACTCGAATAAGGATGTTATAGAAGGACTTGAAGAGGATATAATTGAAACTGAATAATTGATAATAAGCCAATTAAAACTAACATCCCCAACAAGGAAGCTTTACAAGGTCTTAATATAGTGATTTCTTGGGCATAACAAAACATGCTAAATTCTGAAGATCTACTAACTTTGCGAAGAATAAAAGAAATCGCAATCGCAATGCTTAAGAGGCAAGAAAAATCAAACAAAATTAACCAGTTACTTTTTCAAACAAAACTGACTTCTTTAAATCATTACTTATTCATGAATGTATGTAATATATAGTTTTCATTTATAAGTTCTTTTTGCTGTTACTGAATATATAAATAAACGATTTAAACTCAACATTTGATCGAGTGAACATTTCGCTTCTGTGAACAGGTAAGGTTTTAATTAGATCACATAATCGCGCGGCTACTGTATTAACTTTAGAATTCTTTCTTTGCGTTTATGTTATATTCTTTTAAATTTTGACAGTATGCTTGAAATTGTTATTTCGCAGAAAAATTAATACTTTGACAATTAAGTAAATTCCTGTTATTAGAACATATTCTTTTATTATTCCTAAATAAGCTTCTTTGACCATTATCTTCTCCATACTTTATAGTTTTGGTGATATATAGTTCTAAAATTCTTTCTCCAAATTTTCTTACGACTACCTAGTGTTACACTTCGCATATATTAATATTTTTTGAACCCATTTCTAAATTGTCTTATTTACAAATCCTTTCTTTAGTATATCTGGCACAGCATTACCCTATATTCTCGATCTACCCCTGGATCTTTTCTGTCATATGATTTTTGGTTGTTGACTTCTTTTTATCCACAGGAAGTGCCAAAAACCCTCCCAATTAATCTCTATATATTTGTAATAGATCTACTTGTAGTTCTCCCCTGATAATTTTGTTGCGGACTTTATTAAATAAATCTTGTTGCTAAATTTAAGGTATCAGGGGTCCATCAAATACACATTTATAAAGAATATGATAAAAAGTTTATTATAACTACAGCTCGGATTATATGCGTGTAAAAATAGCAAAATATGCAGAAAATATTGACAAATATGCTCTGATAAAGAAAAATATGCATCTATATGCTAAATTTTTTATAACATTCTAACAAAAACCAAATTCGATTCTAAGAAACAAAACTTTAAGCTTGAATTACATTACACTTTTTTCGTCTAGAAACTTGGACAAGTTTTCAAACTAGATGTACTTGTCGAAACTTTGATAGTGTAATTCAGAAGAAATGCATCAAAGTTTCTAAACTACAAAACTAGATCCGATCCCACTTTTCATCCAAGTTTCATACTAGACTTGCGCATTAAACACCATTTCGTTTGTACCAACTGTTCATTTCATTAAGCAAAAATCATATAATAATTACAGGTTACGTAGTGTTTGTTTTGTTCTGGAAATTAATAGAAATTGTGTAAGAATGTCCAGTAACAAAATTTGGGACACCGATATAACGGTTTTCGAATTCATTTTTTTAATATTGTTGTATCTATAAGAGCTAATAAATAATCACAACCCATCAAACGTCAAATATATAATAATAAACAAATATCAATTTTTGTTTTATGTTGGTAATGCACTCAAAGTTTGGTGCCCTCTATTCAACGTAGCGTAAATTAAAACTTGTATGAAAACTTGTACAAGAACTTGTCCAAGTTTCTAGTACGAAAAAAAGTGTAATGTAACTCACGCTTTATACATGTAAGGTCATTGCGTAATATTACATAATCCTTATATGTTAATTAGGTAATATATATGTTTACAAAAACTTAAAATATCCTTAGACATTATAAATGCTATTCTAGAATATATGATTATGTACTAATATTTAGTAACTACTAGTATTACGAGGGATGTTTCCAAAGTTCTGGAAAGTTTATTCTAATTAAATTACGCAGAACTTGTAGGCAATGCTATTAGTGATAGACAAGCCTTGACATGTTTATGGCAATATTGTTCAGTCTGATTTAGGTGTTCGACCGATATTGACGCATTTTCGTAGCACTGCTTGTGTAACCATGGTAGACGCGGCTAAATCTCAAAGATGAATAATTTTTTTTTTGTAGAAAGATGGTGTGAAAACTTCAGAAATTATTAAACGTCTACAAGGAGTGTATGGTGAGTCGGCAGAATCTAAAAGTACTGTGTATCGGTGGATCGATCGTTTTAAAAGTGGTACATCATCAAAAAACGATCCACGCAGTGGTCGCTCGACAACGTCGGTAAGTGAAAGAAACATTACTGCCGTGGAGAACCTACTGAAAAAGGACAGACTAATGACTATTTCTCAAATTAGTGTACGCCTAAGAATAGGCACACAAGTTCATGAGATCTTACATGATTGTTTGAGCGTAAGCAATGTTTCAGCCCGCTGTGTGCCAGGGCTGTTGGGACCGCAACAGACACTCAATAGGTCTAACACTTGTCCTCAACTTCAAGAGTTGTTAGCTCGTTACGGTGATGAATTTTGGCAACGGATAAAAACCACTGACGAAACGTGGATTCCTCATTTCAATCCTGAGACAAAACGTCAATCCAAAGAATAACGTAAGCCTAAACTTAAGGCGCGTGCAGTTTCGTCTGTTGTAAAGATAATGCTTATTTGCTTATGATAATCCTTATTTACCGGATCTCGCACTGAGTGATTTTCATCTGTTCCCAGATTTGAAAAACCTTTACAGGCTGTTCGTTTTTGAGGGTTTAACTGACGTAAAACGTGCTATAAATAGGTGGATTGAGGAAACACCGAAAAAGTTCTTTGAGGACGGCTTAAAAAATTTATCTATCGTTGGGATAAATAGATTCAATTAAATGGCGACTATGTTGAAAAACTACATTGTACTATTGATGGAAATTGACAAAATAAAAATTATAGTTAAATTCCCAGAACTTTGGAAACATCCCTCGTAATAATATCTAATAATAAATACATCTATTTACTTATGAGTTACGATTTATCTAGTTATTACAGTTAGCTACTATTAGAAAAATTGACAATTAGATGCTTTTCTAAATTTTGTATTTTAAATTAATGTCTTCTGTTGTCTAGCATGTGTTTGACCATGGAAAAAGACCGTTCGACATCGACGGAAGTAATTGTTAACATTTTTAAATCGCTCACAATATAAGGCTCTAGTTCAATGTCATCTACAATTTCGCCTTTTAAAATATTAGAAACTTTTGAGCGAATTCTAAATCCTTGATTTATTTCTATGTTTAGCTTTCTAAAAAAATTTAAAAATAATTTCTCCAGCTCCTGTAATAGTTAGCAATGCGTTATGGCATTTGTTTACAGAATTTACAGGTTCAGTCAAAAGTAGTTCTTTTGTTTCTAATTTCAAAATTGTTTCTGCTACTACAGAAAAATTTGTTGCAATAAATGGCAACTGATTTGGTACTACTTTTTTTTTTATTTTGCGTTCGTAATGAACTCATTCTGAAACCCAAAACAGTATCGAAATGAGCTTAATTTTGATACGCTTTTTTTCATTTTTTCAATGTTGGCATTGTTCGAACACATAAATAAATATCGTGCCTATATTCTTAATTATTTTGTCAGCCACTTCACATAACTGGAATGGAGTACAAGATATATTAGTTTCTGTCACTTATGTTAATATTTTTAAGTAAAATATCAAGTAGTGATAACGAAAATTAATAAATAATATTTTGCGGATAGCTGTACTTAAATCTGAAAATGTCAAGTATTAATGTCACCAACTGTATACTTTATATAAAAATAAAAGTCTGAACTTTCAAATTAAATAATTTCAATTTATTAATGTAAAAAATGCAAAATAGAAAAAATAGTATAAAAAACTCGTTTCATAAGGCACTCGCTCTTTAGAAAACTCGTGCGACAAAATGGTGCCTTAAGAACCCTGTGTTTTAATATATGTACTATTAAAGACTCTTGCTATTTTTTATAGCATCTGAACCATCAGAAAACTTTTTAATATTTTGAATAAGAAATTATGGCATAGTGTCATGTTCCCCACCTAGTGATTACTGGTAGTTGAGGTAATTGTAAACCGGGAAATAATTCCTTGTACAACTGAACCCGCAATGGGGCTTTTAGAATGATTTTTTTACATTAGAAATTAATTCATTCACAAGAAACAATTGATTTCTGATTTCTTCGGCAACTCTATTAATGCTATAAACAGACGAGTAGTATGAATTAAATTAGAAAAATATATCCTTAAATTAAGTGGGGCATATAAGGGGCAACAGCATCGGACAACATTAGGTAAGATAAATGTAGGTGTAGTTTTCCGCGGTCGTTCTCTAGATGTAGATCTCGGTTTCCAGGTTGGAACCGCGTTGAGTTAGGCGTAATTGCAATTATGCCTACCTCAACGTGGTTCTAACCCGGAAACCGAGATCTACAATAATTAATATAATTTTATCATATCTATTTTACGTCATTTACGTCGATATTACGTCAGGCAGGAAAAATTTTGCCAATCCATTGTTACATAACGAGTTGTACAGTTATTGTTTTTATCTAATTGGTTACAACAATCTACTAGGATAAACTTGCGGCCTATTGGAATTTTTTGAAGGAAATTTGTAACTTGTAATTAAGTAGGTACATGAAATATGCATCAATTGGTAAAACTATGTAAAATATGCTGTTTTTAATTGCTTTATTTTATTCAAAAAACATTAAATAAACCAAGAAAACTCATAATTTTGTTGATATCCCTTTTAACAACAAATATGCATTTTGCATATAATCCGAGCTTTAATTATAACACTTCAAGCCCTACATCTAAGAAATGGAAATTTTAGACTTTTTTTGCTTTTATACTGTTATTTGTATTCCAAATAGAAAATTGACGACAAATATAAAACTTCTACATAAAAAAATACTACTTAATAATATTAAAATATTATTTAGGTATCTTTTCTAAAAGAAAAAAAACTAAATGAATTTTTTTTCTTTTTTTTTTTGCGTGTACCGTGTACAATGTGAGCCAATAAGAATGAGGACAAGTTGAATTTCACAACTTTTAAATTGGCCAACCTGTCGTAAACTCATAAGCATCTCATTGAACATTTTTAAAGGGGTGCTAAAGGTACAATATTAAGAAAATATTTAATCTGCTAAGATTTTATAACACAACTGGAAAAATTCTATGACCTAGCATACTTTTTATTGATAAAAAACATAAATAAATAACACTTAGTACAATAAAAATACATTAAACATGAAAAATAGGGAAGTAGTAGAAACCCAAATAAGAAATTTCTTTTATTCTTACATAAACCGCATAATATTATGTTAAAACAATATTATAATATATATAAGTATATATATATATATATATATATATATATATATATATATATATATATGTATATATATATATATATATATATATATATATATAAATTTTCAAAATGACGCTTGCTCACTTGCTAAACACAAATTTACACGTCTTTTCATATTTTCAAATAACGCTGTCAAAGTATTCGCATTTATGTTTCTTATTTCTCTAACAATAGTATCTTGCATTTCTTCCAAATTATGTAGGCGATTTTCAAAAATGTTATTTTTTAAATATCCAAATAAAAAGAAATCTAATGGTGTCAAATCAGGTGATCGTGGTGGCCAGATTCCTCTACTGATTAGTCCTTCCTCGTAAAATTGTTGCAAAAACTCCATAATCGAATTAGCTATATGTAAGATGTGGTGGTGCGCTATCTTGCTGAAAATACCCCATTCCTAAATCCGTCATCATGTAATTCCTCTATAAATGGCTGTAATATGTTTGTTCGGTACCGTTCAGCATTTATTGTGTCATTGAAAAAATATGGCCCAATTATTCACATTCACAATATTGCATACGCAGTCCATGATCAATGGGTAATAACTGCTGCACAGCTGTCACTTTATAGGGGTGCATTTATAGATTCTTTATCAAAGCTCTACAAGTTGAATAAGCTACACCTATAGAACAAATTTGGTATACGGTAAAATTTAATTAAAAATGTTAGTGATATTGAAAGACACATCTTTAACTTTACTAAAATTAACTTTAATCTAGTAATATTAAATGAAAGTTTAGTGAAGGTTACCTGATTGAGCACTTTAATTTCTCAATGATTTAGTTGAACTTTCTTCTATCCTCTGTCGTAAATCATTTACAGTTTCTTCAACAAGAACTCTTGGTCGACTAGTTGATTTCTTTTTACAAACACAATTATTATTTTCAAAGTGCAAAACAATTCGATCCTTGTGCTGGACAAACATCTGTTGAATACATAATTGTATCGTGTATGACAATGCTCCATCCTCGTTACGCACACCACTTCAATAATCAGCCTTCAAAATGAATGCCTTTTGCTCCTCAGATAAAGGCATGTTGTCTATAACAAATAAAAGGACAATAAGGAAGTACAATATAACCTCTAATGTTTTATTCTGAATTTTTATCTTTCTTTCGTCACAACTTACCTGCTTGTTTTGAAAAAAACAGTTCTAATAAAATCTAACAAAAAAACTTATACAGAAATTGAATGAAAAGCAGAATAAATTTATATTTATAACGACACCAAACACGAACCAGCTATGCAATATGTTCTTCGAAGAGTTACAGACACTTTGACCAACCTAAGATAACAAAAAAGAGGGGAAAATTCAACTTATTGGCTGTACTATACTCATTATGAGATGGTAGGTAAGTTAAATGGAACACCAGGTAAATGGATTACGATAATTTCATAGAATCCTTCGTATTAATGTAGATATAACAGATGAAATAAAAATCGTATTATAATCATGTTTCAATGGATATATGTACATTTATGTTGAAATATAAGAAAAAACAAGTTTCTACTAAGAAATTGGTACAAATAATTTGTTCATATTTTATTTAAATACATATATCTAATTACACTTCTATATATTCTAATATTTATATGCAAAATATAAAATGACTAACAAAATACCATTTAATCGCTTTAAAACAAATTAACCTTTGCCTTATAAGAAATACATTCAACATTCATCTACCAACAAACGTTTGAGAAAACTTTGATGATATCCGTCATAAATCTATCCAAATCTATTAATAAATTTTCTTTCTAAACGTCCATATTCTTCGTATTTCATTTTATGATCTAAAGGAGTTGCATTAAAGCTTTCCACTGATATACTATGCCATTATTGGTCGCACGAACCGGACGTTAATATTACTTCAACCAATCCATACGTTACCGACCGGTCGATGGTGTATTTCTATTGGTTGCCGGCGAAAGCTCAAGTTTGCATGATCCTGAAATGTTTCCTGTCCCTGTGTAAGAGAAAGAAACCTAGGAGCTCTAGATATGAAAATTATCCCTATTAATCACTTAGAATTTAAGGTTAAAATCTCCTAGCGTGATTACTAAGATTCTGCTTTTAATTGTGTATTTTAAGAAAGCCGAAGTAAAATGTTTTGCAAGAAGATATATCAACGACGACTTTCTTTTGCTTTCTCAAGCATATAAAAAGATCATGTATTTTATAAATATCTACATATTCCTTATAGACTAGTTTTATGTGCTCCCAATAATGTAGAAATGCACTTTCATTTATTACAATAAATACCTAAATCAAATCAATAGTAACTTCAGATTTTAACAAAAGTAATTATGATGCAAAATTATCTTTAAAATTTATTTATTCTATTTCATGCCACAACTACATTGTACAAGCAACCACTTTAAGAAATCACAATAATGTTTATTTTTTATTACACCTCTAGCTGTTACTTAGTAATTATTGTTTGCAGTATGGCATATTTATAATTATAGTAAACTATACTCAGTGACGGCTCGTGATAATTGTACGTGAGGGACTCTCAGTTTTTAGCATAACAGGTGTAAATAATTGCAAATATAAAGAAAAAAATTATCGTCGCTAATTAGTAAACAAATATAAAACTTGCGTTGCTTGATATTTAAATCCGAGAGAAACGATGTATTTTGGCAGTTCTAATACTTGATGTACGCGAGATAAATAAAAAATAGAAACTCCGAAACAATGCAACACTCATAAACAGAATTGAAAATGTAACTGTCAATAAATGCAAAAAGTCAAAAAAAACTTATTTTTTGTAAAAAAAAAGGTCGAGTCTTCTGTTCTTTTGCGAAATAAAATGTTCTGCCAGTTTTTCACTCTATTGACGGATACCATAGCTAGGACATTAAGTCGATCTTCACTCATTGTATTTCTTAAAAATTATTTTATCTTCTTAAGAGTTGAAAAACATTGTTCTGACTAGGCCGTACTCATTTGAGTTGTCACAATAATTTTTAATAACTTTTCCGCTTCGCTAAATGTTTTACTTCGATTGTTTGCAGAAAGTCAACAAAATTAAAACCACCCACAATGTTTTTGATATCATTTCTTGAATAAATTACTTCAAGTTCAGTCTTTAATTTGTTTTGCCCTAACATTGGATAAAATCCAATAACCGACTTGAATGTTGAAACTGGAATTAAAGATGCGGCTTCGAAATGGCCCCTGTATGACAGTCTCTCTTTGAATTGCAAAATCATTGCGTCACAAACTTTCTTAGCAACTAGCTATGTAACTTCTACTTTCAGGATTAATTTTTCGTCGCTTATTTTTAGTAGTATTCGTAATATTCCGTTCTATCTCTTCAGTGGAGTTTCTAATAGATAATATATTTTTTTTCAAATTCCTCTAAATCTTTTAGGAGGGCAATGTTATCCTTATTCCTCCCTTGATATTGATTGAATAATACATCTACATGCGGAAACATTTTGTGAAATAAATTTAACCAAAATATAAAATCCGAGTCCTCCAGATTTCTTTATAAATCGTATGCTTCCTTGCAACTAATAGTTTTTGGAGATGCAGAAGAGTTGTTGGCAAGACCTGTGGACTAAAACCAAATGTGGTACACTGGCTGTACACAGCAGTATTAAGCCCAACAATTACCTATGGAACAGTTGTCTGGTGGACGAGGACGGAGCGGACAGCGTCGGTGGGGCTCCTCACAACTCTCCAGCGACAGGCTCTATGCACGGGAGCTATGAACAGCACGGGAACCGCCGCCATGGAGGCCATTCTGGGTCTCCCTCCGCTGGAACTATTTGTAAAGGCGGAGGCAATGGCAGCGATCCTGAGGCTGAAGGCTAATGACGTATGGTGTCCTAATAAGGTTGTAGAAGGCCATAAAGATATAACAGGAACTATACTGGAAGAGCCGATATTTCAAGTGCCGGTGGACAGTATGGCACCTGAGATTATGTTTACATATTTATACCGACTAGCGAACAAGCAAAAAGTCGCTCGAGCGATTGTGGTGCCGGCACCTGGTACACTGATGGATCACAATCTAGTCAGGGGGCAGGTGCAGGCATATGCGGAATATGTCCTAGAGGGAAGATATCGATATATCTGGGGAAACATACGACGGTTTTCCAGGCCTAATTGTTTCAGTCGCAGTCTGCGCCGAGGAAATTCAGGAAGCCTGTTGGGCAAACAAAAATATCAACATAATGACTGATATTCAGGCAGCTATTAAAGCCATTATGAATCCATCTACCAGGTCTAAGCTGGTGAAATATTGTAAAGAGGTGCTCAAACTGGCACAACACAACACTGTGTCGCTGATATGGTTGCCAGGACATGAGGGAATTAAAGGCAATGAGATTTGACCAAAGAAGGTACTAATAAGAACTTCATAGGACCAGAACCTGTATGTGGAATCGCTAAGGATTCCGCTAAAAGGGAGATCTGGTTATGGCTAGAAAGAGAACATAAAGGAGGTTAAAAGAACGTCAACTCCAAAATACTACTAAGGGAGCTGGACGGAAGGTTTTCAGCCAACCTAATTCGTAGTAACAAAAAAGAATTTAAAATAATTAACGGCTTAATAACCGAGCATTGACCTCTAAGGAAGCATCTGTACAGCATGGGCTTGGTTAGCGAGCCCTGGTATAGGAGATGTGAAAAACAGGAGGAAACTAGTCTTCAAACTTCCCCTGAGGAAGATGGTGGCTTTTATCGAGGACACAAGACTAACAGAGTGGAGAGATCTATTGGGGATTGTACAAAGAGCAGTGTGCTTCAAGTGCTGGACGTGCTGTCGTCCAACCCAAAACAGTGAAGAAAAGAAAAAGAAGTAATAGTGTTAGTACAGTTTTCCTTCAATTCTTCGAAGCATTCGATTAACCTCCTCCGATTCTCAAAAATCAAATTTACGGTACGGATGTTATAATTTCAACGTGTCGCGGCAAGGCGAGGTAATTTTCGATAAAAATTCTTTGTTTGGCATATTGACCGGTCACTTTATGCATGATTAAGGAATTAACACTTGAACATACACAAATTGTAAATATTTATCAAAAATCGTATCGCCCGAACCTTATGCTATTAGGGCTCGTACGGCTTTGTACTCAAGGTAACAGTATCCACCCATCCGCCGCGGTCTGAGTTAGTGGATGGGTGATCTGTAGGAAAAATGACACTACAGTCCGGTTCGTTCAGCCCATCGATAACGAAATGTAAAAATGGGATAACAGAATAAAGAAAGAAGTTTATTTTATATACATTTCATTAAAACTATTTTTGTACATGAACTCTTAAAGCTAGTCATACACCATCATAACTTACATGTATTTATTGAACAACAATGTCTCTTGAAGCTTGTATTACAGCAAATTTGACGTCTAATTTCTACATGTAAAAATTAGATCCTGCCCTAAATTTCAAGATCATTCACGTGTATTTCTGGTTAATTCTAGGGATTATAGTTTTTAAAATTGGTTGAAGACGTAAGTGTTGATATTATTATATTAGCATATATCACAAGGTTTTGTTTTTATTTATTATCTACATCAGATTCATAAATAAATCTTTCAAAATAAGTCTTTCATAAGTTAAGAAAGACAACACAATTTATTTCAAGTAATTTTTCTAATTCCAGATACTGCCAATATTTATTTACTATTTATCTACCAAAAAATGTAATTCCCCTTTGGCATCCTTGATTCTAAATGTTAACATGTATTGTGGCAACAGGCGTTTTAATTTTTACTTGTATTTCTATGAAGATGTATTAACAGCCTAGGAATTCCTACGCCCTAGTGTCTTTCTTACCACAACTTATATACTATTTTACGATAACTGCAGTGTACAAGTAACCACTTTAAGAAACCAAAATAATCTTGTATTTTTCTAAATTATTTTTTTTTTAAATTTAATTCGTTGTACGATCAAATCATGTGAAACAATCTAATACCTATTTGAAATAAAGCATTTCTGTGGACTAAATAAAGTTAAGAAAATATTTACTTGTGTTGTAAACAGATTAATATGTTAATTTAAAAAAAAGAAGGATTTATATGCATCGCTACTACAACAATGTGCGAAAAAATACAAAATATATTTTTTTAATTTGCTACATTTTCTTACCTAACCAAAGTTTTTTTAATGTAAAAAAATATTATAATTGACTAAACATATATTTAACGTTATTAAATGTAACGATACTCTAGAATTAATTATTGCCATCATGAATTTGAAAACATAAAAATTAAACGATGTACCTAGAAAATGCTATACTTGTTAAGATAATAATCCGTTTATTTCAGATATTCACGACAACCGCCGAGAGCATTGATTAAACAAGAGAATCAGCCACGATTTAGGAATTATCACGCTATTCGAAGGAGATCTAGACCACACCTTAACTTTCTTTAGTTTTTCATTGTAGAAATTACATCCTCTTGATTTAGGCAATGCATGTTTCGATCACAATTTCGATACAAACATAGGGGGATGATTTTTTAAGCTATAGTTCATTCGATAACACCTGACAGTGAAGTAAAGGTGCGGGGGCATAACAAATCGCTCACAATAAGTATTCAAGCGACAAGCCTCAATGGATATGAATTACAAAAGGGGTGTACAGAGGTATTAGAAATTTGTGGAAAGGGGTGACTGCATTTAGGTAAATTACAGTTTGTTTGACTGGTCATTATTATGATATGCAGATGGTGGGAAGTGTTGATTTACATAGATCCTGTATTTGAGGGTTTCAATGAGAATTTTTTTTTTTTAATTAATCAAGCGCTAACTAAAAATTATTTTCAATAAAGTAAGGATATACCATAAATTGCTTGAGATTATTATAATTTGCACTAATATATTTTTATTAGCTAAGGAACAGTTTACTAAGAATTTTTTCAAAGTTTTTAATTTCGCACCTTACAAAACAATACAGATTCTTATGGAACTATATTTATTTCTTTCTGGTTCTATCAACAGATCTGCAACCAAAAAAACTGCACAGGATTTTTATACTGTTCCTTAAGAGATTTTTACTCACTAAAACAAGGAAAAATATTCTAAAAATTCCATCTCGTCAGGTTTCCTTGTAAAACTAGCGTTTGTAGTTTCATTTGCAGTGAAACGCCCGTTCAGCAAAAAGTGAGGCGTCTTACTAGCTGGGTTGAACATGTTTCAACTTGATAAATAAGTTCTGGATCTTGGTTGTTGTAGGTTTGTTTTGGAACGCAATTCTGAACAGTTTTAGAACTACTGCACAATCGTACTTGCTGTTTTAGTTACATATGAACTAGTTCTGAATTTTTGATTATATGTTTTGGTTGTTGCAAGAATTAATTCGGAACGACTCTAGAACCGTTCTTGCAGTTCTTGCTCCTTAGCGAGTTCCGGTTGAGAATTAAAAGTTCAAGCTTGTGCACTGTGATGATCTGTTTTGACATTTTTTAATGTTGGTAAAACATTGGTCTCTAAGTTGCTCTAAGTCTTTGATAAACATAATCTAAATAAGATATACATATAGAGAATTTGAAGTAAAATATTTGAGTGCATCAATTTAATTTACTTTTGCATAAAAGCATGACAATTACAAATAAATTAAAAGCAAATGTTATACTCAAATTTGTATTCTAGGATATTTAGTAGAAAAAAATGTCGAGGTACAATCATCAACCTGACTGCAGCTTTGATACTGATTTTCTAAAAATAATATTTTAAATAAATAATTTTAAAATATTTTCATATCATATTTTTACCTTTATTATTAATGTTTCTTTTTTATTAATTCTTGATGGGCAATTATGAGCTTCCACAAAAATACAGTTATATGATATGTAAAGAGTAAAAAATTGGAACTTTTTTGTACTTACTTAAATTGCCACTAGATGACGCACTTGTAAAGTTACAATTTAGTTTCAATATGTTTTGGTTTTCTTAAGTTCATTCAAATTCAGAACTATTCTCGAATTAACAAAGTTGTGCGCATAAGTTCTATGCAGCTCTATTACTGTTCAAAATTACGAACCAAAACAAACCTTGTATAAGTCACACTCAGTTTGCATATTGCGTTCAAATTAGTGATGGGCAGAATCGAGAACTTTTAAGAATCGAATACTTGGTTCTCGAATACTTTTTTGAATCGAATACTTATCCGAGACCGAGACCAAAAGTATTCGAATACTTCGCCGCAAGTTCTGGAGAACAACAAATTGCAATACTATTTTTGTTCTCGAATACTCGCATCTCAAGTGTATATACATACACACGTTGTTTTGGATTTATTCTCTATCTCGGTTATATTATTTTTCACTATAACAAATCTCTCCGGTTCACCTAAAATTAATTCATATTAAAAACACCATACCGTATAGCCTACCTGGAATGGAGAACCGAGAACAGCCAGTATTCGAATACCTATTACATATGAATGCGAGAACAAACATGTTTCCGAGTACCGGTAGTGGCTCCGAGACCGAAACCAAAAGTATTCGAATACTTCACCGCAAGTTCTCGAGAACCAAACGCGTTTGTTACTGACCGAGTACCGACAGTAGCTCCGAGACCAAGACCTAAAGTATTCGAATACTTTGCGACAGGTTCTCGAGAACAGCGAGAACATTCAAGAATCGAATACATTACTACTCTTGTTCTCGAGAACTCCCATCACTAGTTCAAATGTGACTGTACGCGTGCTTTTTAGTTGTATACGAGGTACCTCCAGAAAATAAGTTTCGTTCGGTAATGAAAAGAAATCAAGTAGAGATACAGAAAAACTATTTGTTGCAAAACAATCTATAAACCTTAAGTTATTTTTTTACATAGTTCTCACTATTTTGTAGGCATTAGTCATAGCGCGGCACAAGTTTTTGTATGTCTTCTTCATAAAAGGTTTCCGCCTGTGTGTCAACCATGTGGTAACTTGTTCTTTGATCTCATTTTTCGAGGGATTCAGACCGCTGTACTTCGAAGATAATGGCAATATTAGAGAATAACAAGTCCAACATCTTGCCTTCACTATTAAGAATATTATTGTTGTATTGCTTTACATTAAGAATGTCGAGGAGGAAGCAGGTGAATATAGATTTGGAAGATTGAAATCCCCAATAAGAATGAATGGATTATTAACCAGAAGAGTCACAACGGCCGAGGTAAAAGTCTCCAGCTCTTCCGAAGAGATATTTGGAGTAATGCAGGCAAGTGCAAGATATATAGTAGAACCACTTATATTGCACTTACAGACCAGTAGACTCACACACAGTAGTGCACTAATATGGCTCGTATTTACAGTGTCATATGAAATGTCGTATCTAATAGCAGCCAAGACTCGTTGGCTGCTATTAGAAGTGATATTGTGATATCCAGAACAACATTCCTGCTAAATCCACAAATACTACGTGGCTTGAACGATGTTTATGTACTTGTACATCGCCTGGTGAACTGAATGACCTCTTGTAGGAGCCCTACGTTTCCAGGATGGATCAATAGAGACAATTCTACTTTAAAGTTACCTTAGATATATTCTTTTTTGTATTTATATCGCTATAAATAAATAAATGTACATATTTTTTGCAATTAATAATGTGTGTTTACGAAAAATAAACATTTATTATTCAAATTTCAGATATCCAATCTCATTTTTTATGGTACTGTAAAAAATAGTTGTATAATTAAATATTTGTTCTAACATGAAATTAAGGGAAAAATAAGAAAGACGTGCTATTTACAATTTTTATTTCTTTATTTTGCTTCTTTCCCGCTGAACTGCATGAACAGAACAAAGATAATGTGTATCAATTAGATGACTGTAAAATTATGGTGGATGTGCAAACCTTCAAAATTTCACTAAAACTACTTGCCATTAATCTATTTTTTCCAGTAGCATGTCAATTTTCATTGGTACTTTGTCCTTCTATTAGCTTGGCTACAAATTTAGTAGTTTCTTGTGATACAGCATATTTCGCTGAAACCAAAACTCTTTCAGACCACGTTCACGCACATTTAGGAACAAAAAATCGTTGAGCATGGCTCTATACTATAGTATGGCCCGATTTTGCATCCGGCCCAAACCGCACCAACCAGTACATTTCGGGGTGCATTGGTAGTTGATGAGTCACCTGAGGATTAGTGTTGCTCTAAATGCGACAGTTTTGCTTATTCACAAAGCCACTGAGCCAGAAGTGAGCCTAATCACTGAACACAATTTGACGGTAAAACAGTGGATCGACTTCCAACTTTCATGCGACCAATTACTGAAGTGCACCAATTTAATCTTGTAGGCATGTAACCCAAGAGCCTTGTGCAAAATCTCCCATAAAGTTGATGGGCACCAGCCAAATTCTTGCGCCCGATGAATCATCCTCAATACTGGCCTCAACGACGACGACAGTTTCTTCAGTGTGCATTCTACGTAATCTCGTTGGTGAATGGGAGTCCAAAAGTAAATTGACCGCGAAATTTTTCAATTGTGTTGCGAATAGTCGATGATGTATGCCGTAAATTGGGCGAAGCGCTCTGTGAACATTTTTTTACTGAACACTGATTTTGGAAATAAATTTCCAAAATTTGTAAACGCTGTTCATGTGTAAGACTATGCATTGTGAAATGTCAAACAATACTGAATAAACGGGCGGTATGAGATAATTTACTAAAACAATCAAATCATTACCAATTGTATAGTTTATGTTATATTCGTATTATTATTGTAATTATTTCTAATTTGTTGAAACTTACTAATAAAAATGATGTTATATTGAATAATACTATATATAAACTTACTTATATTATTTATTTTGATTAAGTCTTAAAATACAACAGTTTTTAAATAAACGCAAAGAAATTTTCGGTAAATGGGTGAAACCCATGCAAAAAAAATTATTTGGATAAGTGGCACTGACCTTTTTCAATGTGACGTCGCACTTATACAAGGTATTCGCGAATGTGGCTTTTAAAAAATTATGTATATTTTCCTTGTGTATATTTAACCATCGAGAAGCAAACGAGTTGTAAATCTGTTATCTGTTATCTAACGGTGTGTGATATAAACATTAAGGTACGCATTTTGTATGAACAATATATGTATAAGGTGAATTACATGTGTAAACGTTATACCTACTAATTTTGACATAAAAAAATCAATATATAAGCATTATATTAGGTAAAGTACGTCTGTTTATAATTATTTCTGGTGCATCTTTCCACTGTCAAATGGGTAAAAAAAAATTGTTTGGTTAATTGGGACTGACCTTCCTCAATGAGACGTCACACATTCAGCGTATTCGCGAATGTGGCTTACAAGAAATTGAACATTCACCGTGTGGTTCTGATAGGACTCCTAATGACATATTTATTTTTCTATTAAAAAAAGAATCTTACGGGACGTCATTTTCATGACGATATTGAATTGTAAACAGTCGTAATGCCGTTTTGAAGGAAATATTATTATTGCAGAGGTATGGAATTATTAATTAATCATTGGTATAAATGCATTGAAATTGTATTGCGAAAATTATATTGAAAAATAAAAATTATAAAATTTAAAAACTTTACCTAGAACATATGCCAAGGCACTTACCTTGTATATGAACCTATTGCTATTAGATTAGAAGATTTAAGGAGTTTTAATTACTGAAACGACACCTTTGTGCCACTATAGATTACGAAATCAATAATAAAAAAAAAATTAACACCAAAAATGTAGAGACCGTGTTATCAATACATACAATTACGCAATTATATTAGACTGGGTGAACTAAATGTCAGTCAAATTCTTAAATCACGCGAAACTTTTTAAATAATGAATGTTAGTATTTTTTTCTTGACTTCTTAGATTGTGTTCAACGGTGTAATATCTGTATTCAAAAGCAAGGAAACTAATATTGAAAGTACATTTTTATTGATGCTGTAGTTTTTGTTTTCATGCCCAGTCCGAGAAAAAAAAAACGTCCTCTCGTAAGATAAATATAATATTAATTTATACAATACAGGTATAAATTAAAAATTATTTTTGACACTTACGAAATTAATGGGTTTTCCAAAAATGACTATATGATTTCAAATGTCTATAGCTTCATAGCATTTATTTTGATTCAGGTGAAACTTCAATAACACGTGTGTGTGTCTTATACAAATCTAACCATGGCGTCGCTTTCGGAAGAACAGCGTATTGAAATCATAAAAATTTATTATGGAAATGGTCGGTCGATAAAACAAACCCATGGGAGAGTTCGGTATTTTTGGGGTTTTAATCGTCCTACTGGACGAGCAATTCGAAATTTAGTTAAAAAATTTTAAGACACTGAATCTGTTCGAGATAAACCTCATTCAGACAGGCCAAAAAGTGCACGTTCTGATAAAAATATCGCCGTTGTACGAGTATCCAAAATGACCCATCAACGTCAATCTCATGACGATCTCAAGAAATAGACATTACTCCTACAAGTTCATGGCGAATTTTACATAAGAACTTGCAGCTGCATGCATACAAAATTCAGATAACCCAAGAAGTCAAGGAGACGGATCATCGACGACGCAGAAATTTTGTTAGTTGGATGTTGGAACAAAGAGCAACAGATCCATATTCTGCGGATAAAATCATCTTTAGTGATGAGGCCAAATGGAACAGTGAACAAACAAAACTGTCGTAGTTTGGGAGAATAAAATCCTGGAATTATTCTTGAACGATCGCTTTATGCACAAAAATGTACGGTTTGATGTGGTCTATGGTCTGGAGGAATAATCGGCCCATTTTTCTTTGAGGACAATCACGGTAACGCTATTACGGTAAATGCAGAATGTTATAATGCGATGTTAAGAGATTTTGTATTGCCTCAACTAAATGAAATTAACATTGATGATGCATATTTTCAAGAAGATGGTACTTCATGCCACACAACACAAGAAAGCATCACGTTATTACGCACTAGATTCCCTGAACGTGTAATCTTCTCGGAATGCTGATGTACATCAGCCGCCAAGATCTTGCGGCCTCACACCTTTGGACTTTTGCTTATGGGGTTACTTAAAAAGCAAAGTATACTCTAACAAGCCAGCTAACATGCCAACATAGATATGGATATTTAAATACATACAGTGCCAACAATTGCTAAGGATCAAAGTAATACTGTACGTTAGTTTTGGTTTGAAATAAAATAAATTTAAAATTATATTTATTTACTACAACGATAAAGTTTGTTTTTGTGACTGTTCCTTTACTGGGTGTTTTTATAAACTGCAGCAAAAAGTGTAAAATACGTTTCTGATATTTTCTTTCCTTATGTTAGTTGTTGTTCTTTCGTCTTAGAAGATAGTTTTAGATGAGATTTTAGTGAAAAATATGCCTCGAATGCGTTTGCAGCCCACACACATGCAATAAATTATATAGTGGATGAACGAAGGGCAAACGAAACGCGAAGTAGCTCAACGTTTAGGTTTTACGCAAGGTGTTGTAAATCGGGCTTGAAATCGCGATGTGACAAATGGTACAGCAGCATATATTCATTGTGAAAGGCGATAACGCCGTACAGCTCCTGTCAAAGACCGATACATGCGAATAACTGCAAGACGGAACCCAGCCTATCCCGCTTCGCGCATTAATACGTTACTACGTAAGGCTACTTTCTAACCGAACAGTTAGAAGAAGGCTTCCCATGACTGGTTTACATGCAAGAAGATGCGCACCATGTCCACAGCTAAGTAGAAAGCATAGGGTAGTAAGACAGCAATGGGCCGAGGAACGCCGCAACTGGACAATCAATGAATGAAGACATTGGTTATTTACAGATGAGTCCAGATTCCGTCTGTATAATTCCGATGGACGTGTTTTGGTATGGAGAGAACGAGATCAGAGATATTATGAACATTTGAGGGTTCTGGTCGCGAATTTTGGTGGAAGTTCCATTTGCGTTTGGAGTAGTTTGTTGGAACGGTCGCACTGACTTTGTGGTTTTAATCCATACTACAATGACCGCCCAAAGATACAGAGATATCGTTATTGAACCTATTATTGTTCCATTTACGGGTGTAATCGGCGAAAATTGTATTTTAGTTGATAACAATGCGCGTCCCACCGTGCACGCATTCTAAACGAAAGCCTAAAATTTCACGGTATTAACCGCATGAACTGGCCATCCCGGCCACCGAAGATGAAATGTATAGAACACATCTGGGCCCAGATTTAGAGGCAATTGAACACCTTACAGCAGCCTGTAGAAAGGCTAGAACAGTTAGGAAATGTCAGAGAAATTTGGGCAAATTTCCCTTAATTGAAGGGATCAATTCAGAGTATGCCTGCTAGATTTCAAAGTCTTATTCGGACTCGGGGTGGGCCGACGCGATAATAACTTTTTCTCTATTTGTTTTTAATTACAACTTTTTGAATTAAGAATAAAACATTAAGTAATATTATTTCAATAAATAAATTTTTCTTTTGTATTGTTGGCTTCTTAAATCTGTTTGGTTCATATTTTCTAAAAAAAACACAAAACATTCATTACCAGAAAACAAATAAAATAATTACAACAATACAACATGAAAAATCGCAGCAAATACATGCGATCCTTAGCAATTGTTGAGCAGTGTATATAGCTATAATCTTTCACGTTTAATTGTATTCAATGTTACTTTGATTTAAAATTAAAAAAAAGAAATATGTATTCCTTATATAATTAAATTAAAGAAACATTATAATAGAAATTATGTTGATTAAAAATTTAATGTACGATTAAAATTTTCGATTAATTAAGGATCGTCACTAAAAATCTGAAAATCAAGAGAAAAATTGATTTATTTGATTGTAACATTCAACTTGTAAGATTTGTTTGTTTGCGTTTGAGTTCCTAGTGTAATTAAAATTTATAAATCTGCAATATACACACGTTTAATTTCTGGTAAAATTCCCTTCTTGAAATAATAATCTTTAAGTGTGGTGATAGTGATCAAGAAAGTCCAACAAATATATAATATTATCCACATTGATAATCTATAACATATAACTAGAACCTCTGAAAGCTACATGTTCTTAAATTGTGGCATCTATTCAACATATATTAAAGCGATATTAAGAACACAGTATGTACTTTGTTCTTGTTTTGTAGACCACAGAAAGTGAAAACCGAATATAAAACTATAGTATGTATAGCACGAGAAAACAAGAAATAAGATACAATTTATACCTATTTTGTGGAAGAGCAAGCGAGTTCAAAAATCACCAACTACTGTATATCCATATATTTATATTGATCAAACATCTCTGAAACGGCGTAAAATCTGGCCTGAGCACGCGAAGAAGACATTAAAAAGAGCCAATACTCCGATTTGGTTAAAGCAAAGAAAAAATAATTATCAGTCGACAGGAAGATGTCAATAAAATGTTTGGGATTTTATAAAAATACAATACCTTAAAATAGTCCGGATCGATTCAGTTTTATTTAGAAAAATAACTTGACCATTATTAATTAGTTAGTATGCAAGAAATTGTTTAAAATAGGTAAAATGTTTATATTGTCATTGTTTGATATTTGTTTGAAGTGAATTCTAATATTTTACAATTATTTCAATATACCACCATTCCCGGAAGTTTAGCATTCATTTAAAGCATATTCCAAAACTGTTGCTTCGAAGTAAGACTAGCTTTTCTCATCCTTATATCGAGTTTGTCCCAACAACTCAATAGGACTTAAATCCAAGGTTTGAGACAGCCGAGTCATAATTTTCAAAATGTTTTAGTGTTAAATGTAAAGTTTTACCCAATTTACAATTCCCTGGAATGAAAAACAAAATAACCCCATACTAACAGTAAGATGGAACAACCTCCATTCTTCATATTTGCTACAATGCAATTGCGGAGTATTGTTTCAGTTCGATATCTTTTCAACGAAAACTCGACTTGTTGACCTAATATTTCGAACTTATTCGTCAGTCCAGAGGCTATTCCTGTGTTCTACTGTCCAGTTGCGATGCTACCGTGTCCAGTACAAATTTTTCTGTGGATTTCTCAGACGCAAAAAATGGTTTGCACACAGCTACTCGTCATGCAAGTTACCCTTCTGTAAACGATGTTTTACCGTACTTACTGAGGTTTTGTGTTGTGTTCCATGATTGAATTCTGCTCCACTATTTCTGATGCTGCTTTCCTGTGATTTTTTTTTGATAATTAATTGTTTTTGGCGATCATCCGCTTCCATGGTAATTCAAAACAAACCTGGTCGTTCATGGTAATCAACACTCCTAATTTCTTGATGTCTATGAATAGTATTACTGATCGTAAATTTTGTAACATTAGTCTTTCACTAATTTTCCCACTCATATAGCCTTCCTCATACAACACAATAATAGAATATCGTTTTTCTACACCAGCTGATTAAAAACAAACATTATTACTAAAAACGTGGTAAGAAACGGACTGTGTAGTGTCGCATAAATAATTATTTTTGTGTGATTTCCATAGAGTTCCTATTTGATAATTTACCGTACTGGTTTCCAAGACGGTAAGTATTATTTACCGGTTGCTACAGATTACACTCGACAGTAAGTAATTTTAGCGTTCTAGAATGGTAAGTAAATTGAGTTAAAATATGTATATTACGCAATTTCTATAACACAACAAAAAAATTGATATCATGGCAATGTGATTTGAAAGTGTAAATAAAAATGAGATTAGCAATACTTATTTTCTGTAATTATTGTAATATTGAATAATTTATAATTCAATCACACAAAAAAAAAAAACGTCGTAAGCATCATGAATGGTAAAGAAATACCGATCTCAGACAACAATTGGAATCGTCGCTTCGCTCCTTCTCCAAACAGTTGTCCTCGATCGGTAAAAGTTCCTTACCGTTCTTGATCCTTTATATACTATTAATGTCACAAGAGATGTAAGTACAATTTTGCGGCTGATGATAAGTTTGTAGACCGAGGCGCAAGCCAAGGTTTACAATATAGCCGAGACCGCAAAAGCACTTACATCCCGAATTTCGTACTATATTTTCCTACTACGGACTCGAGATGCTAGAAAATAAATATAATCTACAAAAATGTTTAACGCTTGCTTATCTACATCAATAATTGTCAAGTAGTAGGTGTGTAAGATGTTATGAATAGTGAGTTCGTACTTGAATGACCCACTATTCAGCACTACACTGTCCAAATTTAATGCTCAATCGGTTAATTTTCTTTTATGAGACAGCTTTCCTCTCCGGGTTTCCAATAGGAAAACGTGGTAACAATACTCCTACAACAGTTAATATGGGCGCCAGAATCAATAGTTCACACAAAGGTAAAGAGAAAGTCACAATGCTCAAATAAGTCTTTTAATTAAAAAAAAATTAAAAACAATTGATTCTTTAAGAAATTTAAAGAACTGTGTATAACAATAACACATAGAGGTAAAATTAATTTGCTGAAATTGACCGCAAAGCAAATTTAAACGTCCTCTAATGACTCGCGAACTAAATTATAAACTAATAAATTTTAAAGATATTTTTATTCTTTCACCCCAGATAGACAAACTCAAATATAAAGAGAATAAAACTGTCAAACCGATATCTCTAACACCTGCGCGATACCACAAGTATAAAAACCCAACCTTGAAATATAAAACGTTCTAGAATTGAAACGTTAAAAAAATTTACTTGAAACAGAAAAATATCTTTATCATTCTTATATCTAAATTAATATCAATATAGAAATTCATACAATTAATATTACAATAAATGCATACAGTAAAAAATAATAACAAAAAAATTCAATTTACGAAAAAATATATATTTTTTTCTTTAACATTCGAGAACACGCCAAGTGAGATTAATTAAATCAAAATTACGAGTTATACAACCGCGTATAAATTCGGTAATGAATTCAGTAAGCACAACCACTATTAATTCAAAAACAAAAACCGAAATTAATTGAAATAAAAGATAAAAAAGTTCTATTTTCCAATATACAACACTCTCACTTGAATCCCAAAACGTGTCTGTCGGATACATGCGGCACGCATCCAAACATAAAAAATACAGTTATAAAGTATATTGCCCAGCAAGTCCAAATGGCTTCCAGGAACTGCGCTAATCAAAACCTAATAATTCAAAAAATAAATCAAAATAACATTGATATTCATACAATAAATTCACACATTATACAGAGTCATCATAAAATTATAATTTAATCATTAAATAATGCTTTTCAAAATTTTCACTAAATGTTGCGGGGAAAAATCCACTGCAATATGTACTTACGAGGGTATATCAAAATGTAACGAGACTGGTGCTTTCTTCACAACTAGAATTTTATAACAAAGAATAAAACATGAAACCCCCATCTGTAGCGTACTTATCTTCAAGTAGGCTTTGATTTAACTTTCGACGTTTATACAAATTAATTACTTTTAACGTACCCATCGAAAAAATGAGAGGGGAGCAAAGATATGCGATAAAATTTTGGTTTGGTTGGCTAAAACTCCAACCGAAACTTGTGAAATGATTAAAGCTGAATACCCAGATGATAGTCTATCACGATGTAGTGTTTGAGTGGCATAAGAAATTCAAAGACGGTTGTGAATCAGTGGAAGATGAACCCCGACGCGGGCGACCACGAACAGCACGGATTGATTAAAAAATTGCAGAAATTAACGACTTGATCCATAATGATCCTGGGATTGGCATATATCGAATTTCTGACGTTGTTAATTTGTCTTAAGGTTCCACTCAAAAAATGATTCATGAAGACTTAGGGTACCGCAAGGTCGCGGCAAAATGGAACTCCAACCGAAACTTGTGAAATGATTAAAGCTGAATACCCAGATGATAGTTTATCACGATGTAGTGTTTGAGTGGCATAAGAAATTCAAAGACGGTTGTGAATCAGTGGAAGATGAACCCCGACGCGGGCGACCACGAACAGCACGGATTGATTAAAAAATTGCAGAAATTAACGACTTGATCCATAATGATCCTGGGATTGGCATATATCGAATTTCTGACGTTGTTAATTTGTCTTAAGGTTCCACTCAAAAAATGATTCATGAAGACTTAGGGTACCGCAAGGTCGCGGCAAAATGGAACTCCAACCGAAACTTGTGAAATGATTAAAGCTGAATACCCAGATGATAGTTTATCACGATGTAGTGTTTGAGTGGCATAAGAAATTCAAAGACGGTTGTGAATCAGTGGAAGATGAACCCCGACGCGGGCGACTACGAACAGCACGGATTGATTAAAAAATTGCAGAAATTAACGACTTGATCCATAATGATCCTGGGATTGGCATATATCGAATTTCTGACGTTGTTAATTTGTCTTAAGGTTCCACTCAAAAAATGATTCATGAAGACTTAGGGTACCGCAAGGTCGCAGCAAAATGGAACTCCAACCGAAACTTGTGAAATGATTAAAGCTGAATACCCAGATGATAGTTTATCACGATGTAGTGTTTGAGTGGCATAAGAAATTCAAAGACGGTTGTGAATCAGTGGAAGATGAACCTCAACGCGGGCGACAACGAACAGCACGGATTGATTAAAAAATTGCAGAAATTAACGACTTGATCCAAAATGATCCTGGGATTGGCATATATCGAATTTCTGAAGTTGTTAATTTGTCTTATGGTTCCACTCAAAAAATGATTCGTGAAGACTTAGGGTGCCGCAAGGTCGCGGCAAAATGGATTCCAAAAGTAATGACCGATGAACAAAAAGCCAATCGAGTGACAATTTGTCGCAGTGGAAAAGGCAACTGCAACATAATCCACAGTTTTTAAACAATGTGGTTACATGTGACGAGAGTTGGTTTTATCATTACGACCCTTAATTAAAGTCTCAAAGTATGTAATGGAAGCACAAAGACAATCCAAGACCGCAGAAGCCGAAAACTGTGAAATGCGCTGGTAAAGTGATGCACTTAAATGTTTTTAATAAATGGGGCGTTATTTATGATCATATTGTACCTATAGAATATACAGTAACAGGAGAGTACTATTCTAATGTAGTTCGAGGTATCCTAAAGGCAAAATTAAGGAAAAAACGGCCGCTTTATCAAGACATCGATCACGACAATGTTCCAGACCACAGACCAGCGATTTGTCAATAAGCACTTGAAGAATTGGCGGTGGAAACTATGGCTCCCTACTCACCTGACCTTGCTCCATTTGTTTCCTGAAGTCAAAAAAGAATTTAGAAGTCGAAAATTTGAGTCGAATTTAGAGCTCAACAACGAAGTGATGGGTATATTAAATAGACAAGACAATGGGACAAGTGTATTGCACAGAATGGAGAGTACTTTGAAGGATAGTTGTTAAAGTTTTTTAAATAAATGTTTCATTTTTGTACTCAGCACCAGTCTCATTATTTCTTTGTATTTCCTCGTATGTATAACCAGCGTCATATAACTATCACTATAGAAGCAAAGTGATATAAATAAATACATAAACAAATCACATGTTAAATATTAAAATTAATGTTCATCGACGTCAACAACCATAAACCATGTGTGAATTTTTGCGAAGTCAAAGAGGCAGCTGATAGTGCTTGTAGATCTTTGTTACCAGTTATATTGAAATTATCGCACGCATAAAAAAGAAAATACATTCCAGTTTGTTTTTCTTGATGAAACCAGGGGTTTTCAAAATGGAAGCTCTCTAAAATTATGGAGAGATGATCATATTAAATCTGTAAAAGAAAATCAAGTAGGCGGCCAAAGGTATTACTTATTTCAAAAGTATTAGCATGGGCAATATATCATTTTTACTCTGTAGATCTTAATCTTTGCAACAAATAGTAAAAGTATGAATTATCACGGTGACATGATTAGAGAAAATTTTCGAATAATTCGAAAACCAGCTGCTTAAAAAATTAGAAAGCCCCTCAGTTATTATTATGGATAATACAAGCTATCATACTACAATAATAAATAAATCTTCTACTTTATCTTCAAGAAAATATCAAATTCAGGAATGGTTAACCAACAATAAAATCAACTTTGACAAGACAGCTTTAAAAATACAATTACTGGAGTTGGTTAGACTGTTAGTACATGAAATAATTACTAAATTTACTTCAAATAGATAACAATTTTTATTCAAAGGTATAAACCGTCACCTACTTATGAAGGATAAATTAGCAGAGCAAAATGGCCACATAGTTGACAAATTAGAGCTCAAATTTTTTCGGCATTTACTCATATGAATTCATTCTTTTTCTTGTAAACAAGAATACAAATAAAATCTAGAAAAAGGTATATGTACTTCATTAATGTATTTAGAACTATTCTAATTGATATTGAAAATTTGTAACATTCGAATCGTGGTTTTAGATTTATAAGTTACGACTGCACTTTTACCTCTTTACGTAGATTTATCAATAAATTTACTTGTTCCAGTGAAAATATATGATAAATTAAGAGCCAATATGGTGTTTTGATTTTAATATCTGTTTAACTTTATATTACACCATATTACGGATAGAAATCCTCCCATAATGCCTAATATCTGCTTGGCAAGAATACTTCGACTTCAACACTAATTATTACCTGCGCCTAAGAGAAACTCATGAGTGTAATATGATAAAACCTAAAAAATATAAAACTCTATATTATATCATGATTATGAATATTACTTTGCAATAAACTATTTCTATTCCTTCCGTTTTTTATTCTATAAGATTGATACTACATTTACAAATTTTGCAAAAAAAGTACTAATACAGTTGCCTTTCTTCTTCTTCTTCTGTTTTGGGTTGGACGCCAGAACGTCCAAGCACTTGAGCACACTGCTCTTTGTACTATCCCCAATAGATCTCTCAGTTCCACTCTGTTAGTCTTGTGTCCTCGATAAAAGCCACTATCCTCCTCAGGGGAAGTTTGAGTGTACTCGAAGGATGCAATAGATCTCTCCCGAAATATTTCTGTCTGAGTTCCTTCAGTTCCTCACACGTGCATATTACATGAAGGCTAGTTTCCTCCTGTTTTTCATATCTCGCTAACCAAGCCCATGCTGTACAGATGTTTCCTTAAAGGACAATGTCCGGTTATTAACCCGGTAATTATTTTAATTTCTTTTTTGTTGCTACGAATTAGGTTGGCTAAAAACTTTTTCTTAGTAGTGTTTTGGTATGGAGTTGACCTTCCGTTAACCTCCATTTATTTTTATGTTCTTTTTCTAGCCATAACCAGATCTCCCTTTTAGCAGAATCCTTAGCGATTCCACATACAGGTTCTGGCCTATGAACTTCCTATTAGTACTTTCTTTGGCCAGTTCGTCGGCTCATTACCTTTAATTCCCTCATGTCCTGGTACCCAGATCAGCGACACAGTATTGTCTTGTGCCAGTTTATTGAGGACCTGTTTATAATATTTCACCAGCTTAGACCTGATAGATGAGTTCATAATGGCTTTAATAGCCACCTGACTATCAGTCATTATGTTAATTTTTTTGTTTGCGCAGCCGGCTTCGCGAATTTTCTCGGCGCAGGCTGCGACGGCAAACAATTCGGCCTGGAAAACCGTTATATGTTTCCCCAGGCAGTTGCCTTTATTAAATAACATAAACTGTCTTTTTTTTCATATGTAGTGATAAATATGCAGTATTAACAATCTAAAGTTTAAATTATAACCTGACATTGTAACAAAGAAGATTTTTGAAGTTTTTAACAGAACTATAACTTATGGAACTTATAATCCAAATGGCAATTACTTACAAGATGTAAACAAGAGATTTGTCAACGTTGTGTGGTGTACATTAATGCTATTATAGTAAAAATACTATAAGGTGTTATTTGTATTTAAAAAAATGTTAAAAATAATTATTTCAGAAAATCAATATCAATTCAATAATATGAAATATCGTAATACAAATGTTTGGGGGAATTAGTTTTAGTGCTTCAAAATTACAAATAGATTTTACAAATATAAATTAATACGCAAATTAATTTAGGAACCACGATCACATACAAAATCTATTATTGATTATGTAATCATGATACAAAGCACAATTTGACGAGTACAAAGAACCAAAATACTTTTCCCTTTATTTAACAGCAAACATGAAAA
Organism: Melolontha melolontha; assembly: GCA_935421215.2. Lineage (NCBI taxonomy): Eukaryota > Metazoa > Arthropoda > Insecta > Coleoptera > Scarabaeidae > Melolontha > Melolontha melolontha. The sequence continues at coordinate 78,135,673 of OW285241.1, read as the reverse complement.
TGGAAAAATACAAGAAGAAATAATGAGGACGATAATGTAACTACCATAAATATAATCTGAATAATTTCGTGCATAATAGTAGAAAAAGAATATTTTAACCTGGCAGATTTATATATGTAATAATTAGAGACTGGTCACATCGAGTTGAAATGACGTCGTCATTACGACGGACGATATAAATAGTCTACAACATCTGTAAGTACATCACGCAGTTATTGAATCTACTATTGATCTGGCTAGCACGCACATCTATTTTCATCGAGAATTGCTTTTTTTTGTTGGATATTTACAGGTAAATTTCTGTTTTCATGGGCGTAGATAGAAACTTGTGGAGTTTTAATAATTTAGTCTATTTACATTATAACGTGTGTTCATTTGAAAAGTCAATCCAGGTTACTTTGAAATTTTGATAGAATAAGAGCATATATATTAGTATGTGTTTGTTGTTCCGTAAATGTAAATCCAAATGACATTTGATAATGTCAATCACATTTGTTATTTATTTGTATGTATGAAACTGTCAAAATATACGACTTTGTAGGTTAAGTAGTAAATTTTAATTTACGACATACTTCAAAATGTTCTCAGTAAATCACATGCTACTAGATTGACTTTTCAAATGAACACCCGTTATTTCGTAAGATAAATAAACTGCTGTGAGTTAGTTTCTTGTTTTCATAGTTTTAACTGTTAATTACATCGTAATTTTTGTGACACATGCTGTTTAATATCGTTTGATTGAATCTACTTCTCCCAATTATTTCGACGTAAGTGTGCATTGAATTTCGTTCAGTTTCAATAACTTACGCATAAATTTTTAGTTTTCATTTATTTAGATCTAGAGCATTGTTTAAGTTACTTTTGCAGATATGATGGAAGAACGTCGACAACGGCATCGTAAAACAATGGCGAGTTCATCCAACTAAACAATCCCACTTTAAAAATATTTCTCCAAAAATATACTGGTCGAAATGTTCCTGATCCAACTATTCCATATAACGCATATGTAATAGCAACAAAAGTTATAAATACAGTTGATGCTGAAGCAGTTGCTAAAACCATTAACCAGAATATTCAAAAAATACTTCATTCGGACGACAGGTACAAAGAAAAAGTACTTTTATTTGTAAGTAACAGTGCTGCATATATGTTACAAACAGGCAGACTATTAAAGGAAACATATCCTAATATGCTGCATATTACTTGTGTAGTACATGCTCTCCACAGAATCTGTGAATATATCAGAGACACTTTTTCAGAAGTTGACTTGTATCCGCGTTTAAAAAAGTTTTCAAAAAAGCACCATTGAGAGTAGCTCTGTACAGAGAAAAACTGCCATCTTTGTCACTGCCTCCCTCTCCAGTAATAACTAGATTGGGGACATGATTGGAAGCTACTAGTTTTTTATGCAGAGAATTTCGATAGTTTACAAAATTTCGTTGCATGTTTAAATAACGATGCTCGGAGTATTTCTGAGTACAAGAAACTAACAGAAATTCAACATTTAAAAAATCAGTTGTACTTTCTTCAGGAAACTTTGGAAATTTGCCAAAACTATCACTTATTTTGAAAATCGAAATCTCAAATTAAACGATGGTTTAACATTAGATGTGGCTATTAATAATTTTAAAAGTATTCCAAGTGACTTCGGATGTGGTCTTCGGCAAAAGTTAGACGCAATGTTTAATAGAAATCCAGATTTAATAACATTTCGGCAATTGTGTATGGGAACAATGCCACAACATCTAACTGCAAAATACACGGAAATAAAAGAATATTTCCAGTATGTACCTATAACCAGTTGCAATGTAGAAAGGACGTTTTCTATTTAGAAGGATGTATTTCATTCAAAGAGAACAAATTTTACAGAAGAAAACCTTGAGAAAGTATTGCTAGTAACTATTAATACTCCTTGACTCAACTTGAACTACAAAATAAACAAATAAACATGTATTTCGAATTTTGTAGCCGTATATAAAGCCGTTTTATTATTATAAGTAGAGAATGGACACGCTTACCACATGACGCAAAGCCCAGTGCAGTACTGGCGAAAGGCTGTATTTCTAAAATATTTAATTTTATTTATATAATTGGAAAACGAACGGGTGGTGATCTATAAAATTACGAAATACATATTTATTTGTTGAAAAGTTGTATTTATAAAGTTTTTAATTTTATTTATATAATTGGAAAACATACGGGTGGTGATCTATCTATCTAAAATTACGAAATACATATTTATTAATTAATTTTATTTATATAATTGGAAAACAAACAGGTGGTAATCTATAAAATTACGAAATACATATGTATTTGTTGAAAAGTTGTATTTTTAAAGTTTTTAATTTTACTTCTATAATTGGAACATTTTTATTTGTTCATTTTGTCGTTCAAGTTGAGTAAAGGAGTATTAATATTGACTAGCAATAGTTTCTCAAGGTCTTCTTCTGTCAATTTTGTTCTCTTTGAATTAAGTACATCCTTATAAATAGAAAACGTCCTTTCTACATCGCAACTGGTTATAGGTGCATACTGGAAATATTCTTTTATTTCTTCATATTTAGCCGTTAGATTTTGTGGAATTGTCTCCATACATAATTGCTGCAATGTAATTAAATCTGGATTTCTATTAAGAATTGCTTCAAACTTTTGCCGAAGGCCACATCCGAAGTCACTTGGAATACTTTTCAAATTATTAACATCCACATCTAATGTGGTTAATCCGTCAATTAATTTGAGATTTCGATTTTCAAAATAAGTGATTAGTTTTGGCAATTTTCCAAAGTGTTCGTGAAGAAAGTACAACTGATTTTTTAAATTTGGTATATCTGTGAGCTCCTTGCACTCACCAATACTTCTAGCATCCTCCTTTAGCAGTGTTACGAAATGTTTTAGACTATCGAAATTCTCAGCATAATAACTAGTAGCTTCCAGCCATGTTCCCCATCTAGTTATTACTGGAGTGGGAGGCAGTGACAGAGATGGAAATTTTTCCCTGAAAAGAGCTACTCTCAATGGTGCTTTTCTGAAAACTTTTTTAAAAGCTGATACAAGTCTATCAACTTCCGGAAAAGTGTCTCTGGTATATTCACAGATTCTGTGGAGAGTAACTATTAATACTCCTTGACTCAACTTGAACTACAAAATAAACAAATAAACATGTATTTCGAATTTTGTAGCCGTATATAAAGCCGTTTTATTATTATAAGTAGAGAATGGACACGCTTACCACATGACGCAAAGCCCAGTGCAGTACTGGCGAAAGGCTGTATTTGTAAAATATTTAATTTTATTTATATAATTGGAAAACGAACGGGTGGTGATCTATAAAATACGAAATACATATTTATTTGTTGAAAAGTTGTATTTATAAAGTTTTTAATTTTATTTATATAATTGGAAAACATACGGGTGGTGATCTATCTATCTAAAATTACGAAATACATATTTATTAATTAATTTTATTTATATAATTGGAAAACAAACAGGTGGTAATCTATAAAATTACGAAATACATATGTATTTGTTGAAAAGTTGTATTTTTAAAGTTTTTAATTTTACTTCTATAATTGGAACATTTTTATTTGTTCATTTTGTCGTTCAAGTTGAGTAAAGGAGTATTAATATTGACTAGCAATAGTTTCTCAAGGTCTTCTTCTGTCAATTTTGTTCTCTTTGAATTAAGTACATCCTTATAAATAGAAAACGTCCTTTCTACATCGCAACTGGTTATAGGTGCATACTGGAAATATTCTTTTATTTCTTCATATTTAGCCGTTAGATTTTGTGGAATTGTCTCCATACATAATTGCTGCAATGTAATTAAATCTGGATTTCTATTAAGAATTGCTTCAAACTTTTGCCGAAGGCCACATCCGAAGTCACTTGGAATACTTTTCAAATTATTAACATCCACATCTAATGTGGTTAATCCGTCAATTAATTTTAGATTTCGATTTTCAAAATAAGTGATTAGTTTTGGCAATTTTCCAAAGTGCTCGTGAAGAAAGTACAACTGATTTTTTAAATTTGGGATATGTGTGAGCTCCTTGCACTCACCAATACTTCTAGCATCCTCCTTTAGCAGTGTTACGAAATGTTTTAGACTATCGAAATTCTCAGCATAATAACTAGTAGCTTCCAGCCATGTTCCCCATCTAGTTATTACTGGAGTGGGAGGCAGTGACAGAGATGGAAATTTTTCCCTGAAAAGAGCTACTCTCAATGGTGCTTTTCTGAAAACTTTTTTAAAAGCTGATACAAGTCTATCAACTTCCGGAAAAGTGTCTCTGGTATATTCACAGATTCTGTGGAGAGCATGAGCTACACAAGTATTATGCAGCATATTAGGATATATTTTCTTCAATAGTCTGCCTGTTTTTAACATATACGCAGCACTATCACTGACAAATAAAAGTATTTTTTCTTTGTACGTGGCGTCCGAATGAAGCATTTTTTGCATATTCTCCTTAATGGTTTCAGCAACTGTTTCCGCATCAACTCTATTTATAACACTTGTTGCTATTACATATGAGTTATAGGGAATAGTTGGATGTAGTACACCAGCTACAACATTTACCCCCTAACATATCCACCGTTTCGTCGGCGCTTATCCATATGTATTGATTTAAAAGATGGCTTCTAATGCGTTCTACTGTTCTCGTATAGCACCTAGAAACATAATATTTGCGTAAAGTTGATTCATCAGGAACATTTCGACCAGTATATTTTTGAAGAAAAATTTTTAAAGTGGGATTGCTAAGTTTATTTAATGGAATATTAGCCGCCATAAAAGTTTTACAGAGTTCAGATGTGTTTGCGATCCTAAGTGACGAATTTTTGACGATATTTTACGGATTTTGTAATAAATTTCGGAATCACTGACAATGGACATACAATCAGTATGACCGTCAATCCAACTCGCCATTGTTTTCCACTGCCGTTCTCGACATTCTTCCATATCATGTCGGGAAAAAGTAACTTAAACAATGCTCTAGATCTAAATAAATGAAAGCTAAAAATGTGTGCGTAAGTTATTGAAACTGAACGAAATTCAATGCACACTTACGTCGAAATAATTGGTAGAAATAGATTCAATCAAACGATATTAAACAGGATCTATCACAAAAATTACGATGTAATTAACAGTTAAAACTATGAAAACATAAATAAAAAAAAAAATAAATAAAAGACATTATAAAAACCCCGCTTCTATCTACGCTCATGAAAACACTTTAAGAACACTATATTCTCCGAATACAATAGCTCAGTTGTCCATTGTTATCGCTGCGTGACCAGGTGGCCGAGTAAGTCAAACAAATACTTCATTGAATTACGCCGGGATGTACTGTGCGACGTTATACACAATTCCAATTGCCGATTGCGTTTTATGGAAATTGCATCCGTTCTCTAATTATAAGTATTATTATGTAAATAAAATTAAAAGCTTTAAAAATACAAATGTTCAACTGTACGCTCGTGGGCGATGAGTCATCAACCTCTCGTACCCGGTCTCTAGTAATAATATAATAAATAGTATAAACACATGAGAACAAAATTTGGCGAAAAAAAAGAAATTGAAAAACAAATTTAAAAAAAAATGTACATCAGAAATGAAATATAAGAAAATCAATTCGAAGACTAAAAAATTGAAATCATGAAAAGATAAAAGGTGTAATAAAAAAATACGGTGAATGAATTTTTATAGCAAAAACTGCTGACGCATTTATTTGAATTAATAAATCCATTTGAAATAATAAATTCAATAGTCTGATTCGTCAAGACAGTGCCACGTTAGAACAAGTTGTGGTTTCAAGTAACTTGTGAGTCGGCTTTCAGAAACGGAAGAGTAAGATCGTGTTACCGTGTCTGTTGCGCATCATGAATTTCGAACAACGCGTTAACAGTAAATTTTGTTTTAAATTTAAAAAAAAAGCCAAAGAAGCCCATGAAATGTTAAAATCATAGTATGGCGATAATGAGGTGACTCTGAAGACTGTTTACAAGTGGTATGGGCGATTTGAAATCAGAAATGAGTTCGTTGAAGACGAGTAATGGCGTCCTTGGACCTTCGAAAACAGACGTAAATGTGCAAAAAATGGTTCGTTTAAACAGGTGATTTACTATTCGAGAGCTTTCCAAAGAACTAAATATCTCGTACGGGTCCGTGCAAAGCATTTTAACCAAAAAGTTGCAAATGAGACGAGTGAGTGCGAAATTTGTTCCCAGATTTTTGAATGACGCACACAAGGGATATCGTGTCAGTTCGCACGGAATTGACGTTTTCTTTCCCTCATCATACATATATCCATCATTTGTTTACAAAAGAAGTATTAATATTAGTATTATTAATAAATATTAATATTATTTCTTACTTATTTCGTTGCTCGTCATATTAGAGACACAGGCCACACTATGCCTCCAAATAATCTTAGAATAATTAAAACAGTAAATAATTATAAAGAATTAATTAGTTACGAAAGTATTTACATACATAGAAATAAAAATTAATTAATTAATTCTGACAATGGACCAATTCCGCAGTCCAGTTTGTATGCTTTATTATGATTTATGACTGTAGTATTATTTTTACGTTTAATTTTTTTTCACGCTTCACGGTTCTTTAATTTTCACGCTAGGTTTTAAGTAGTATTTAAGGGTTTGTTTTGATGTTATTCCACTGACGATTTGGTGAAGAGTACATCTTTAAAGGTTTTACCTTAAGCCAAAGACGCTACGTTTAGCACTATTTTTAGTTTTCAGTTTGTTCTACTGAAGATGGCAACTTAGTTGTCGAAATACGTATTTGGAATATTGTGGTTAGGGTTTTTCTTGTTTTTGTCTGTTACAAATTTGTATCTAGAGAAGTTCACTTGAGAATATTTAATAAAATATAAAAGTAACAATATTTTTTTTAAGAAATGAGATGTATTCTCTATTAATAGATATTAAGATACGGTGCCAAATATCATTGAGCGGCAATATTATACATCTGCAATTATCCATCTACAGGTATCAGCTGAAGTAAACCCACCCCAACTGCTTTTTCCGTACAATTTAACATGCTTATTTTCTGAGTTGACGGTGCATGGCGAACATTTATCGTTTAAATGAACGCGTTTATGATATTTGTAATTTTAAAGCAGGTGTCGGAAGTAGACCCTTAGATTTAGCTTATGAATTAAAATAAATGTTAATAAAATTTGAGTACTTCCATATTACCAAAAAAAAAACTTACGAAATGATGTGTGAAATTATTTTCTATAATAATATTGTTTCTATGTTATTGTCATTATACATACAGAAAAGTTTGTATATATTTCGTCCTGTACAGAATTAAAAATATTTCTGTGGTAATTACTGATAGAATATACAGGATTACGCAAATGTATGGATCCATTCGAATATCTTTGATATGGCTATTTAGATAAGATATACTTAATAAGACTTTCCACAATTAATTAAATGCAAATCGCGGATTCGATGAGTATATTTATATCCGAATCAGACTTCCGATTTACCCGGAAACATTGTTAACTTTCTTATTTTAAATGAAATATTTTAACGAATTTAAATTAAAGCTCTGCCCTGGGAGTTCAGTAATAAGGTTTCACACCGTTTCGTTCAACAACGGCAGAGATATTTAATTAAGCAACAAATTTAATTTAAAGCAAACTTTATTGAGAACAAGCAAAATGAACACAAAAATATAAACAAAATCAATATCAGTTAAGAAAGTTTTCGAAATGATGACCGTTCACTTCTTGACAATATACAAATCTGTGAACAAATTCTTGAATGACATTTGGCAAAGCTTGCTCACGAATTAATTGCACTTCCTCAATTATTCTCTGCCATAACTCGTCCAGATGATGCGGTCGTCTAGTATAAACTACTGATTTTAAATGCTCCCAAAGGAAAAAATCTAGATTTAAATCTGAAGACCGTGCCGGCCATTCAATGTATCCTCTACGACCAAACCAGCGGTTTTAGGAATGTTTTGTTGAAAAAACTTCTAACATTAAGGGCACAGTGATGAGGGGGTGCTCCCCATCTTGTTGGAACCAAACACTTACAGGTAATTCTCATCTTCCTCAATATTAGGAACAACCTGATCACGTAAAAGATCTAAATATCTCTGTCCAGTTAGTGTACCATGAATGAAAAAAAAGACCAATAATACAGTTCCTGAAAATACCAGCCCAAACGTTTAATTTCTGCGGCCGTTGTTTATGCGCTTCTATCATCTAATGAGGGTTACCTATTGACCAATATCGACAATTATGGCGATTAACGGTACCATTCAAACAAAACGTAGCCCCGCTGGAAAACAGCAAAATGTATGTAAAATATGTCATTTTTTAAAATCTCCATCACTCTTTCGCAAAATTCAATTCTACATGATAATCCCCGTCCAATAATTCTTGCACTAAAGGTGGTTTATACGGATGATATTTTTCGTGCTTTAATATTCTGGCTACTGATCGGCAACTTATATTATAGTATAGTGCAGGGATGGATGTAGTTTGTGGTAATTCTTCTAATGCTATATATAGTTACGATTTTTTCTAACATTTCCGGTCAAGTTATACCTTCTTCAAAGTTGTGACGTGGTTACCAAAACCAATAATCATCGCAATTTCAGTACGTTCATTTTCAGTTAATTGTAACAGTTTAAGTGTAGTACTGAATTTTAATTCGATGGCTTGCTAAACATAAACATGATTTTAAAATATCGGTTTTAATTAAAGCTCTTTGTCGTTGTTGAACAAAAGGGTACCAAACCTTATTATTGCCGAACTCTCAGAGCTGTATTGAAATTCGTAATAATATACAGGCTGTTTCAATTAAAATGAAAGAAATTAACATCGTTTCCGGCTAAACTGAAAGTCTGATTCGATTTGCATTTAATTAATTGTGGAAAGTCTTATTAAAATGTAAGTAACCACATCAAAAACATTCGAATGGACCATACATTTGCCTAACCCTATATATTAATAAATATGTTGAATTAAAATTTAAGGATTAACACTAGAAAGATATTGAAAAAAGATGAGTATATCGTTCTTATAGGTAACTCTACTAACCATATGCTCCTATTCTTCTAAACAAATATTATAGGGACAAATCATAATAAACCAAGGAAACAATTCAGTTATTGAAATACCAAAAACACTTTTGCACAGCTTGAAACGAAATTGTCACATATTACACTAAAACAAGTGATATAAATCTATGTACTTGACAGTGACTCATAAATTCAACTTTGATAAGAAATACAAGTATTTATACCAAATTGAGAGGACTGCAAAAAAAGGCCGGCGCATTCAGGCGAAATCTATCTGATCACTGATGGTTTTAAGACAAAAGAAGGTTTCCAAGATAGAATTTATGAGCTCAAAGAAAGGAATGTGATCTTTTCAGTCCACGTGTACGGTGGTTATTTTCTCCGACAGCCAAGCAATGTTAAGGGCACCGGATTCAGTACAAATTACAAATATGTAAGTTCATATTTAACTTGAGATTGTGTGTGTGTGTGTGTGTGTCCAACAATCTCAGTGGTCGTAAGAAAGTGACCCGACTTGGTCCCAGGGATAATTAGAATGCGGACGAATTGACTGGACAATCTTCGTCTATGATCTTCAAGAACCGGAGCCTTGTTACATTGCATTGTGAAAATAAATATCAAAACAGAGATGAAAAAATGGGATGAAAATAGATCTCGGGGAAAGGAGGAAGTTAAAAACAAGCAAAACAGTTCCTCAGAAAACAATAGCCCTGGTTTACAATTTATAAATAGACATCGTGAACTCAAATATATGAAAATGGACTCGAGAAGAAACCATATGTATATTTTGTTAAGCGGAAGAGGAAATCGCAATTCAAATACTATTCCAAGTAGAGGGCCTGAAAAAATCTAAAGCGGAACTATAACAATCATATTGAAACTAGCGATGTCTAAGAATTAAGAATTAATTAAAAAGGCTAATTAAAAAGGGTTGTGATGTCAATGAAATTAATATCATTAAAATATTCCTTGCAAAAAAATACTTTAAAATCATATTTCACTCGATATCGTTTAGATAAAGTTTACAATAGTGATTTAAATGTGACTATTAAATTATCTCAACATTAATACGGGGTCGGTATAATTTCGACATGTAGAAAAAAAATAGCTTAATCTAAACTAATATTATAAAGAGGAAACATTTGTGTTTTTGTATGTATGTTTGTAATGTTTTCACACAAAAACTACTGGACCGATCTCAAAAATTCTTTCACCATTAGAAAGCTGCATTTTCACTGAGTGACATAGGCTATATTAAATTTTGAAAAAAAAAGGGATCCTAATAAAAATGCATTAATGTAACCCAAGGTGTGAAAAAATTAGTCACAAAAAATCTGTCATCGCGTACGCTACGGAAACTATTGTTGATAGAACAAAAAAATGTTCTACAGTATTATAGAACGTATTAATATCTACAAAAAAGTCCGCGATACCATATGTCCAACTACTGTAGTTATGCCACTATACCTACTTTTTTAAATTTTAAAATTTAAAAAAAGTGCCGACAATAATCAAACCATATTATCCATACCTCTGTATTATTCCTTATCCTATTAAATGATATTTTATTAAAGACCATTTCAATACCAGTAAAATACTTTTTAAATTATTAAAATCGTACATTCCATTCAAAAGATATAACGAATTTAAAAATGTCAATCTAAAGAAAATAATGTTATAATATAATGTATAGTAGTATAGCGATGGCCATATTAATTTTGTTTGCAGTGTACCATTTTATTCACATGTCATCATACACACATAACCTATTCCATTACTTATTATTTTCTGTGACTTGAATAAAACTTTCACGAAATAATTATGCCGCGAAAAAGAAATTCGCAACTATCTACACGTAGTTCCCAAGCGAGAATAGCAAAAATACGTCGTATTGGAGAATCTTCTTCTGAAAATACTGCTCGCCTTGCGAGACAGAGAGAGTACGCGTCGCAATCGCGGGCTCGCGAATGTAGCGCCGAACGTTCGCTTCGTCTTGCTGACAATAGAGCTAGGATTTCGCAGACACGGGCTCGCGAATGTAGCGCTGAACGCTCGCAGCGTCTTGCTGAAAATAGAGTTAGGATCTCGCAAACGCGCTGAACGTTGCCTTCGTCTTACAGAACAAAATGCGAGATCGTCACAATTACACGAACGACAGTCTAGCGCCGAACGCTCGCAGCGTCTTGCTGACAATAGAGTTAGGATGTCACAAGTGCGTGCACGGGAATCTAGCGCTGAACGCTCGCAACGGCTTATGGCACAGAGACAAAGGCAACAATCACTAACAACTAGGACGCGCAAGAGAATTTTAGCACATAGTAACAGATCGGCATTTAGTTACGATCTTCAAATTGATTATGCTCACCAGAACTGCATTCAAATAGGAGCAATGAATAAGATTTGTACTAAATGTTTTGCAAAAAAATGGACTGATGAAGCGATCGGTATGTGCTGCGCGTCTGGAAAAGTTATTCTTCCTGAAATTGAAGAACCACCAGAACCAATAAAAAACCTTTTAACAAATAATCATACATTGTCGAAGCATTTTTTTAATAACGTACGTAGATACAATAGCCTTTTTCAGATGACTTCGTTTGGGGCAAAAGAAATTCGAGAGGGTAATTTTATGCCAACCTTTAAAGTTGAAGGACAAGTTTATCATCTGATAGGTAGCCTTTTACCGCCATCTGGCCAAAGCCCTCAATTTTTGCAGATATATTTTATTTCTGATGCCGACCAATTATCTCTGCGATCAAACATAGCCCCCACGCTAAAACCAGATTTGATAAACGAATTGCAGATTATGTTGAATAGTCACAATGTATATATACAAAGTTTTAAACAAAACTTAGAACTTAACTCTTCGGAAAATTTAAAGCTAATTATTCATTCTGATCGCACACCACAGATAGCACACAGAGGTAGATATAATGCTCTTAATGTAAACGAGGTAGCCGTTCTCTTGGTCGATGAAGAGAAGGGCCCCCGGGATATAGTTTTGCACAGTAAAGACGGACAGCTAAGAAGAGTTTCAGAATTACACCGCTCATATGACCCCCTACAATACCCCATAATGTTTATAAGAGGAGAATATGGTTATTATTTAACCATCCCACAACAAGGTAGAGCGCGGAACAAAAATGTTACATGTATGCAACTTTACGCATATAGATTGATGATAAGAGCAAATTCTTTTAATACTTTACATTATTATAGAGACTTATTTAGCCAATATTGTGTCGACATGCTGGCAAAAATTATTTCTGAAAGATTAAATTATATTTCTCGGAATCAACAACTGAGGGCTGACGATTACATCCATCTTAGAGATGCCTTAAACCAAGACGCAAATGTTGACCCATCAAATATTGGTCAACATATAATATTACCATCATCTTTTACAGGTTCTCCGCGTTATTTGCATGAAAAAACACAAGATGCAATGACTTACGTCAGAAATTGTGGGAAACCTGACTAATGGGATGAAATTAAAGCATTGCTATTACCAGGTCAACGGTCCTTCGACCGACATGATATTATAGCGAGGGTGTTTCATTTAAAAATGAAAAAATTCATAAAATTATTTACCAAACACGAAATTTTCGGCAAAGTAAAATGCCACATGGCAAGTGTAGAGTGGCAAAAGCGCGGCTTACCTCACTGTCATTTGTTGTTCTGGCTGGAAAGAAAAATCCAGCCAGACGAAATTGATAGTATTATAGTTGCCGAGCTACCTGACCTACTAATTGATCCAGGATTGTTCGATATCATAACAAAAAATATGGTGCATGGACCGTGCGGAGAGCGGAACTTAACGGCTCCGTGTATGAGGAACGGTATCTGCACTAAAAAATACCCACGACGTTTCGTTAACGATACCCAGACCGGAGTGGATGGTTATCCAGTATATCGTCGCCGTGACACGGAAAATGGAGGTCGGAACACTACATTGAATATTAGGGGAAGTAGGGTCACCATAGATAATAGGTGGATTGTCCCTTATTCCCCACTGTTATGCAAAACATTCAACGCGCATATCAATGTTGAACGGTCCACTCGGTCCAAGCTATAAAATATATTTGCAAATATATTAATAAAGGATCAGACCAAGCCACATTCAGCGTTAGAAATCCAAACAATGAAGTAGAAAACTATTTAAATGACCGATATATTAGTACATCTGAAGCTGTATGGAGAATATTAGAATTTCCAATTCACGACCGGTATCCTACTGTAGTGCATTTAGTTGTCCATCTAGAAAATGGTCAGAGGGTCTATTTTACATCAGGAAGAGCCCAACAAGTAGCCCAAAACCCCCGAAAAACGACTTTGCTGGCGTTTTGATCTGCGTATTGAAGATGAATTCGCCAAAACTCTGCTTTACCACGAAGTCCCGCAATACTATACTTCCGGAGATCCGGAGATAAAAAGAGACGCCGCTTTAGGTAGAGTTTACGGGATACATCCGTCACAATCGGAGTGTTTTTATCTCCGAATTCTGCTACATCACGTACGCGGTCCGACCACCTTCGAATATCTAAAGACTGTAAATGGTATTGTCAAGGAGACGTTTCAGGCTGCTTGCCGTGATTTAGGTTTACTTGAAAATTATGACCATTGGGACTATGCCCTAAGTGAAGCTTCGCTTTCAGAGTGTCCAAAAAATCAAAGAGAGCTGTTTGTAATCATTCTTTTATTTTGTCACCCATCAACCATTGAAGTTGTGGGATAATTTTAAGGATCATTTATGCGAAGATATTAGATATAGAATCAGAAAGAAAATCAAGATTTTACTTTACCTTTCAGTGAAGACATTTATAATGAAGGTTTAATAGAAATAGAAAATAAACTTTTGCGATTAATTGATAAAAGTTTGAGTGATGTTGGATTACCTCCTGCAGTTCGTTCCCGCAATAATACAGACACTATAGCACGTTATGATACCGATGAATTAACAGCATTTGTCAATGACAATGTCTCAAAATTAGTCCCTGATCAAAAACATGCTTTTAACACAATAATAGACAGCGTAGACAACAACAGTGGGAAATTATTTTTTTAGACGCTCCAGGAGGTACAGGCAAAACATTTCTCGCTAATTTGATTCTTGCTAAGATAAGACAGACAGGCAAAATAGCAATAGCAGTAGCTTCGTCAGGGATTGCTGCAACTCTTTTGAGTGAGGGTAAGACTGCACATTCCACATTTAAACTCCCACTGTCCGTCTCTTTGGAGAAACAATCAACATGTTCTATCCGTAAGAATGGACCTCTTGGCAAATTATTGCAAGACGCGTCAATAATAATTTGGGACGAATGCACTATGAGCCACAGAGCTCATGTGGAGGCTGTGGACCGAACTTTAAAAGACCTTAGAAACTCTGCAGCTGTTATGGGTGGTATAACTTTTGTGTTTGCCGGAGACTTCAGACAGACCCTTCCAGTAGTTAACAGGGGCACGCGGGCAAATATTATCAAAGCTTGCTTGAAGTCATCTCCCCTTTGGGCATCGATTCAACATTTGCATTTGCGGACTAACATGAGAGCTCACCTCCGTAGAAACAACCAAAGTAATTTTCCACTATAATTGTTAAAACTTGGTGAAAGCATTTTTCCGTCTCCAAATTTAACCACTTATGAAGTTCTTTTAGATGAGTCTCTGGGCCAAATAGTTTATAGCTTAGAAAATGTAATAGATGCGGTATACCCTGAAATTGAAAATTTACTTGAAAAAGACTATTATTGGCTGTGTTCTAGAGCAATAGTGTCGCCTCGGAATGAGACGGTCGACGAAATAAATAATATCATCATAATAAAAGTTCCCGGCCAGGTTAAACATTACATATCGATAGATACAGTTTCTAATACAGAAGATGCAGTTTATTACCCACAGGAATTTTTAAATTCACTTAACCCTGCAGGACTACCACCTCACAATTTAGCATTAAAAATTGGGACGCCAATAATGCTTTTGAGAAATTTAAGCCCACCAAACATGTGTAACGGGACGAGACTACTCATAGAAGAACTGAAAGACAACTTAATTGTAGCGACCATTATAACTGGGCCTGCAACTGGTGAGTTAGCTCATATTCCAAGGATACCAACGGATATACCAATACCTTTTAAAAGAATTCAATTTCCGGTAAAAACTTCCTTTGCCTTAACTATTAATAAGTCCCAGGGCCAAACTTTCAATTTAGTAGGGATTGACCTTCGTAAAGAATGTTTCACCCATGGGCAATTGTATGTTGGCCTATACCGAGTCGGAACTCCAGAACATCAAATTATTTTGCTGCCACAAAACAAAACTACGTCAAATGTTGTGTATAGGGAAGTTCTTAGACAATAAAGTTCTACATATAAATCTTTTCTCTAATATAATAGAATAAAGTTTTGCATTTTGAATTTTTGTTTTTATTTTTAACAATTTATAATAATCAAGCTAAAAATTACTGGACCGATTTAAAAAATTCTATCATTACCTACTTGAAATCAAGAATTTTTCAATACCTGTAGAGTATTTTTAAATTTACTAATGTCGGATATTCTACGTAAATGATGTTACGAATTTAAAAATGTATTAGTTAGATATACCGTATGAACGCCGGGGAGTGATTGATCTACCACAATGTAGTAAGACGAAGACGAATAGCGAGTTTATGTGGTTAGGGTTGAGAGAGTATATTCAATCTGTTCTACTGTCTAACTGTACGGGCGTTCCATTTCTTTATCCAACACATTCTACATACGATCTAAGTACGAATCAAATAATCTCTCTCTAACACATTGAATATTCCTATCAGTCGCTCATTGTGTTCAAGCAAGGCGAATATACATGCAGTTGGCCAGTCATTACTTATATATCCATCGATCGCACGACGTTGTGCACACGGTATATTCGTTGTAAAGTAGAATCTGTATATTGATTAGATTATGAATGTAAGTGTGTATCTAATAATCTGAAAGGAAGTAATTAAAAACTAAGTGAAATAAAACTTTTATGTTTACAAAAATAAATCTATAGTCCGACATAGTAGACTTTCCACTGCCACGAGATCGGTATCTACGTGGGTGAAACCGCGGGGCATTGCTAGTAATAAATAAAATTACTAATTAAGAAATACGAGGGCTGATTCTTTTGCTCCGCTCCTGACCCATTTATAAATCGAAACAATTATTTATCTTCACGTCGCATTGTAACCTGCTAATGTATAGACTAACGTTAGAAACTGACAAGTCCGAACCTGTTAAACCGCGGGGCATTGCTAGTAATAAATAAAATTACTAATTAAGAAATACGAGGGCTGATTCTTTTGCTCCGCTCCTGACCCATTTATAAATCGAAACAATTATTTATCTTCACGTCGCATTGTAACCTGCTAATGTATAGACTAACGTTAGAAACTGACAAGTCCGAACCTGTTAAAGCGTGCCTACAGTAGACGTCCGAGGTCGAGAGAGTCACATATCAGTATCAAAATAGATCGTGTTGAGCAACGAGCAGTGATTAAATACGTTTAAAAGAGATAACTCCAACTCAAATTCGTCAAGAATTGGGGAATCTGCAGTATCATATGACATAATTAAAAGGTGGTGTCGTGAATTTAAATGTTGTAGACAGTCGTATACAGATGAACATGCAGGTGGAGCGCCCACAACCGTTACTACCCAAGAAACTGCAAAACGGTCCATGATCTCGTGCTGCAAGATCGACGTGTGAGTATTAGACAAATAGTTGAAAATACTGGTCTCTCATGCCATGTGGTATGTAATATAATTACAGGCGAATTGAACATCAAAAAATTGTCTGCAAGATGGGTACCACGAATGTTCACAGATGCACACAAGAAAACTCGAAGACATTTGCAGTCGTCTTTTAACGTGCAAAGAAAATATTCTTGCAAAATTAGTGACAATGGATGAGTCCTGGATCCATCATTATGATGTAGAGACCAAAATACAGAGTAAGGAGTGGACACATCGAGGTTCACAATTCTAGTAGATTTCCTGCGGAAGGGGGGCACAATTTTAGGTGGTTATTATGCCAATTTAATTCCTAAATTACGTGACTTGATAAAAGAAAAACATCGGGGGAAGTTGCCCCCAGTCGCAGGTATGCCATTCAAACAGCTGCAATAGCTCAAGCAGGCATCGAATTAGTTAAGCACCCATCATATTTGCCAGATTTGGCCCCTAGTGATTACCGACTGTTTCCAAACGATTTCCGTCAGATAATGATGTGATAGAGGTTGAACAATCTTTTTTTCGAGAAGCATTAGAAAGGCTAGAACATCGACGGGAAAAATGTATTAACCATAATGGAGACTATGTTGAAAAATAAAAGTACGATATTTGCCAATTTTTTTATTGAGTGGGTCAGGGTGGAGCAAAGGGATCCACCCTCGTAATTAGAAGAGAAGTTAAATGTAATTAATAACTAAATTAAAATGATATACCGGGTTTGCATTTTCAAAGCAGGCCATAGGAGTATAACATGTATACACTGTAACCTGCAAACACCGATTTAAGGATCTCCACCTCAATGCACTAGAACGGTAGGGGTATAAAATTGAAGCTAAAATTAGTGTGCATTAGATAATATCCGAACAAATTAAAAAGAATTGTAAACATTTCTTTAATAATATTAAAATAATCAGATACACAGATAATACACATTTTACTTGCATACGTTTAGGTGCCAGAAATAATTTTAACGGTGGTTTAGTTGAAGAACGTGTTCTGGTGTGAATAAGTTCAAGTTCAGCGGCTTTTAGGATTTTAGAGAAGCATAAATTTAATGCCTACAAACCTCAATGCTATCAGGAGTTGTTTGATATAGACGAAGAAAGCAGACGCGTCCTCTGTGAAGATATGCAGAAAAGAGCAAAAGACGATTCGAATTTTTTAAAGGCGATTTGTCTTACGGGTAAATGTACGTTTACATTAAATAACAAGCCAAATAAGCAATATACACGTATGATGCCAGGAAAATCCTAGATACCAGGTAGCAACACGCAGTACCCTCAAAAAATTAATGGTTGGGGTGGAATTTTATGAGATCAAATTATTGGTCCATTTGTTATTAATGAAAATTTAAATGCATACACTTATTTGGAACTTTTAATGAACGAAGTTGGTCCTGCATTAGATGAGACTGCAAGGATTGATCGGAAGATATGGTTCTAGCACCACTGTCCCGCCCCTTATGGAATAAACGTTAGAAGTTATTTAGATGGAACGTTTTCAAATCAATGGATTGGGCGAGGCGGTGCCATTAACTGGTCAGCCAGATCTCCGAGTTTGGCACCTTATGATTTTTCCTGTGGGGACACCTAAAAAGCAAAATTTATAAAAACCGACACTCAAACATTAATTCTTTGAGGGAAGAAATTTTTGCGCATTGCGTTTTAATAACCAATTTGGAAAATGTTATCAACTAGTTTTACAACAGACTGGGATATTGTTTGTATCAACAAGGGGGACTTTTTGAATATGTTTTGTAACTAAATTGTTTCTTTATTCGTAAAATATATTTAGCTTATTTTTGAGTATGTTCTGATTGTAAAAATAATTTTAAAAAAATAATCATTTTATGTTTATTTTTACGAATCTTAATAAACTTGTACATTACAAATGTACCTATGTATATTATTTTCTAAAACTTAACAAACCTATTTTTTAAAATAGTGATACTGTCACTGATATAATGTCAAATTCCTATGGCTCGCTGAAAATGTACACGCTGTATACGCAATTCTAAACGAACATAAAATGCCTGGATTTACCATTCGGTAGATATTCTTGGAAAGCTGTCATTTATAACCAGTGAGATACAAAAGAAAGGTTTTCTCTTGAGTATCAAATATGGCACAAAATGGCTAAGTAGTTTTTAGTATTATTTTTTTGGATAATATAATATAAAGACAGAATTAAAAACATTCTTAATCTACACAAAGTGTAACAATTTAAACAAACTTCTTTATTACAAAAATTAAGAGAAAAACCCAAAAAAAGGTATAAAACCCCTTACCACAATTAATAATCGCTTCGTAAATACGATTTCGACGACTAAGTTGTCATCATCAGTAGGTAAAACCACTAATCAAAGTGTCGCACATGGGGCACAGTAAAGTTGACACATATACGCAACAACTTTACACGGTGTCACGTATACTCTGTGTATTTCAGTAATACAGTGTATAGGTGGACGCCGTATAAAGTTGTTGCGTTATTATATGTGTTAGCTTTACTGTGCTGTGGTTTTACCTACTGATGAGGACAACTTAGTAGTTGTCGAAATACGTATTTAGAATACGATTATGAATTGTGATAAGGGGCTATATACTTTTTTGAGTTTTTACTTAACCACAGTCTCCAAAGAAAACTTTTCAGAAAAAACCCACATACATAATGCAAACTGATAAAAAAATAAGGGTAAATGAAACAATTAAGAATAAAAAATTAATAATAATTGAAATTTTTTATATATTATAATTATAACTATTTAAATTTACGATAGATATATTTTTTGTAAGATATTTTAAACAGATTATATCATCTGATATAGAAATCAGTTCCTTGGCTATATGATTTATAGGAGTATTACAGTCATATACTGTACGGTGAAACAGCAAGGATAAGAAATCCCCACGTCGTGATTCTAATCTAGGCACGCGTGTCATAAACAAAGAAAGCAGGAAAGGAGAATCGATCATGCTGTTCAAGCATTTAAATCCGAGTTTAGGAACAGCAATTTTACACCTTTCAGATAGAAACTGAAAGTTAAGCGGTTTCACACTTTCGTAGTAAATACAGTTTGTCTGTCGATATTTCATTTATACAAAATGTAATTAATTAATTTACTTTGAATTCGTTCAATTCTGTTGAATGATATTCAACATGTGGATTCCAAATTGAGCAGCAATATTTTAGCATAGATTGAACTAAACTCTAATGCATTACAAAAATAGTTGGAACATTGCTAAAACTGAATTTAGTGTTGTATCAAGCGGCACATCGTTCGCTCTGCAGTGCTCTGTTAGTGCTCAATCAAGGATAACTCCCAGATCTTTGATAAGAGTTACTTTTCAGTAAGCAGCAATCGATAAGTATTTTATAAGTATTTTACATATTTGGACATTTAATATTGTTGTCCCTGCACCACGATGAAATGGCGTTTATGTCTACTTATAGGTGAATACGAGGCAGTCTGAAATGTTCTCGATCTGATAATGAAAATTATAATTTGTTTTCTAAAACTGTTTCAACATAATCTCCTTCAATATTAATACATTTCATCCAGCGTTCTAATGCTACTAATCCATTACTTTAGTGTTCCGCCGGAAGTGCTGCAGAGTATCCATCTAGAGTCGCAATCGCTTCTTGATTGAACGAAAAACATTGACCAGCTAGAAAGACTTCGAGCTCTGGGAAGAGATGGAAAACCGGGCGGAATTAGGGTGAATACTCAAGCACTTCATAATGCAAATCCCAGGTTTTCCATCGCCAAAACACTTTTGTGGGCAGGTGTATCTTGATTACCCAAGCTGGGTCTGTTTTCATAAATTTTTGCGTCCAATTTCGTTAGAAGGTTAGAATGGTATTCCTCAATTATTATTTTGCCTTTTCCAAGATAGTCGACTAACAGAATTCCGTTCACATCCCAAAACGCCGACGCCATGACCTTTCCCGTCGTTGCCTTCTACGGAATTGAAGAACCAGCTTCTGTCCACTGTATGGACTGTTGATTCGTAATGATGAATCCATATTTCATTCATTGTCACATATCGACGTAGAAAATTACCCACCCTTGCGTTTCGCAAAATGCGCCAAGCATTGTTTGGAAAATTTTGTGCAAAAGCATTTTAGATCCACAGTGACCACGCACGGCTCCCATCTTGCATAAAGCTTATTCATGTGCAATTCTTCGTGGAAAATATTCTTTTGATATCCCTACAATATTAGCAATTTTACGCACTTTCTCACGACGATCTTTCAAAATCACATCATTCGATGATTACGGTTGCACTTTTCGGACGTCGTTCACGTGGATTACCTGTCAATGGACAGTTTCCTAGACATCAAAAATTTCCAACATACAATTTACTTTTGTATTATCTTTGTACAGATTGTAAATAAATTTGGATGTTAGAAAATAAATGTTTGAAATTAAATTACAGGTTATGTCATATTTGAATGTTGCTGTAAAATAATCGAAGAATCCGCGCAGTATCCCGTAAACATGGAAAACCCACAATCAATAGTAAATAACCTTTTCGATGACTGTACCATATTTTCGGTACACACTCTAAGTGACTAAATTCACATTATAAATGTATCTTTTTATCACAGGTCTTCCACGATATTGTGCACTATTTCTGCACAAAAGAAAAAACCGACAATGCATATGCACCGATCTAATATTAGGCCGCGCTCAATAAGGGATTGCAACTAAAAATATCGAAATTGGAGGTCATAACCAGAATAAGATTGGAAGACGAACTTAGGGGCAATTCTCGATATATATTATAAAACTTAAATAGGTACGTAATTTTTCTAATTTAATTTTAATAAATTCGTTAAAAGTAATGTTTACGTATGATTTATTCATTTTTTATCTATTTTCCATATGAATAACTATAAAAAATTAACATAACATCGATAATTATAATTTATTCCGTACCGTCACTAAAAAGCTAAAGAAATTAATAATGCCGAAGGTTTAAGTTATATAATTGTCTTTAACATTATCTTATCGCAAGAGAAAGAAATAACAGTTCTTTAAAATATTTTGCGTTATATTAGAAAGTTTATATCCTTGAGAAGTTTAAACGACTGTGAAAATATCAACAATATATGGAGATAAAGAACAAAGTATTTAAAATGACTTAAATGTATTTTTTTATAAAACAAAAACTTTTTTAAAAAATATTAAAATATTATTAAAAATTCGATGTGGAGAACATAATATAAATTCATATTTGTGTGAAAGTATATTTCAACAAATGTTTCATAGTTTAGTTATTTATTATTCTGTCGAAAAAGCACATATGGACAGCAGAATAATATTTACACAACATTACAATATAATAACATTTATATAGCATTCAGTGACGTAACTACGGGTGGGCCCAAGTGCGCCTTGGCCCACCCTAAAAATCGAAGTGCCCACCCTGCGGTCCACCCAAAAATTTTCAGAGAACTGTAATAGCAAATATTTTGTTGTTTACTGCAACGCAATGCAGAGCTCAACGTGGTAATAAAGAAGGTACAGACAGTCTGAACCACATACTTAAATAGATATACCGCGCAAAAGAGACGTCTGACACGAGGAAACATGGGAGCTGACATTTTTATGTACTTCCTGAAGGATAGACAACCCAACTTGTAAATGTTCTATATTGATTGCATAACTATCTATAAAGTTAAGTTACTTTTACTATTTAAGGGTCTACTTTAGTGCCCGAAAAATTACCATTTCAGAAATATGCAACCCACATTACAGCATACTACAACAGACTAGGCACCAAGACGCCCTGCTGAGAGGGTCGAAGGATTATGTAAATTAGCAAACAAATTTGATTATTGACACATCAGCTACTTGGGATTTATTTATGCCTTGTTTTCAGCAGATAGATGATCTGTGTATTTCCGCCTAAAATTTTTTGAATCGTAGATAAAGAATAGATGTATTATTATAACAAATGTAACTTAATAGGTTCTAATATAAAATAAGTAGTGTAGTAAAGCTACACAATTTTACCCATACATACCTAATTGAAATACTTAGATGCTTGTGTAAAGTAAAAGACAAACAAATATATTAACTTGTTTTCCTCTAAAAGTGGTTACGGCATTACCTGGCTTTCTAATCCTTCTTAGTCGTTTAAAGATAATCACCTGGTTACTTGGAAAAATGTATATAATTCGATAACGATATGACCATATGATATTAGTATTGGTGACCGTTGTAATTTTGAAATATAAACAACAATGGGACTTCACTCACAAAAAAGATTGACAACCGCTGCAAAACGGAAAAGTAGAAAACAGTTGATGAAACAAATTCGGATAAAAAATCGTATAGTGTCTCAACGTGATAATATTGTAGATAATGAAATTGTTTTCACTGAGACAAATTCGGCACGCGACGACAGTTTTGATTCGGATATATCAGATGAGGTTTTTATTGAAACAGGAAATATAAACAATATTGCAAATTTTACTCTTACTGGACGTAGGATTGTTGATATAAATCATCTGTTTACTGTTCTAAAAGGAATACGACATGATATGTTTGGCTGTACTTTTCAAAATGTAGAAATAAAAGCGGAAAAACATTTTGGTTTTAAAAGTGTTTTTACGTATAAATGCAACATGTGTGGAATAACCGATACATTCAGTACTGAAAATGAAAATAAAAAATGTGGAGTAAATGAAGCAGCGGTGTGTGGAACTGTTGCAGTAGGGGCGGGTCATTCACAATTAACAGAATTTTCCGCAGCTTTAGACATTCCTCAAATGTCTTCAGCAACGTATGCGCGTATAGAAAAAAAGTGCTAAAAAATACAGAGGAGTTAGCATTAAAAGAAATGCTAGCTGCAGGAAAGGAAGAACGTAAGTTGGCAATTGAAGCAGGAGAAATTGATAGCGACGGAATACCTTTTATAACTGTAATAGTGGATGGAGCTTGGTCAAAACGAAGTTACAAGTCTAATTATAACGCTCTCTCGGGCGTTGGGTGCGTAATTGGGACCAGAAGTAAAAAAGTTATGTACGTAGGAGTAAAAAATAAAATGTGCAAATTTTGTAAAAATAAGGATAAAAAAAATGTTCCTCATAAATGTTCCTCATAAATGTTTTCAAAACTGGAACAGTTCTTCAACTTCTATGGAAGCAGCTATTCTAGATGGGTTTAGAATGTCAATAGAAATGCATAATTTGCGATATAAAACTATTATTGGTGATGGGGATAGTAGTGTATATAAAAAAATTCAAACAGCAAAACCTTACGGACCAACATATTTTATTGAAAAAATTGAGTGTCGAAATCATGTGTTGCGAAATTTCTGTACGAAAATACGAGAAATTTCAAAAACTCCTCGATCAGATATGTGTATACGAAATTTTTTACGGCAGAATATTCTTAAATTTAGGGCAGCTGTAGTTAGTGCCATAAAGTACCGC
This sequence comes from Melolontha melolontha, assembly GCA_935421215.2. Taxonomy (NCBI): domain Eukaryota; kingdom Metazoa; phylum Arthropoda; class Insecta; order Coleoptera; family Scarabaeidae; genus Melolontha; species Melolontha melolontha. Next base: position 78,111,418 of record OW285241.1, on the reverse strand, counting down.
AAAAATGAAAATGTTTCTTTTCAACAAAAAATTGAAAACTTAAAAAATGATATTCTCAATGGACCTGCCCACATATTTGGAGAACATAGTAACTGTGCTAGCTATTTTTGTAGTAAAGATGGTAACAATGGTAACAATTCAAATACTATTGATTACAAACATTTCAAAAGCAGTGCTCTATATGATATATTTTTTCAGTCTTTGAATAGAGTAGCCAATTTATCCTCCAGTTTACTTTATGACGTAGACAATAACGCCGTAGAATCCTTCAATTCTGTTGTGAATAAATTCGTGGGAGGAAAAAGAATAAATTTTTCGCTGGGAGGCTCGTACCAAGGGAGATGTTTTGCGGCAGCCATAAATTTTAATAATAAAGAGACATTTGTATATACATTTGTTAAGAAAACTAATGGGGATAATTTTAACGGTGTATATTTGGAAAAATTCAAAAATCTTAAACTAAATCAAGCAATAAAAAAGAAAAGCAAAAAAAATAAAATTCGAATTCAAAGTGCTGATTCGGATTACGGAGCGTGCAAAATCGTGGTACCTGACATGCCTATTCCGGAATACGAAAGCAAGAGAAAAAAATTTCTTGATGAATTGTCATTATCTGATTGTCATAATGTTCAAATTAGGACGGTGAATCAGAGACATAACAACGAATGGGAAAAAGAGAGACAGATAAGATTAACGGCAAGTAACTTTGGCAAGATTTGTAAAATGAGAGAAAAAAACAGACACGGCTAGTACAATAAAACATATGCTGTATACTAATAGATTCAATAATAAAAAACTACCACATTCTCTACAGTATGGCATAGATAATGAAGAAAGGGCCAAGCAAAAATTTATGGAAATTACAAATTTGAAAGTTGAGGCATGCGGTTTGTTCATTGACGAGAAGAAAAAATGTTTAGGTGCCACTCCAGACTGATTAATTGGATTCGATTCTATTGTCGAAATAAAATGTCCTTATTCAGCGCGTGATAAATTAATACATGAAGCCATTAACGAAAAATTAATTAATTATTGCACCTTAGATGCAAATGATAGTAACAAAATTTTGCTAAAAACTTTTGATAATTATATGTATCAAGTGCAGGGACAACTCCACATCACCAAAAGAGAGAAATGTTATTTCGTAGTTTATACTAAACACGATTTGAAATATATAGTAATAGAACGAAATGATGATTTCCGGAATCATCATATGATTGAACATCTGGAAAAATTTTATATGAATGCAATGCTTCCAGAAATAATTGACGCGAGGTATCATAGAGATCAATCTGTAAGAAGTATTATGAAAAAAGATCTCTAATTATTTTTTATTCTAATTTTTTTTAAATACAAACTATTTACTTATGTAAATACAGTAATTTATTAGCTGCAAATTAGTTTGTTCACATATAAATGACTAGAAAATTCATCTTTGATGTTTAGTCTCCGATCCGCACTTAATTTTCGGTGATTATTATGGATCAAAATTCTCTTAAAACTGAATAAAAGGTAATTTAATTAGCCATTGAACCAGTTGCAGCATTTATTTCAATATTTACGCCGATTTATTGGTTGATAAGTTAATATTGTTATAGGTAGAAGCCTGTGGAGCCAATTTACATAATCCTTCGTCCCTCTCAGCAGGACGTTTTGGTACCTACTCTGGTACCTACGTGTGCTGTAATGTGGGCTGCATATTTTCGGGGACGTTGAGTATCGGGTTGCCTGTTTTTGACTTTTATTTTTATTGATAACTAAACAACAATTACATCTAGACAAAAACGGGCTGTATAGCTACCTAGATATTATAACTACCTACAACACACACATTTCATAACTACATTAGCTGGCCTGGTTATCTCTCAATTTGTCCGGATAGATTTTCTGTTTCTTACCGATAAAAGTCAAACCGTTCAAAAATTTTGAAAAAAACGTAAATACCTACCTAGTTTTTATTGATACATGGTCATACATACATCGAGCGGTCTTTCAACTTTTAATTTGAAGCCAAAAAATGGCCGGAAAAATACACTCATTTCAGTGTGGGATTGCCGGGTATAGCGTAGAGCCTTAAGTATTTGAGTTAGATGTGGTAATTCTACTCGTTTCAAAATCACATGAAAATATATCTTTGAACATTTAATTTTAAAATATTTTTTGATATTTAAATATTGGCTTCAAATATATATATATATATATATATATATATATATATATATATATATCTCAAAAATTTATTTAAATTCGGGTAAGCGGTCAATTAAAAAACTCCTTTATTAAATTACCCTATATTTCGCAACACTTTGTCGCTTCTTCTGGGGTAAAAAATGTAGAGTTAAAAAATAATAAAATTGACGTACAAAATATAAAAATCATTTTTATATTTTGTACAAAATATAAAAATCATTTTTATATTTTGTACGTCAATTTTATTATTTTTTAACTCTACATTTTTTACCCCAGAAGAAGCGACAAAGTGTTGCGAAATATAGGGTAATTTAATAAAGGAGTTTTTTAATTGACCGCTTACCCGAATTTAAATAAATTTTTGATAATATATCACGGTCGATCATTTCTTTTCAATTATATATATATATATATATATATATATATATATATATATATATATATATATATATTGAAATAAGACGTTGAAGCAGATTAAACTAACTAAGAATGATGTGAGAGTTAAAACTGTTAAAAGATGAATATAAGTTAAATGTTGAAGATTTTAAATTTAAAAATTGGGCGCCATAAGTTTTAACGTTCTTAGTTAATCCAACGCTATCTGTTAACTTGTTGAATAACCAACTAG